>JAWLRI010000215.1:4791955-4806233 GCA_034781795.1 Crypturellus tataupa
ATGCAAAAAAAACAAAAAAAAAAAAAAAAAAAAAAGGAAAAAAAAAAAAACACCGCACACACACACATAGAAAAAATACTAGTTTTGGGGATAAAACAGGACTAGTTCTACACAAGAAGAATTGAAGTAGAATGATCAACTGAACCAAATGCAAATAGTTTTTTAGTATATTGAGTTCAATGCTTGCCTACACTAACCCTTCAGCATCATCAGAATTACTGAACATGTAACCACATACTGAGTGTGGGAAGTGATATGCCCTCATTATATCAGCAGATGGAAGTACAGAGAGAGAAGAAACAAACACTTGGCCTAGTATACCAAGAGTAATGAAGAGACTACACATTATTTTCTTTAACATAAATTTTTTTTTTTGCGCCTTCCAGAGCACTAGCATTCCTGACAGCATTAAGCTTGTTTTATCAACATCAGTGCAGATTAGTGCTTCCATAAAGTTTCTGAAAGAAAAAAAATGGAAAGGTAAAAAATATATATACACAAATAGTTAACAAAAGGAAAATAGGTATCTACGTCATTTAAAAGATTTAGGGTTCCCGAAAACTTAAATATTCTCCTCTTTAGGGCAAGGTACAACAACTCCAAAAACACTAGGAAATCAAAGAGTAAAGCAATATACAAGAAGTCCACTACCACGGATCATTTATTTATATACTAAGTTAAAAAATACAATTTGTTTTTACAAAAAGTTTATCAAACAACTGTATACATACAGTTAATATTTTTAAAAGCCAACATGTCAATTGATACTTTATGTACATTTGATTACTAACATCATACAGTTGTAGAAAAGCATCACTCAGCAGAAACCGAAGTCTTATTTCGGTCATTTGGCATTTGGAAAGTAGTTACCACCCTGCACTAGAAGAGACAAATAATACAGGAATAAAACATTTATACACATTACAATAAAATACTTATTTGCTGTGATCATTTAAAGCAAATGGATGCTTTCTTTCTCCAAGAAAAGCCATCATAAGTGGAGGTTAAAGTGCACATAACCAACAGGTAATTAATTCTTCAGCAATCTCACCTATCCTTCTAAATGCTCCAAGCACATTACTGCAATGTTAAGAATTTAGGACTTTTCTCCATGGCATAAATGGGAAGCTCAGCCTTCTAAGACTCATTAAACAAATCTGGTATACAGCAAGATGAGGCTACAGAAATTTGGAAAATGTTTGGTGAACAAGTCAGCATAAATTTGCCCAGACACACAATTTCTGGGAATATATTTTAATTCTGAGAAAATTCATAATATTTCCTAGAACTGGGGACAAAACAAGGAGAGCATGCAACAATATTTATTTACATAACCAACAATCAACCTTTGTGGGCCACATATGATCCAGGTTGGAGCAACACCATCTACGTTTGCATGAGTTTTGCTGACAATCTGGTAAAGGAGGAAAAAAAATAAAATCACCAGTGATTTGTTTACTACAGTTTAGGGTCCTGAAATATAAAAGTGCTCCTCAAAAACATGGATTAAAATATTGGCTTTGCCTCAGTACAAGTGAAATAGTACTATCATATTTTGTAAGTTTTATTAACAGAACTGTCCAAGACAAGAATTTTAATAAATCAGTCCACTTGAGATGAAATAATGCCTATGCATTTTACAAGCTACTCAAAAGCAACAGCTGAATAGGCCAAATTTACATCCATGGGAGAAGCATGACATGTTCATTGAAATGAAAACAAAACCAGTTGCTGGTAACTGTGATAACTTCTGTCACACAAACTGATCACCAGTGATAAAAATTCCTTTTCCCCCCACCATTTCAAAATATGACTTTTAACAAGAAGTTCTGAGCCATTATACTTGCAGAGCAGACTTCATATCTTAGGCACTGGACCCAATTTAGAGGTAAAGTGTCTGTCAACATGATTTAATGTCTTCAGGTTTCTGTAGGCCATCCCTATGAAGTTTACATACAGCACTACAAACACACATCAGATACTGCTGTAAATTTATGGGGAATACAAAACAATATTAAAGATAATTTTCACCCCATGGCACATCAAGCATGGCAAGACCATTTATTTCATAACTGGTTAGAAAGGGTCAGTTGTGATTATGCTTTATTGAATATTTTCCTTTCTGTAGTTGAGAAATATATAGCTTGGACTTGCTTCCATCCGGTCTTTTAAACCAAACTTCATCATGGTTAATTGTTGTTATTATGGCACTAAAGGAAGTGAATGAGAAAGAAGGGGGAAGAGAAGGAAAAAAAAAGAAAGAACAATTTAGAAACAAAATTATGGACCTTCTAAACTCAAATGACCTCAAAACTGCAGCTGCATTTCTCAACAGTAAATTAAAATATGCATTAGTTGCAAATGTCAGGCTCAAGATATTGAAACTATACTTAAAACGGAGCTCGTAACAGAGTTCTTTCATATCCAAGTGTCTTCATTTATCTTTCATTAAAGTAGTTAACAGTAACTGTTAACAGAAGTTAAGGGTTGACAAATTTTCATCCAAACATTTTCTCTCCTCCAATAGGATATCTGCATGATAACTTCAACAAATATTTTTAACTGTTTAAAACAAAAACAGTCATTTTTATCAATTCTTATTAATATTATTTTTATCATTCTTATCAATATTATTGACATAGTAATATTTTCAAATAAACCTTATTATTTAGGCTCTATCATGTTATTTTTTGCCTAATAGCACTGTACAGAGATGCATGAACTAAATAATCTTTACCTTGTAGGACATTCATCTTTCTTATCAATGCATATCGTCTGTCCACGTCCATACCACTCCCCATCATAATAAAGTCTTCCTTCTTCAGATCTAGCACTGTGTAGATGCTTTTCTAATTTGACAGGTGCTAAAACAGTCATCAAAAGTCACTTAATATTGATTTAGTCAATTATGTTTATAAATGTAGACAAGTTAATGAAATTGAACAGCCTTTCATTGTCAAAAGTAGCCTTAATTAACTAAAGGGATCAGAAAATTAGAAGTAAGATACATTCTTACTCCCCAGTTAGATTTAAGTTATATCTCTACTCTCAGATAGCATGCATCTTTCCTACTACCTTCTAATGTCTGCATTGTGAATTTTCACAAGCAGCAATATAGACAAACCTTCCAATAGCAGATCCTGACAACTTTTTATGTTTGTCCAAGTCAGCTACCATAGCATGTCAGTAGTAATACACCACTAAAAGAAATGCACCATCTCTTTACCTTCTTTTGCTTTTCCTTGCCATTCATGGCCTCCTGGTAATTACCTCACTGCCAAATATCAGTTACCACTCTTTCTCATAACTCCACTTTTTCTGGGTTGCAGCTTGCCCTGAATGTAAAGTTTTTAAAATGTTCCTCTATGATCCAGATGTTGTCAGTTTTCTGCTCACATTGTGTAAACTTATTTTTATATGCAATAAACACAGCTTACTAACATGATCAGTTTAACTCATTTAAAGACTGTATTTTCATTAATAATTTTCCACAATTCAGGTGGAATATATCACCTGTCAGCTACTGCCAAACAAACAAAATCATAAGCAATCCAGCTACAAGTCTGAGCACCTGAGAAAGAAGAAAGAAGAAAGCCAGATCATCTGGTTACCTCACCCCATCCTCAAACAGTACATCAGGCTAAAATAAGTGTTATCTGCCTAGGTGTGGCTCACACTGTTGCACAAGCAGGTTCTGTGCAAGCTTTGTGAAAGCAATGCTCACTTACGTTCTGGCTTTACTCTGTGTGGCCCCAGCGTAGCCATTGCCTTGAAATACAAAAGAAGGAAAAGTTAGTCCTTTAACTGACAAGTTAATTTATGAGGTTCTGTTTCAGTTTTGTTGCAGTGTAGCTCAAGATATCTGCTTTTGCATTTCAAAACATCAAACTAAAGTTTGGCATAGTTCTCATTCTGAAACACAAGATGAGCTTTCAACAATTTACTCTACGAATTCAGAAGATATACTATTAAGCTTGCTTTTTTTTTCCTCCCCTCCATGAGAACTGTCAATCACGCTTATCAGCGAGTAGAAAAAAAAAATTTAAGACTGTATATCTTTACTTATTTTAAATAAGTTCACAAAAAGACTCTTTCACAATAGATTTTGCATTTCTTACTGTTGTTTTAAGTTATTTGGCACAATAGCTAAGAAGCCTAAGGAAAAGATACTTTGCATTTGCTCCTCTCGACACCATCAGCAGAGAACAGTAAGAAAAGATTTCATGTAGGCATCATATTTACTTTCTGCTTAGGAAACATTTGCAAATATAAAGCAGAATTTCCCCAGTGAGTTTTATAATTCACATGACAAGGTCTGCTGTTCCATAAGTTGAGAGGGAGTGATTTTTGCTTTAGTACCAGAGGAAGCTTTCTGGTCAAGCAAGGAAAGAAAAGCATTTCCTCACACAAGTTTAACTAATAACATTATCAAGATTTGACAAAGAGATAGTGCACTCAAGAGCTAGTTTGTTTTTTCAAATATATCACCTGGTCAAGCAAATTTCTCTTCCTGAAAACCCTGATTCTCTTATAACCTGGGAGAGTCACAGCTACAACTTTAGCACAGCATAGAAAGGAAATGTCATAAGAGGTCAAAGCATATAAAGTTTACTAAAATAAACAATTTACTATGAGAACACACCATATTATATTCAAATATTTTAAAGTAAAATGCTATGAAACCATTTAAGAGTTTTTAATCCAATTACTTCACACTATACAAAGTCATGATTATCTTGAAGCACAAGTTAAACCATGATATTCTTGAAGCACAATCAGCTTATTGGACAAAATTATGTTTTACCCATTTGAGGCATCATCTCTCCCATTTTCTAATCTGTTTCTCCTGTATTATTTGGTTTGAATCAAAAGACAACAATAACATAGCTTGTGCTTGAATTATTAGATGACCAGTGCTGAAATAAGAACCTATTTGGCATTAGTAAGAGAGAAAAAGACTAGACAAAACCCAAAACAACTAGAACAAATAACAACACAGGTTTTCATTCATCCTTTCCCCTTACCTTCCTTATTGTTGTCCAGTCTTCAAGAATATCAAGATCTTGTAACATATAAACTATATAGGGGCGTGAAAAGTTAAGGTACTCTCTTTTACTATCTCTGTTTACTTACAATTTCTGTTTAAAGTATCCCAAAGACTGCAGAACAGCTATTCTGCCAATAGTTCACGCAAGGAATACCTACAGGAAGCAAAAGCTCAGGAAGAAAGAAAGATTTCTAGCTATTTGCTTTACACAGATCTGCATGAACCAACTAGTTCAAAAATATTTTTAAGTCATAAGCAACAGCAGCAGGTTAGTTTTTCTTGACTAGTAGTTAAAAAGCAGAATCTAAAATTCAAGTTTCAGAAAGAGGATGTGTCATCTAGGTTTCCTCATATTGTTATTAATGATAGAAAGAAACTAGAAAGAACAATGGCTGTAGCAAAAGGATATCTGACACAACAACAGGTTTCTTTTTATCTGGACTAAAAGGATCCTTCCTTTTCTTCCTGGATTGCAGTTCATCATTCCACAATTCTGAAAATAACAACAACAATGTATTATGAATCAGGAATATTTGTACACTGAGCTCTTTTTTAATGGCAAAAACATTATCCAAAAACTGAAAATATCAGATTTTCAGGTGAGAGGGCATTGGTTCACAGGAAAATATATTGCATGATTCTGCAGTCATAGATTAATATTCAAGACGCACAAGGGATGCTGCCAATTACTAGACCAACGTTTGGTTTAAGCTTAAATTCAGGCTCATGAAGTCTGTGGGTTAGTTCTGAAGAACATTTTACTGCATAATCTGAAACTCCCTTGATATTTTTCACTAACTGCACATGTGATTAATTGCACATTCAAGTAATCTGTAGCTACCAGAAGATCAAACAAAACAGCAGTTTCCATCCACCTGAGGTAATGTCAATGCTATGCCGGTCTTCTTCAAGCCGTCTAATCTTCTCCTCCAGTTCACTTTGCACAGTATCATACAGGAGAAGCTTTTCACTCTTAAGAAGGAAAAAAAAAAAAAAAGGGCAAGAAGTTATTTATTTATTTTATTGAGCTCCAACATTCCTGTGTATATAGCATGACAGAGTAGAAGGAAGAGGACATTTTGGTAGAAGTTTTTATAAGCAATAAAATGTATAGCACATCCTTCTACCTAACTGCTTAGTACTAAATGTTAGTTCCTTAAGACAGCACATTCACTTGGCTTAAACATATTTACACTTATCAGCTATCAATAGGAAGAATAAGGAACTTTACAAGGAATGGAGTTAGATCTCCAGAATAACTGCCCATATTATGACACAAATAAAGTATTTTCCTGATGGGTAGCAACATTCATTCACAAAGAACTGCAAGGAAGTAAGTTTTGCTCTGTGTTCTCATTTAAATATTACAATATTTATCAACATATTTCTATAGACCTCAAAAATACCTCCTTACCTAGAAATAATTTGTGTGCAAAAAAATCTAGGCAGCTGTGAAAACAAAGATGTCTACCTTAAAGCTACAATAAATCTTTACTACAGTGCTTTAGAAAACTTAGCTAGTTAACTCTTTTAAAAGAAGATTTCTGATCCAAATAGACTAACATAATGACTTTAATGTCAGGAGTATCATTAGCATCTTTTCTCTACAAAGACAAATGAAAATGCACTCACATATGAACTTTCTACATCATTTAACATATTCACTCTTCCATTCCTAACTGTTTTAAAAAGATAAAATAAGTTTTATGTTACAACTGCTCTCATTTACCATCCTCCACATAGAACTGAAAACACTCGCAGACCACCTGCACAGACCAGTTATAAAAAAACCTCCAAACTCCATCAGCGAGAGAGTCTCAAGGAAATAGAATTACCGACTCTTTCATAAGCTTGCACATCTATTAAAACATAAATAGGAAATCCATCTGACATTACAATGTAAAATTCCAAAGACTTCTTTTTTGCATATTTCACAACCCTTTTATATAAAAAGGAAGTTACAAGTGGTTCTTCATTAGACCACATGTTTTCCCAAAGAATCAAGAATTCTTTATTATTATTATTATTTCTTAGAAGGTCTGTATGTTTTTGATTCATTAGGATATTAGCAGCCCTGGAGAATCAACCACTCAGAAGAAAACACATTTAAGCAACTGTAAAGAGGAGCTGAGGAGGACTATGCTTCAAATTTCAAGATCACAGTAGCTATGTCAGAGAGATGCAGGTATTTGTACTAGGGATCCCACATCCAGATACCACTGTATATGAAAGGATTTTAATTCCAGTAACTGCTTTTAAAATGACAAGCATATCACCAGCTAAGACATATAAAAAGACTTACTAAGTCTTCTGCGTTTTCTCTCCAAAAATTCCATGTGCATTTTACTAAAATTAGGGTAGGCATTTTATTTACTGTTCTACATAGTTATTATAAAACAATAAATTACCAGATGGTATTTTTAAACCTTTAATAAGATTCTGATAATAAAATGCAAAGCCAAACCAATATAAAGCTAATTCTGACATGTTTTGAACAGTTTCTTTATTGGAGTGAAATATCAAAAGACAATTGCATTAAATAGCAAATAACTACAACACTAAGAGACATATACTAAACTTTGAAAGTTTAACACAGTAAAACATAGATGAGATGAGCTATTAATTTAAAGCAGCTGGCACTACCTCACAGTGCTGTCGAGAGGCTTGAATTTCACATTCATACTTATTCTTCACAGATTCCAGACAAAGCTCTCTATAGATACCTGTAATCAGACAAATTACAGAAATATTTTTCTCTATAGTTAATAGCTGACTTCAGAATTTAAGATTGCCTACAAGTTTCAAAATATAGATATACTTGAAAATTCCAATACAGGCATTTATATTAGGCATTTACAGTGGTAGACTACTCTAAATAAAATACACACACACACACACTCGCTCGCTCTTAAGCCTGAAGATCTGAAAAGTAGATGCTATTTATATTCCCCCCGGCTCATCACTCTACATATTGTATCAACTGTCATGTTAACCTTGCAAAATAGATCTATTTCATATTTCCGCCCTTGTGAAACAAGGGCTATTTATTCTGAATATTAGGGGTACTTCTTACGCATTTCTGAAAATGCATCCACAAAACTGAGAGCTGAGAAAAGCCTGAAAGATACCTAGAAAAATAACAAGTGGCAAGTGAAAATATAATGTGATGTAATACTTTTAAGATATTAAATACAAAACATGTAAATTGTCACAAAATAACATCTTCGGGAACAAATTTGCACACAGTGGTGCAGTCTTGTAACGGGAAAACACACAGCTTGCCTTGCAGTTCATTTGATTATATAAAAAAATACAGCAGCAGAGGAACAATATTGTTATAGGCAGTTCTTCTGAGAAAAAAAAAAAAAAAAAAAAAGTACTATGTCAAGCATCTCTGTTCTATGAAGTCACTTTTGATGAAGAAGTGCTGTTTTCTAGCAGCAGTGCATCATGTTTATCCACCACCACTCCTCTAGCAGCCCAGGCTGACTATCATTTGTAAGTCTACCAATTTAAAACTACTGCTTAATTCCCTGAAATCAAGCAGAGTGGGTATGAACACTTCCAGAAGTCCCTGACTTCCTGAAATAGCCATGATTAACATTTTGTCCTTTGAGCTTACTGGCCTGAAGGACAACAAAGCAAGTCAGGAGTTTGTCTATGACAGAAGTAATTACACTCATAATTCAGTTAAGTTTACTTTTCCTCTCTCTAAAATAGAAGAGGGTCCTCAATGATTACTTGCTGGAGCTCAAGCCCTCTCACTACCCACATCTGTCAAGCCACTGGTAAGAGCAAACAAGCCTGTGCTGCATTTTCTTGATTTTATGACTTGAGTCTCTGCAGAAAATTTTTCTGAATCCGATTAAGTTGATGGAGGAAAAAAGTATCAATGACTTGCTACATGTTTTTTTGTTGCTGTGATTACATTTTACTCTGTGCACTTTATACATTGTAACATGGACCTTCTCTGTGCTCAAAGTTTTGAGCCAGGAGAATCAAACACTCTTCCTCTCTGTACCCACCTACATGACAGTACTGGCAGACAGTCAAATTTAAAACTGGATTAGGATATCCTTCACATCAAACCTTCTGGGAATCCTCTGTTAAGCTGGAGAAGACTAAGGAGGATGGAGGAAGTGTTGGGTACATTTAGGGTAAAGATTTTATCAATTCAGCCAAAATAGGGAAATCTCTATGGGGAAGACAACGGGTAAGGTAGGAATGGGAGAGACCAAAAGACTTCTAATTCCCTTCACAGCCTGAAGGCAACAGCATGAAGGAGGACATATGGAGTAGCACTGAAGTAACACCAGTGTTATGAAAGCATAAACAGGTTTGTTATTTTCTAGTGTGGTGACACTGCTTCTGACAGATGTCTTGGAAAGAACATTAGCAGAACTTTTCTAGCTGCCTGACAGGAAACTACCACTCTATGGCTGCCTGTGTTAGGTAACCCTAAGACTGATGAATTGCCGCAAAAACAAACAAACAAAATCTATGACATGTAAAGACTATAAAACAAAAAAAAGTACAAAACTTAGTGTACCTAGAACACCGATTCCATAAGACTATATGGTGTCGTGAGGAGCAAATAAATTCTCATCTGTTTCTTCTACCAGCATAAAAGCTTAAATACTGAAAACACAGCTAAGAAAATCTGCTATCAACAAGAGTTTTCCTCCTTCCCCAGACTGGGACAGAGAGATGGGAGTAGAGAAGTAGAAAAGAAACAGACCAGAAGAGCAGGAAAAACATAAGCATCTAAGATCACAAGAATGTACTAGCCAGCACTTCAAGAGATGACATCTCTTCATTTCACCTGTAATAGAGGTGCAGACCTATCCCAAATTTTCTAATTACAATGATGACTGTTTTTAATACAGCAACTTTCTGCTAACTAGGCAAATACAAATAGACATTAAATGAAAAATAAGTATGCCATGTTTTTGGTGTGATCTTATCAGGTAACTCATGCAACAGCATAAGCAACAAAGCGTTTTGACTTGGAAAAAAAGGTAAAAACCTTACAAATACATTTCAAGTTCAAATCATTAAAATAGAAATGCTCATTTTATGTGCCTACCTGCCACCTTTGTTCGGATTTGCATATTTTCTTGTAAAGCTGCCAATGGTTCTAAATACTCAGGTGCTTTTCCAGCTATGACCTCTTGTAGTTTTGCATCCACTTGGCTTAATCTTTCTTTGTAGAGTCTAAAAACAACAACAAAAAACAACTTTATTTGAAAGGAGGCAAAAATTAAAAGAAGCACTGTCATGGAATAACTTGTAACTGACATCAGCTATTCTTATCAAGCAGAAATAGTTTTAATATTATTAAAATTTATTAATGTTTTAATATTAACTACTTACATTTTACCCAATAGTCAATTCTTTCTTTGAAACCTAATGCTTACTGCTAGATAATGTGAAGAAATTTGCTCTAATTTTGAGGAAGTTGATTCAATATCTACTACAAACAATTCAATCACAATACCACTCTTTACAACTGATAATTAAAAAAAAAAAATGTTATTAGTGACATAATCAGGTCTTCCTGTATTCACTTCTACCATGCCCTCTACTATCAAAAGCTGTAGCATTAAGGCAACACAGTTGGTACCTGCTGAAGAACACAGCAGATCTTACCCATTCATATGATTCATACTTGCTTGGGAGAGGGACACAGCTTTTTTTTAAATTAAGATGTCTAAGCTAAGTTTTCCTATATAGGAAAAAGTAATGGATTATAATGACGTACGCAAATCTACTTGAAAAACAGTGCCTGCTCATCTGCCTCCAGCCTCCTCATTGTTTTATTGAACAACTCCATAGTTCAAGCACAATGCAGCAACAGTCACACAGCAATCACACCCCTCCTCAACCTGCAGGCTGTTCAAAAGGGAAATACTATTTGCACGGCTTGCATTCAACTGACATAATTTGCAATTTAAAACAAAATTTGCTGGCTTACAGTCCTCACGTCCTCACATAAGCCCTGCACAGCAGTGTGTCAGAAGGATTCTTACAGCAAAAGAACAAGAGTTATATTAATTTCTGTCACAGTCTCACAGCAAAAAAATGCATTCTGGAGCAACAACCAGCAAACTACTTCAGATCCCCAGTGCTTATTCTTCACTAATATCAGCATCAACATATATGAAGAAACTCTTAGTCCTTACACACATTATTCTGACAAAAAGGGATTCCCAAAGGGGGCACTCTGATTGTTAAAAATACTCACTGGTCTTTAAGGTCCGTAAATTGCTTTTCAAGATTGGACATTTCATCTAAACATTCCATTCGCCTTCTTTCACAGTCCTCATCATCCATTTCTAAGAAAAAATAAATGAGTTAAATCCGCTTGCTACACAGACATTAGGTGTTACTAAACAAAATTATTTTTTCCCAGAGCTTTTTCTCAGGTTAGGAAACAGAAAAATCTCAACTGTAGTAAAAAAAATAGCAGTTCCCATTCACTGATTCACTGTCAGACAAATGCTTCAGAAAGTTGAATTAGAACTTTCAGGGTTTTTTTTTTTTTTGGGGGGGGGGGGGGGGGAGGGGGGGGTCAAAGGAAAAATTATTTGCTTTTTATCTTTCTTCAGCGATGAATTAGGTAAATTAAAAGTTAGGAAAAATTTCCCCAAAACAAAGAATTTCTTACTTCATTGCTCTTCATGGTGAATCTTATTGCTGCTCTTAGATTTACCAAAGTACTTCTTCAAAGGATAAAAGGAAAAATATATCTTAAGAGATGACTACAACAAGCACACAATGGAAAACTGCTGAATGTAGGGAACATGCTTGCGTGCAGTGCAGCAAGCACGAAAAGTCTAAAAGTTCAGTTTTAAACTAGCATTTTGGCATTAAACTCTCAAGTCTCCTAAGAGCAAAGGCAGCAGCGAAACATTCCATTTCTACAGCACTGGTTCCTTCCTGAGTCTCTCCACACCATGAAGGCTATTCTAATGGCTGCAGTGATGTTGATGGCAACAGGCCACATGCTCAAGCCAGAGCTCATTCCTAGGCAGCCTCCTGGAGAAGCATCAAGTATTCCCAACAAACATTAATGAGCCTGTGGTACCTTACACTGCAAGTTTGCTCGGCAGGAAGGAGCTGGCGTTGACCTGGGGCAAAGAGACCACTTGGGAGAGGAGGGGGTGTCCAAGGGTGGCTGCGTCCAGCTGGTTACTCTACCAAGAAAAATCCTGATCCTAATGGAAAGGGAAAGAGGTATCTGGAACCTAATAGAGATGGTCTGGATTCACTCTTCTAGACCATAAACAATTCTGAGCTCCTCTAGTGTTCCTCTGCTGCTCTCTCTGTGTAACAGCTTTACACACATTTAAGTCTTAATCCATCCTTAACTGTTTTGCAAAACAGTATAGCAGTTTGCAAAGGTGATTTGAAAGGATTTACTTCAGAGGCTGCATATCAACTCCCTGCCTGTGAGGAGCTGATTAACTCAGATCTTCCACTCTCCTTGATGCCTGATATTTTCTACAAACATCTTTTTACTGAAATTATCACAAGCTTTTAAGAGGAAAAGAAACACATCACATCTCTCTGCATGGATATGAAACCTAACAGGCAGCAGAGCGGTATTCAGCTGTACTGCTGTAGTACCTAGAAAACCAAGTCAAAGACCTCTTGTGGCTCATCACAGTACAGGCAGGAGGAACAAAAGATCTAATAGCCTTCACAGAGCTTTAAAGCATGGTATGACCCAAAACATCGGGCAGCAAAAACAGTAAATTTAAGGCGTTCAAAACAATAAGTTTAATGCTTAGTGCACTGGGATGGGCAAGGAAAGAAAAATATCAGGCTCTTAAGACAGTATTTTATATATAGTTTTCAAAAATATGGCAGACTCTGAAACCCCAAATTAAGACTGAACAACCTATTAAATAGCAAAATTTTATTTGGCTGTCCAAAGTAATACTGAAGTCAAAACTGACTGGGTAGCTTTCAACTTGGCCATCTTTAAGCAATGTGGCAGTCATACAACTTTATAAGTTGTATAAAGCATTTACTTGCTATAAAAATAAAGCTTCTCTAAAATTTGAAGGAATCTTCTCATGAGGCCAAACAGCAATGAGCACTGGGATCTACATAGTTCTCCCACTTTATTCTCAAGCTTTAATTCATTCCATATGTTTCCAGCTACACTTAAGGTTCTAAATATGCTTCAGAAATAACTCATTCAGAAGTTTCATCTGAAATGAATGTGGATTTTATTGTTTGGGCATGTCTATGGACCACAAATAAAGCAGATTAGAATTTTAACTTTGCCTGAGGATCAATGTAACATGGCTGCAGGGGTAAGGAACAGCAGTTCTGTCATGAGAAAATGATAATGTAATTCTATCTGAGAGTTCAGCCTGACAGCATCTTGCAGGCACTTAAATAAAACTGGATCTCTCGCCTCCTCTCAGCAACAACTTTCTTACGACACAGAGGAAACTGGAGAAGATGTAGCCCTTTTAAAGTCTGGATTTCACATACTGATACTGGCCTGTGCCCAGAGTCCAGAAGAAGTTACGCAAAGAAAAGGGGAGTTTCAATAG
Organism: Crypturellus tataupa; assembly: GCA_034781795.1. Lineage (NCBI taxonomy): Eukaryota > Metazoa > Chordata > Aves > Tinamiformes > Tinamidae > Crypturellus > Crypturellus tataupa. The sequence continues at coordinate 4,805,573 of JAWLRI010000215.1, forward strand.
AGCAGAGGCACAAACACTGCAGCAGCATAGGGTACTGGCATCACTTCCAATCTCTTCTCCTTCAAAGGCAGCGCTCAAGCAACAAACAGAAGAAAAATTAAGCCCCATCGGACCTCACAATATTGTGCAAAGGTGAGACACACAAATATTTTACATGAAAATAGAGAACCAGACTGCATGTGTGTGTGTGTTATACTTCAGTCAAGGGCCCACACAAGTGGCTCCCGCCGTAGGCCCTGCACTCAAGCCCAGCAGAGCCCTGCCCGGTTCAGCCCGACCCGCTCTGGTTCGGTTCAGCTCGGCTCGGCGCGAGCGGCCGGAGGGCGAAGCAGGGGCAGGCCCAGTGCCACCAGGGCGTGGGGCTGGGAACGGTCACTCTCCACTCGGGGCAGGCAGCGGCGGGAACGGCCGCTGGGCCCGGGGGAGCCGCCGCGGGGGCCGCGGTACCTGAGCTGTCTCCCTCCTCGGACACGGACGAGCTCTCGGTCTCCTCCTCCTCCGAGCTGCTGCCCTCGTTCTCGCCGTAGTCCACCTCCATCTCATCATGATTGTTCTCCTTCTTCTCCCGGGAATGCACCGGCATCGTCCCCGCCGCCGCCGGGCCTGGCAACCCCTTCCCGCCGCCGCAGCCGCCGCCGCCGGGCCCTCCCCGCAGCCGCCG
>JAWLRI010000215.1:4819157-4851444 GCA_034781795.1 Crypturellus tataupa
TAAAAAAAAAAAAAAAAAGAACACACAGATAAGCAGAGATTCTTTTTTTTTTTTACTTGCAGAAAATTAATGAGAATTTCAGCAATCAAAAATGCATTTTTTGAAGTTATTGTCAAACAGAGTGCTTAATTTTCTTGCCAGCCATAGTTTTTGAAGCTATTTTTATACTTTGCTATTCTTTTATACTTGTTTTGCTATTGTTCAGGTATAGCAATACGTGTTGTATATCATCCTTTTTATTTTTTTTCCCTCTCCTCTTCTGGGAAACTTTTCTAACTGATTTAAGTAATACCAGTTCTATTTCTGAGCCTTTTCTTTTCCCTTCTCCCTCTAAACCTAGGTTATCAAGAGCACAAGGAATACATTAGCCTGGGTTAGTTGCCTGAGGAGAAAAACCTTGTGTTGTGTTTTGTAGCATAAGGAGGAAGGCCTCTTTCTATGTAATCCCACCGGTCCAAAAACAAGACTGCATCCTTTCCTTTAAAGAGGCAGTAAGATTAAGTATTCAAAACATACAAGCAACTTCCTGCAAATTTCCAGTTCAAGGCAATGTGAAAAGGACATTTGCTGGGAAAGTTTAAAAACTTACGTTACTGCTTTTCTTCTCTCTCTCTCTCTCCCCCCCCCCCCTTTTTTTTTTTTTAACTTGTAGTCTATTCTTATAAAGTATAACTGTATTCTAAGTCATGCTTCTAATGTACATTGTACTTAAAAAGAAAATGCTACGGGCCTCAGGAATGATTTGTTCCTGAAAGTCCTCTGAATTTCCTTCCAGAACAGAATTCCAGAAGGGCAGAGGGCCATGAGGCTGCATACTGTAGAGCCAGTTCCATGTGTGCACATGACAAACGGGACTGTGAACTGCTCGGGTAGTTAGATTGTTTCCTGAAGAATCCAGGAACAGTATCTGCAGAAATTAAAAAATTAAAAAGTGTTCTGTTATGAGTCTTTTAAAGGAAAAGTTTTTTGTTCTTTTTTTTTTTCTTTGTTTGTTTGTTTTTCTTTCGCCTCCCCTGCTTGCCTCAGGGTTTACTTCCTCCATCTCTGAGGAAAGAAAAAATGCTTAAATGCTTGTTTTGGGATTGAATTGAAACATTTAGCAGGCACACAAAACCTAGCGTTTCTGTATGTTGATTTGTTTGTTTAACTGATTCCCTTGGTGTTTGGAAGTAGATTTTTCTTCTACTCCTTTACTTAATGAAATATTCAACAATTCTACTGTGTTTTTTTTCCTTTTTTTTCTTTTTTTTTTCTTTTGTGCAATTCCTATGTAGCAGTCACATTAACGGAGTAAAAGACTTATCTTCTGCCGTCTTTCTTTTTTTCCTGAAGCTGTCAGTCATTACTTGTTCTTTTAATCTTCTTATCCCAAATTTTTGTCTGTTTGCTTCCTGCTGTATTCTCTTATCCCCAGTGTGGGACTCCTATAGAGCTCTGCCACATGAGTGGAGATGGCTGCAAAGGCTGGACCTATCATGTAGTGACCATTCTTTAGCACCACAAGAAAGTGTGTCCTTTCCACATCCATAGCACTGTCTTTATCTCGGGCTGATTTCCTGAGATGACCCAGTGAAAGAAGTATGGGGAACTGGTCTGGGATGGGAAGGAAAGTGCATGGTTGGAGCTGGAAACGAAGAGAGATGAATCCATACAACCTTTTCTCTTAAATACCAGAGGCCCATTCTTACTCCAAAGGCAGAGAGAAGGATAGTAAGTTTAGCTGTCGCTAGGAATTACAGCTTACAGGGAAAAGAGATAATCTTTTGTCATAGGGTTTGGAGGTGGGTAGGTGCTGGTTTTATTTTTACTGAATTATCAATTAAAATAACTTTGATTTGTATAGTGGCAGTCCTGGTCAACTCTACTTCATGACCAGGGTTTGCAGGCTATCATGCAATGAACGTGCAAGAAAAAAGATGCTCTCTCCTCTCTTAAATGCTCACTTGACCTACTATATTTAATTTAATTAGCTTTAGTTTAAAAAAATCATAAAGTTCTTTACCAATAAAAGTCACTTTTTTATTTTAGTGGTCTCTATTTTTACTGTTGGATGATGTTATACAAACTGTATGCAACTAAATACTTGTCAGAAAAATAATATTCTGTTCTATTTTTCAGAGAATGCTGAGTCAATTGATCTCAAACAGTTTTTCGACCTACATTTCTCTCATATATATTATGTGTTCTTTGAAAATTTTGTGACTATCGAAGTAGGCCTTAAACAAAAAGGTAAGTGTTTTAAATATAACACTTTTTCCCCTCCAGTGGTCCTTGTGCTTGTGTATTAATGTAAGGTGTCTGTGATCAGCAATGACATTGTTAACTGTGCAGGGATATGTGTAAGTGCCAGCAATGCAAATAAAGACAAAAAAATTAATAGTATGTGTTGAGGGGATAGCTATTTTTGCCCTTTTGCAAAATGGGTTTCCTAGTTAGGCTCTTCTTCTGTGTTCTGCAGAATTATTGCAAGGTTTGCTTTGCAAGATACTGTGTAACTTAATCTTTGTCAGCTGTTGATTCTATAGTAGAAACAAATACAGTTTGCAACTTTCACAGTTTGTGTAGCTAGAAAGTATATCCTTTTCTTTGCAAAATGAATATAAATCACTTTTATGATTGTAAATTATAGGTATTACGTGTCCAAGGATCTTAGTGGTCTTTAAATTCTGTTTTAATAATGAAAGTGTATCTTCAATTTATTTTTGCTTACATCTAGGCCACAAGTCTCAGAGGGAAGAATTAGATTCTATTCTTTTTATTTTTGAGGTAAGATAATTTGAATATTTCAGTATGAGTTTTTAACTTTGGATTTAAGCCTTATTTATTAATAGTTGCCTTGAAATATGCTTCACATCTAAGTGCATTAATTTCTTTTGCTTAGAATTGAATATATATGCTTTAATGTGAGAAGAAGAAAAGAACTTAGTCTTTTGCAGGAAGATGCATCAATTGGAAAAAGATGCGATCTGTCTACAGGAGTAGAAAATTTAGGATTTTGTTCTTTTTACTTTCCCCGTGAGTTGTACACTCTGAAATTCTTATAAAAGTGTTCTTCAGTTATTCTCTTTTATATTATGTTATCCTTGGGTTTCTCACAATAGTCATTATCCTTTTTCAGAATTAATTTTTTTTTTTTTTTTTTTTGCTTTAAATAATAACAAGATACAGAAAATAATATTTGAAAATAGAACTGCTCTTACCAAAAGTGTACCTCGACTTAACCAAAATGATATGGAAACTAATTGGATTAGATCAGGTCATTTCTGAGCAGAGGCAACAGTTTAGTAATAGCTTAGAATGGAAAGTGGTGCCTTTCCAAGGTGAGGGAGGCTCCTAGTGGAATTGTGTTTAGGGAGGTGTCTCACCGCTAATTGAAATGGCTCCAGAGTTCTGTATCTGTGCAAGAGTTCTTTTTAAACCTGTACAGTTGTTGAATGTGAATGTTAAAACGTGCAGATTTCTACCTTTGCACTTAATACTTAAAATTGAAAGCTGGTGAATGTTTATCCCATGGTTGGATACAAGTGGGGGGCCTTTTGAGTAAGGTACTCTTGGTGTAGTGAACTCTTGCACTGGCTGTTATGAGGGGAGTGAATCTGAAGAGAGTTACTTGATTTGTTCACTGTTATTTATATAAAGTCTTACTAGGTGCCCTGTGCTTTGGAAGCAATTGCATGGGCTTCTAGAATGACAGGGTAATTAATTTGGCAAATTAGGCTGTTTACAATTAGTTAGTGACTCTAGCATGTAATGGGACTGAAATATCTAAAAAGCTATTATGCAGCACTTCAACATTTAGGTATATAACTGCTCTCACCATTAACTGTGCTCTGTTCCTTCAGACCCATAAGATTTTTGACAAATCTGACTACAAGCCATTATTGCCCTAGCTCATTTCTATAGCTCTTGCTTTGCTGTGGCTCATTACTCTTCCTTTCAGAAGACTGAAGTAAATGTTTGCAGAGGCAAACACTTGTTGTGAACCAGAACAACTGAGCGATGGATGTACATCCCATTCTACCCCCTATGCAGTAATAACCAGCAGAGAAGCTGATAAAAAGCAGTGCTGCAGTGACATCTTAGCTCGCTCTAATGTAGTCTCTCCCGACAGTCTGGAGAGCCTTTAGGCATCTTGGCTTTGTTTGGGATTATCTTGAAAAGGCTATAATGTTTCCAAGGAAACCAGTGCATAAGTTTTCCTTGAATTAACTCTTCAATTTCCAGTCTGTGGGCTTTGTGAGAGTGCCCTTTACTTTTCTGAATGTGATATCTACAGCACACTTTCCTGGGTTCTGTTTTTTTTGTAGAAAATTTTGCAACTTCTTCCAGAAAGGATTCATCAGAGATGGCAATTTCATAGTATTGGTAAGTTTATTTTTTTTATTAGGAGCACTAGGTTTGAGCAGCTTGTTTCCTTAAACTTTAAGCAACATAACAGGATTAAAGGACTTTCAAGTTAATAAAATAACTGGTTGTATAGTATTGAATACTTTTTCCTAGATAGATTCAAAGCTGGGAATCCAGACATGAAAGACTGGGAGGTCTGTGTTTACAAAAGGGGAATGCTGATATTAAAGGCATATTATTTTATACATACCCATCGTGCACACCCATGCACCTCTTCTAAAACATCCCTGGGAAAATATATTAGAGGTTACAAGGAAGCTCTGAAAGGTGACTTATTTTTTTTCTTCTGGCATTGAGAGTTGCCTGAGGATATCAAGTTCACCAAGAGTAAACTGGAGATTGCCAAGGACTTGTTTAAAAGATATTATCAAGTCTGACCGAGAACTCTTGACATTTTACCCTAATAAAGAAAAAAACAAAAAAACAATTACTTTTGTTTTCTTTTCAGGATTGATTTTAAAGAAGCTTCTTCACACTGGAAATTCATTAAAGGTATAGGGAAAAGTTGCATGCTACTTTTTTTTTTTTTTCCTAAAATGTCTGAAAGTATTTAAAAGGAAAGAAAAAGGATAACCAAGATGTATTTTTATAAGAGTACAGGGGTCAGAAACTGATCATGACTTTTAATAGTTTCACCTCAGTAAAACTTCTCATAGATTATTCAGAGCATTGAATTTGAGTGCACACAAGGATGAAGGATCTTGTTTTAAAGCAGAAATGAGGCTAAACTGCTCCCTGTTGGAGCAAAGAAACTGTGTGATTTGGGAGGTTGGGCTGGCTTGAAAGCAGAAAACTATGTAGGACAGAGAGACCACTGTATGAGAAGGGTTGACAGGCAGAAGGCACTAATGAAGGGTACTCTTGGTTGTGCTGCAAATAAGTATCCTTGATGCAACACCTGCAGGCTTTGCTAGTGCTGAAGCAGTCCAGTGTGAGAGCCAGGAGAGGACAGCACTAGAGCTCCTTTCCCTCTCCTCAGGAGGGAGGTGAAGAAAGAAAAGTGAAGGAGGGCTCCTGCTGCAGAAATTTGTTATTATAATTGGCAGGGTCATTTAGTGTTTTTTTTTTTTTTTTTTTCTTTATTTTGGATTTTATGAAAAATGCAAGTGGCGTCTTGCACCACTATAGCTAAGTTACTGGGCACATACTAGCCTTTTTTTTTCTTCCTGTTACAGAAGGACCTGTAATAAAGGACCTTTGTAAAACAAAGAGCTCTGTGGGGCAAACATGCTACTGTGAAGATACCAGGGTTGTTGTCCTTGCATTTCAGCAGAAGTGGCAGATGCAGTAGCTTGGCTTTGCTGAGTCATATTGTCCATCTCTTCTCATCTTTTTACCTCTTACTTTTTTTCCCTCCTCCCTACATGCCGAATGTAAATATCTTTGTATATTCTGGGTCAAGTAAATTTGTTCTTAATTCTTTTTCTTTCATTTAAGATACGTCGAGAAGGTGTGCGTCTCTTTCTCTTGTGGCTGCAAGCACTTCAAAATAATTGCAGTAAAGAACAACTATGGATGTTTTCCTGTTTGATTCCTGGGTTTTCATCACCACAGTCTGAATGTGGTCCCCGAACACTAGATAATCTCATTAATCCACCGCTTAATGTTCAAGAAAGTAAGCAATTTGATACTACTGTACTCTTTACATATGGCAGTTCTTGGGATAGGCAAGACACATTGCAATAAAGATGATATAAATTTCAGAGTCCATAATCTAATCTGTGGAGCTATTTTTAAGTTTATTGGCATTTCAGCTGGTCCTTTCTGTAAAATGTGGTGGTAAGCATAAGTACTGTTTGGAGCTCTCGTGTATCTTTACAGCAGGAAAGGAGTAACAAATCTAGTCTGCATTTAGGCAGCACAGAATTACAAAATGTGTAGTGTGAAAGGCAAATTTCCAACTGCAAAAATGAAGGGAACCAGAGTAAAAAGAACTAACTAGCTTCAGTATGCATGAGAAAAACAGGGCTAAAAGCTTTATGCAAATCTAAGTGGTCAGCTCCTAACTGAAGAAAATGGTGATAAATGTAAACAAGTTTCTCTGGCTTTTTTTAAAACATAACTTTGACACTGTATAAATTTCAAATGAAATGGGAATCTGTCTGCCAAGACCAAATATTTCTAAGGTTCATAGAAAAGATAGAAAGAACTTATTCCTTGTATTCTTCCTTATGCAAAAAAAAGTTCTATTTTATCTCATTAGCTAAATTTCTTTGCTATTATTAGCTAATCTTCATTAATCTGTGGGTGGTTTGTTTTGCCTGTATTCATCTCTTACCCAAGTAAATATTTAGTGTTATAGCTTGGTAGATATTCATATATTGAAAGAAACTATATAAATGTAGTTGCTATTTGTTTTTTTGTTTTGTTTTTTTAATAGCCCAAGTGACTATAGAGGAAATTACTCCACTGGTTCCTCCACAATCAGGAGACAAAGGACAAGAAGATTTGACTAGCTACTTTTTAGAAGCACTTTTGAAATACATTGTAATTCAGGTATGCTCTATTGATTACAAACAAATGTAAAACAACTCTAACTTGTTTGTCAAACAGACAATATCAGGAAGTGTGCCATGGGAAAAATGTGGCTAAACTATTACATTTTATATAATTCTTTTGCTGTCCGGTGAGCACATATAATCATAGAATCATTATGATTGGAAAAGACCTTCAAGATGACCGAGTCCAACCGTAAACCCTTCACCACCAGGCTGGTTAAACGAGGCTGAGCGCCTCATCTACATGTTTCTTGAACACTGCTGAGGACAGCGACTCCACCGCTTCCCTGGGCAGCCTGTTCCAATGCTTCACCACTCTTTCTTGGTAGAAATTCTTCCTAATACCCAACCTGAACCTCTCCCAGTGCATCTTGAGGTCACTTCCTCTTGTTCTATCTGTAGTTATTCTGAAGAAGAGAATACTCTTACATTGGAGATAAGATATCTGGAGAAGAGAGTGTTCTTACATGCTTCCTGTAAGCCTGCTTTGCTGCCATGTGCCCTGCAAAATGCTTAGCTATGTGACATGCTGTAGGTGTTCCATGGCACTGCCTTCTGGGTCAAGCACGCTCAGCAGAACTCAGTTAGGCCTCTGTCCATAAGCTTTTCTGTATGCTTTTGGAAGTGGCCTGAAATTATATACGTAGATAGAAATAAAAAATGAATCCTCTGAGGTTAAAGTTGATGCTGCTTTTCATTCTAAGGGCAAACTGCTCTGAAAATGTTATGATAGAACTATGGACTTGGTAATAACAGAAAAAAAAATGCGTTTTTTGAAAATTCCTATTGAGTTGTAGACTTCACTAACTAGCCAACTCTGCAGGCAGAATGAATTCTGCTGAACAAGAGTGGAACCTGGATATTGGGTTTATTATTAAGGAGCACTTACTATGCTTTTGAGTAGGAAGACGTTTTATAACGGAGAACGATTAGCAGCACTTGTGACTTGTGAAGGTAGATTTGTGTAACACAGCTGTAAAGTTGCATCTTCTGCTTGTGGTTGATGGATTATGTACCTACCATGCAAATGAATTACCTAGTATAACAAATGTATGAGTACACGTTACCTGAAACAAATTTTCAGAGATACAAGGGTAATTGTTTGTTTTTATAAAGCATTTTGAAAACAATTTTATTAAATCTAACTTGGCAAGATGATTCTCAAAGCATACCCTACCATTCTGCTGGTTTCAGTATTTTGTGTGGTCAAGCTAACTTTGAAGGAAGGTTTTGAGTGGAGAAAAGTCTTTACATTTCATTAAATGTTTCACAACTAGTTCATCTGTTCTAACTAGTATATTTATGACAAAAGTGTTTTGTAAGTATATGAACTAATTCCAAAGTAGTTCTATAGTGAAGCAAATTTATCAATCATCTTTCTTTTCCACTTCTAGATGTCTCAGTAAAACTACTTTACACGAGTTTTTTTTTTTTTTTTTTTTTAGGTGAAGAGTTTAGAATGGAAGAACAAGGAAAACCAGGAAAAAGGATTTTCATTTTTGTTCTCAAACTTCAAGAAATATTATTTGCCTTCTATTTTTCCAAACATCTGTAAGGAGACCAGCTTGTATAACCCTGTACTCGGTAAGTGTTAAGTTAAAATAACTGCCTTTACTGTAATACTGAATATAGCAAAGCAGTTAATCTCATGAGGAATGTTGTCCACAAAGAAGCTTCAAAGTATAGTTCTGGTTCCTATTCATGATTTCCAGTTCTATATTCATGGAGGCACCTGATCTCTTTGTTAATTTGAGTTGAGCTGCTGTATTTACCCAATTAAATTACATTGTTGTCTTGTAAAATATTTTTTCAGTGTAACCTTATGTTGATGAAAGTTGTGCTCAGAAATAAACGAATTTAAGGATAAAATGGGTTATTATGCCATTCTTTGGGGCATTATCTGCATGAAAATAATAGTTTTCGTATCATATGATATACAGATTAGATTTCAGGCAGGACCAAGCTGATCATGTTTCTCTCCACTGTATTTTGTCAGAAGCTTGAGGTGCAAAGAGGAGCTGAGGTTTTAACACTGTCTCTATGGTTGACTGTGCTAAAATGTTTCTTTCCAGTGTAGAGCATAGGTGTTTTGCTGAAAAAAACATAACTAAAACTGTCTAGAGGTTTTTAGCTCATTCTAAACAAAGAAGCTGTTTGTGTCTTGATTTTTGCTAACTCAGATTTACATACATAAATGCGTAACAGGTCTATGTGTCACAGACTTTTCTCTGCAAATTACCCTCTGTCCAGGCTTTAAGCCGCTATTTTCTTATTTGCTAACATGGATACTTCACGGTTCCTCCTGCCTGTTGATATAGCACACCGCACGGTTTAGCAGTAACTTCTTCAGCCTCAATTTCTAAAATCAAGCTGACAGGGAAGTGTGTTGAGAAGATATTGTTTTCTGCCTGTCCGATGTTTGTGGTTGGTTGGATTATGCCTTTCTTCAGAGGAGGGTGTTTCAAAACTGTTCTTCAAGGAAAGACAGTGGACATTATCATGTGGGGATGAAGAAGAAACAATATAAGCCCATCATCCATAAGCAACTGTACAGTGAAAGTTGCATGAAGAGATTGGATGGATTTAGTGGAAAAAAATGAGATGGTAGCAGCATTGCTTTTCCTAACATTGTTTGCCACTTGAGGTTCTGCAACAAGATGTATGAAAGTGGAGCGAGTTCCTTTTCTATGAAGATCTTGATTCAGTCTCTTTTAGAAGTGGTTCCACAGTCCTTTCTGTGGCTTCTTTTGTGAACCATAAACAATTAACTTTCAAAGCCCCCGTGAAGAAAAGAACAAGGGGGAAGAATAGCCACAGATCTCCAGGGCTTCTGTGATCAGCCTGTCAGTGTCTTAAACTGGGCAAAGTCAAAACCAGCCCTGAGGAATTTGGGGAAAAGCACAGTAATGAAGCAACAGAAATACTGGTAAGTAGAACACTTTTCTCCTCAAAAGTCCTTCTGGCATGCTTCTCCCCACCCTATTTTAAAACAACCCTATTGTGAACGAAAGAATTGACTGGGACAATTTAGGTAGAAAACATTGGAATAGTGAAAACTAGTTTGCTGAGCACGTTGCTTAAAGATAACTATAGATATACAGTCTAATGTATAATTTTGGAAATGTTGTGAGGTACAAAGTAGTTTACTTAAATATTCATGAGTACCTGGGTTTTGCTGGAGATCAATATACTGAATTGAGATTTTTCTGCCAAGACAACCTGGCAGCCTGTAAACCAGTTATGGTAATTAGCATTCCAGTAGGTAGTGTTGTGGGTTTCTCCAAATTGTGTCTTGAGCCAAATCAGCTGAGAAGAAATGAGAAGCTACAGTCAGTTCATGGTGGGGGGGAGCATGAGGGTTTTTTTTTTTTTTTTTTTTTTTTTCTGGGTGGGACAAGGGAGAAGGCAGAGTTTAAATGTTTTCAGCATTTGTTCAAATCCTTTAAGACAGTCTTTGGAAATTTTTCTGTAGTAACCTTGCTATCATTATCTCCAGTACTAGGTGCACTGTGTCTTCTATCATAGTAAAGTAACTTTCTCTGCTACCTCCAAGCCTTCTTTAGGTAGCACTTTTCATTTGCAGGCAAATAGAAACAAGATTGAGCTGTCCTTCAGTTCTCTGCCACAATGATACCTGCTTGGATTAGCTAGCCTTTTGATTTTATCTTCTGTGTGTCTTCCATCAGCTTCCTTGTCATTTTTGAATTTATTGCATCTTAGAAAAAGAAACACCTTCCTGGTTTTCACTGGTGTGCTATAGAATGATCTAAGTATGTGTGAATTTAAAAACAACAACAACAAGTTAATCTAACAAGCTTCTGTTTTGCTTTGGTTTTAGGTCAATATCCTCGTCTGGAGCCTTGACACCTACTTCCAAGACTGGCAGAAATGTGGAAATGCAAGAGAAATTAGAGGGGAAATATACTTGAGTGGGGTGCAGGACATGGTGTGGTTGAGAGGGGATAGACAGGGTGTTTCAGGAGGGTGTCATGAAACTAGAAGAGGAAGCAGTTAAAGCAGATTTTCTGCATACCTGCTGGGTGTTTCATCCTTCTGAAAACACTGTACAAGTCCTGTTGGTGTAGTATCAGTATTACAACTGGTAGATACCACAGAGAACTATGATTTTTGAGTCTAAATACTGTGCCATGATGTACTTTTTTAATGCTGCTTTTGTTTTTGTAAAAGCTTTCCAATGTTAGTTTAAAAAAGCTGCTGTTTTAAGATGTATTAGTATTCTGAGCTGCTAATTTGCACCAAATGAAAACCATAGCCTGTTTTGTTGTTGTTATTTATAACAAATAAAATCTTCATAAGTTTTAAAAGAGTATTCTGTTCATTCATAAATAAGCCTGTAGTAGAGGCTTAGCTATGTGTAAGCTAGGTGTACGTGTAAGAGTTGCATCATTTTGGGGTGTTTTTGTTTGGGGGTTTTGTTTGTTTTCCCCTTTAATGATTTCATTAAAAAGTCCACAGTGCACACAAGTCCACAGTGTTTTCTGATAATGTTCCTCAGGTGAACAATATCATGAGGAGTTTGTTAATACTTTTTTGTCCGGTTGCTGAGAACATACCAGGATCTACTGCATGGGGTATCCTCAGTGCTGGTGCTGCATGTTCTGCTGTGTATCTGCAGTGTTAATAGGAAAGTCATAGCAGCAGGTTGTGTGTTGACTTCAGTCACATTTTTTTTTTTTTTTTTTTTTTTTTTGAATTTGTCAGAAGTAAACTTTCTAGATAGCTGATCAATTCTTGAATGCTGTCCAGATTTGTTCCTCTAGGTTATGGCACCATAGTCTAGAAGAAGTTTTGCTAGATCCCTTAAAATACCTGTTGATCCAACATAAAGGAAACTTGGGGAACTAATTTGTTATTTCAAAAAGCTATGGCTTTTGAGAACAGCTTTATATTTTTTGATAGGACTATTTGGCATCCTTCTTGACACCCAGAATTAACATCTTCAGCTTGCCTTCTGACCTACGAGAGCTTGTAAAACTATGGAAAACATCTCTTTGCTAATCTATTGCAAGACATAGAAAGGTTGGGACAGTGCCAAAATACTGTCACCCACCTTTGCGCTCCATCATTTTCTGTACCTCGAGGGTATAGAGAATTTTTTTGAGAGTATACTGGAAGATAGAAGCATAATACTGAAACTCCAAGGGTATGATATACTCTTGATTGGCAACTCGTCATCAGCCTTCAGGTAAACTTTCATCCACTCCTGTCAAGTTGCCCTTCTGCCCTGAAGGACAGGGAATGAAATTGACACCACTCCCAGGGAAATACTATTTGCAGTGATGTTATGTACCAACTTCAAAGTGTTGATAGTTTGTATCACAGCAGTAGTCTACCACCAGCTTTGGGTTGTGAAACTCAGAAATAACAGTTTTTTTGGGTTTTTTTGTTGTTTGTTTTGTGGAGTTCAATTGGTTGATATATATGCTTGCAGAATCATGCATTAATCTCCACACATGTTTGCTATCTACATGTTTTTAACACTTTCATTGCACACATGGTTACCATTATACAGTTGCAAAGCAGCCAACTTTTGCTGAAGCAGATTAAGGATTATCTATGACACTGTCAGCATCCCTGTCACGGGTGGGTTGGAGAATGAGAAGAGCTGTGACATTCTAAACAACTGAATAGAGAAAATATTAATTGTAATCTATAAACCTCTGAAACAGTCATGGTTCTTCCTTAACAAGACTGGCTTCCTTGGGAGCATCATTCATCACTTTCCCCTGGATGCGATGAGGGAGCTGGGGCCATGGAACCATCTTTCAGCTGAGTTGTACAAAAATGCCAGTGCACTTGCTCTGGCAGTACATAACTGTAAAGATTATTATGTCAGAATTTTCTAGTGCAGGTATGGCGTGGGCTGAAGCTGTGACGTCAGAGGGCTTTGGATCACTCCTCTTTACCTATCTTAGGGCCAGAAAAGGCTATATTTTAGTAAAAAGTTTGAAATAAAAATGTATTTAGGTGAATGCAAAGATATTTTCACGTACACAGGAGCAAAAATGAAATGAAGGCTGTAAGTTCATGCAAACTACTTGCAGATAAAAAGAAAGAGCTTTTCCTAGCAAAAATATCCAGTCTCTGCTTTTTGAGCAGGTAAGACTTAAGTACAAAACAAAGTTTGTTTTCTATTTTTGTCACAATTGTACAATCAGTAGTATGTGCTCTTCTGGTAATTATAACTATTGAAGATAAACTTTGAAGATAATCAGATAACCAGAAATAAACTTTCTGGTTATCAATACAGTTTAGGATTTTTTTCAGTTTTGGAATTGCTTATATCTCTTTCAGTACACTTGGCAATGAATTGTGCAACAGGGTAAAAAAAATCTATATATAAAAGCTTCTGAAAGTTCACTTGTACTGGTTATAGTTTTAAGCTTTCTCATATATTTGGAGCTTATTCTTTATATACACGCTTAAATGCTGTTTCCCTACAGAGATACCCCAGATGAGACCAAAGCCTCACTATGTAATGATTAAAAAAGATGCTGAAACCAATGAAGCTATATATTGCACAAAGGAGCCTTTCATTAAGGCTCGTGTCATTGTCATTCGGTGGCTGGTGTCTTTCTGGCTTGAGCCAAAACCTCATACAGGACCTCATATTCCTGGGACAGAAGGTGAAAATGTGCCAAAGAATATTCAGGTAAGACTAAGTATGAACCAAAGTCTGTTTATTTTTCTATTTTTGTCATAATTATATCATCATAGTGTACACTATTCTGGTACTTACAACTAATGAAGAAGAAAAAGGTTTTCTACGTAAGCTTTCTGATTATTAATTCAATTTAGAAGAGCTTACGGGACTTTTTTTGTAAAATATTTTGTTTTTAATAAGTAGAGATGAAATGCAGAATTTTGAAATGCAATGTCTTTTTTTGCCCCCTGAATTCTTTGTATATTTTAAGGAGTGTTCAATCTATACAACTTATATTACCAGCAACGAACTATGAAATACTCTCTAATTCTTGTTTCAGAGAGCAGCTGCTAGCATGGCTTCAAGGGAAGACAGCAAAAATGACAATACAGATAAACAGGATAGAAATGCAGAGCCAGAACAATCTCATTCTAATACAAGTACTCTAACAGAGAGAGAACCAAGTTCTTCCAGCCTCTGCAGCATTGATGAAGAACACTTAACAGACATTGAAATAGTCCGCAAAGTTTTTTCTTCCAAAAGAAGTAATGTTAACTTTCTAACTGAAATTTTTCGACAGGTAAAGAATACTATATAAAATGTAGAAATATTAATTGTTATACCATAAGCTGTTATTATGTCATGGTTTTATTTCAAGTGTGTTTGTTAAACAACTTTTATGTAAATGTGCATTTTTTTCTGTCTTCTTGCCTTAAATATTTAAGAATTGAAAAATAAAAAAACAGTGATATTTCCCATGTAGAATGCTATAGACATGCCTACCTGATTTTTTTTTTTTTGGAGAATTATTCTTTAATAACCAATTCTACGTTTAACTTGAACTTAACAGTTCCCCATAGACAGAAGTGTCTTATGCATCAGCCCCCGGGCTATTACTTTATAGACAAACATATTAAAATAAGTTGAAGCACTTGGATGTTCTCGACAGTGTTCATCCGAAGAGTAGGTCAAGAGTCTAGAAAAAGTAGCAACTTGTGCCATCCGAATTTACCACAAACAAATTCTATTACATCCCAGAAATGTTTACTGAACATATCCTAAGTAGTATTTCTCAACTGGAAACTTAAATAAGTTAAACTAAGAATACATACCAGAATGTTAAAGATGTATTTATGACACGATGAACTGTAGCATTCAGTGCAAAGCAGGAGAATGGAACAAGATGGACCTCCTTTGAGATCCTCAAAAGCTGAAAGGATTTTTCTGAACGTTTTTAAAGAGGAAATAAGCTAATGTTCTGTTGAAATGCAAAATACTAAAATTAGTTTAAACAACAGAAATCTAAGCATTTAAAAACCCAATTGTTTTGTATGAAATAGTATTGGATGAGGGAGATGTCAAAACTTAACTATATATAGAGAAAGTCTGTGAGCTGGGACACATTGGTGAGGGAGGTAATGGAATTATGCAAATTTGAACTGGTGTCCAAGGACTGGAGCAGCCTGAGACCTTGAATCTGAACTCTACTTTTAATATATTGATACATCTATTTAGAAACTTTTAAGAAAAAGTGGTGTGAAAGGGGGAAAAAAAGTGAAGGCACAGCAGGTAATATAGATTTTGTTTGTTTTTTTCAATCTCTTTTCACAAGGCTGTTCCATCTTGATTTGTGTAGATTATTTTCATCTTGTGTGGGATTATGAGACCTTGTTTAAGTGCTGGTTTATTCAAGAACTTGTCACTAAAAAGTTTGTTTCTAGTATGCCACATGATTTTAATGTTCCTATACATGAGAACTAAATTATTCCAGTCGGGATCAAATTTCAGTTGTGCTAAGTAGTAAGATTTCCTTTAGAGACAGTGCTTTATGTGTTTTGGGGACAAAAATATTATTTGGGGTTTTATAAGACTGTTAGACTCATTATTACTGTGTAATTTATGAACTTGTCAGTTGAATTCTGTAAACTGCAGAATTCTTCTTAGAAGATTCATAGGCATTGAGCTTTCAGCATTAATACTCTGGACTCTATCAAGTTGCGTGATGGTGTTGATTACCTATTTATTTAAAACAATTGGATGTTGTGGTCTGTGAGTGTGTTTATAATCAGTTAATATCTGACTGAAGTTAAAAGCAACTGATCTCTACTTTTTGCTAACAAATCAGATGCATAAAACTCCCTGAAGAGGGCAGCAATTAGCCATCTGGCTTCTCAAATGTATGTGTTTTTTCAGACAATGTTTTTTTCCCTTTTTCTTTTTCTTCAGGGAGTCATTGGTTTTATGTCTACTGTTTTGAAAAACTCTCATTTTGTAAAAGTAAGATATGACTACTAGTAATGTGTGTCGCTTGGATTTGTATTACACACTTTCTTTGATTACTTTATATGAGTACTAGGGCCTTAATTCCAGCAGTCTAAGTATCATTATAGAGGCTGACTATTATAGATTCTTTATTAAGGAAGTTTGAGCTTTATGTTGATGCTTCTCAACTTTATACATATTTGAGGCAGAATAGTTCAGTTCCAACTTGATTTCAAGTATTTTAACTGGGTTTACGTTCTGGCCTTGTTTTTGATTGTTTGCTTATTTTGTACTGCCAGGCATTTTTGTTGCCAATTTGTGAAGCAGCTGCCATGCGGAAAGTGGTGAAAGTGTATCAGGAATGGATTCAGCAAGAAGACAAGCCTCTATTCATGAAAGAACCTGAAGAAATAATGCAGTGCACAACTACAGAGTGCGATGAAAGTACTGTAGATCACAATTCTTCAGAGAAAGCAAAAGAAAGAGAAGAGGTAAAGGGGGGAAAAAGTCATAACATCTTACTGTTAAAAATAGCATTGTGATAAGGTTTTAATTCTGGAGTCCTGTAATGTATGACGTGAAATTCCATACAGCGTTTTGATATTAGTATAAAATTTGAAGGAGAGATTTGAAATAAACATTCAGATAAAAATGTAGAATAAATAGGAGAGTAGGATAATGAAAGTACCTTCCAGCCAGTGCCAGCTTCTTGTTGTAGCACAAACTAACATAGACTCATCTTTATATTGTCTCTAGGGGGGAGGGGGGGGAAAAGAAGGCTGGGATTCACATCCTGTTGACTTTCAGTGGCATTTGGACCTCTTGCTGTCCTTTTTGTTCTTTGAAAATCTCTCTATGCACCTCTACCTTTAATGCTAATATCTGTTGTGATAATGTACTTTTATTAGGCTATTGCTCATCTGTGTTCACATCAGCAATGAACTCTTTTATTTGGGGCTAAACACAAAGCTTTTAAGTTTTCCAAATAGTCATGCACAACAAAGAAGGCTGTTGACATTTAAAGTATATTTTAAAATTTCATTCCATATGACTACACTGTGGAGTTTCATTTTTATTGTAAATATTGATGGATCTTTTGAAATTGCTAGTAGATGCTGACTTAAGTGACCTTTTTAAAAGATGATATGTAGTTTAATTTGATGTCAAATCATCTGTTGGGGGAAAATCAAACAATGTTGACTAAATAGATCCCAAATGGGCTATCAGTTTGTTCTGATAAAACTCCATTATATATGGAGTGTTCTATATGGTTAGTTCAACTTAAAATTTCATGTAATTTTATGAACTACTATCAAGTCATGGTTTATTCAGTATGCCAGATTCCAACTGTGTAAAAATTATGCACAGAAAGGGTATGGTGAACCGTAACTATTTTGTCCACATATTGTAAAACTTTCTGCTCTTGCTTTTTCATTTACATGCAAAATAAAACCAAAATAGCTGTCCAAATATATGTCCCATCTATGGGATTTTAAGAAAAAATATTTTTCAGGAAAAAGGGGTGAACTCCAGTCATGTTCGAAATTCAACCTGGGCAAGAAATGGCTGTTACCAAGATATTTCACATAAAATGTTTGAAATTGATACAGAAGAGCAAAATGTACGAGCTGGAGTGCAGTCAATATTGCAGGTATGAAATGAATTTCATCTTATTTTTGTCCTCACGGCATAGCTTTTTGTATCAATATATGATCAGTGGAATAAAATATAGTACTGTTGAAAGGGAATTCCACACTCCTTCTCCAAAGCATCCCTAGATATTATGAATTTTTTTTTAGATTTAGTAAGTATGATGATAGATAACATTAGAATAACAACAGTGGTTTCCTATATGTTTATGAATATAATGTATATAGTATATAGAAATGCTGAACTACCATAAGCATGATAAGATTTGATTTTCCTTTTTTTTATAGATGAATTAGTAGCACTCTTTACATTTTGTTAAGATTGTATCAGAGAGTTTTGACTGGATTTCAAATATAAGTTTGGTCAATGTTAGTCTATTGTTGGAAGTTGTAAAGGTGTAATAAAGATTAAGCAGAATTCTGGCCTTTTAGTTTTCATTTATTTAATTCAGTGACAGTTCTGTTACTGATAGATACAGATACAGGTTGTTTTAACGTTTTCTGGAGGAAAAGCATTTTTAAAATAACGCATATTATATTCTTGAGTAAAATTGTTTCAGAGCATATTCACTGTGGTTTGCCAACTGTCCTTGAACCTGCCTGAAATTATATGTTCCAGAGTGAATATCTTGTACATTAAAATAAGAGTATGGCCATAGTAGTTCTTACAGAATTTTGTAAAGGAGGATGAGTAAGTGACATTCACTAGAAGATTTACTGCAACTTACAGAAACTTTAAGTAACCATAAGAAAATTCACTTGCTTGCCTTCTCTGTAGAGGAACCACTTGTATATACTACATAAAAGTACCTGTGAGAGAGTGAATTGAGTCCACTATATTGATAGCTTACGATAACTCATGTTCAGCTTTTGTGTTGGGAGTGTATTCTAAATTTCTGGCTGTGAAAGGAATTCAAAAGCCCAGAGTTTTGGGGGCAATACTGTTATGTTTCACCTCATCTTTTTTTTTTTTTTTTGGCCCCTCCCTTTGGATTATACTGGGTTACTTTCTCTCAGCAATTTACCTTCTCTCAACAACTGAAATATCTCAGCAGCTTGCAGTATTTCGGTTATATTTCATTTATGTGAAGATTTGGGCATATGGTTCCATCAAGAAGATGGGCCAAGCCTGGTTTGAAGCATTCCATGCAGCTATTAAAAATGCATACTTATTTGAAGTGTAGGTAAGAGGGCATTACTTAGCATTACTGCTAGGTAAAAAGGCATCTGCTTTGGAAAAGATACCCACTATTCCCTACTTCTAATAAACCTTGCTGTTCATGGTGGCATGAGTGCTTTAGACTCCCAGAACTTAATATAGTCACTGTCGTGACCAGAGATACTATGTATTCTTTTAAACATTGTAACCCCACACTGTGCTGGATTAGTTACTGGCTTTCCAGCAGAACTTTCATGTAGTGGTCATCATCCTTGGAACCTTGTCATCCTTCATATTTGATAATTGTTTGGTGTAATTTGCTGTACCATTTGTTTTACAATGTATACAGATTTGTTTTATAGCAGACTTGAAGAAATTAATCAGGTTATTGTCTTATCATCAAACTAACTTACACTACATTTTAAGGACTATATATGCAACCTTACTATTAATAATAAATTTTCTCTTTCCTGTTACTATAGATCAAAATGCTGAAAAGATTGAAGAGCTTTAAGCTCATAACATTCATTCTTTTTTACCTCCAGATTTTTATAATAAACTCTTCAAATATATTCTTCCTTGAGCCTGCAAATGAAATTAAAACTCTTCTGGATGAGCATACTGATATGTGTAAACGCATTCTTAATATCTACCGTCACATGGTAGTGCAAGTGACTATGGACAAGAAGACTTGGTAAGAATGCTAATGCTTTTATCTTAGATTATTAGTTCATGAAGACAAATGAGAAAATTTATTTTGTTGTAAACCCAATAGGATATCACTGACAATGCAAATTACTTTCTCCAAGAAAGAACTCATTAAATGTCTGGATTTTAACCTTGCAAACAACACAGTGAAAGAGACTAGGTGCTCACTCTCTTAAAATTAGTGGCAAAAACTAGCTAATCTGAGGTAGCTGAGCCCATAGTGAAAGAGAACCTAGAGTATAAAGACTACAGAAGCTGGAGAATGTAGAGTAGGATCAAGGAGTAGCTGATGGCTTGCCAGGTCATTTTGGTCATGCATCAAAGCACTAATGAAACATATATGAAGCTTTTTGGCCTTACTAAAAAAACACATTAAAAAAGAGAGAGGGAGGAGAGAGAGAGAAAACGATTGTCTAAGCCTGAATAGCTATTACAGTGAGATGCGGGTTTTTCTTGATCTGAATAACTCTGATTTTAGACATTTTTTACAATCAATGTACTATTTAACTGCTTCATTCCTTTATAGTATTTGAGATGCATTACCAGGCCAAGGGACCCTCATTAAAAGATATCTGTATGTTTTTCACTCTCATTTAAGTAGTTGCATCTCTAGTGAGAGAGATGGCACCAAACAAAATTGTGAGTAAAGGTTTGCCTGAAATTTCAGGCCACTGAAAGACATTTGAGTGACCTGGTATAGGGGGTAACAGGAACCCCTATTTCAAGTGTGAAAAGGAATGGAAGTAATTCTTTTTACAACAACCACTGAGTTAGGTTGTTGGTAATCACTATGTCCTGTTTGAAATGTGCTTGGGTGGATCAAACTTAGTTATTTAAAAGTATCTTGGAAGAGGCAGATGTATAACAAAATGTGTAACTCAAAATCTAATGTTATTTTGCAGGGAACAGATGCTGCTTGTGTTGCTCAGGGTTACAGAATCTGTGCTGAAAATACCACCCCAAACTTTCTTGCAGTATCAAGGAAGGAAAAACTCTACTTTAGCAGGAAGACTTGCAGGACCTCTTTTCCAGGCAATTAAACATAAATTCGCTTTAATTCATTTAAGTTTTGACCAGGAGACTAGATACAGCAAAAGCTTTTGACTGGTTTGTCATCTCAAATTATTTGTCATGTAACCCAGATAATTTTAATGCTGTCGGTTAAAGATCTGGTTACATTCAGTAATTTCTGAACAATTTTTAGTGACATACAGGCAACTGTTTTCAGGGTCCTATGACATTATAAAACTGCTGCCCCTTAACTGAACTGGGATAACTGGCAATGTGCAATGCTAGCAATAGCTGGCATTTCTTGCAGAATAAGATGTTAGCTCTAATCAGTACCAAATCTTATGTGTCATCCAGGCTTAACCATCTTATGTATTTATTATTCCTTGCAGTGAGCAACAGCAGATTTCTACAAAGTTTATAGTTGCAGAGCTCTGTTGCGATAACTTTTCTGTAAATGGGACTTTTGAAGTCTCAAGATTCTTTAGTAGGGGGGAAAAAGCTAGGAAATATATGAATGCAGCGAGAACTAATTTTTGTTACAAAACTATTTGGCAATGCTTTTAAGATATGACAAGATTTCTTAGGAATCAAACCAGTCTGTTCTTTTAGCTAAGTCAGATACCCATGTTTGCATGAAACTTGATAATTCTTAAAAGATCAGTGTGTACCAGTGGGAAAAGGATTACTAGGATTATACCAAAATTTCCATGATGGTTAGAAACTTCTTTTCAAGCAGTAACATTTGAATGTTGTCATCTTGAGACAGAAAACTAAGTTTTGTCCCTTTGTTCTTTTAGACTCTTATCGTAGCTTGGATCAAGGCGAATCTGAACGTGTACATCTCTCGAGAACTTTGGGATGACTTGCTGTCTGTAATGTCATCACTGACTTACTGGGAAGAACTGGCAACTGAGTGGTCACTGACCATGGAGACACTAACTAAGGTGTTAGCTAGAAACTTATACAGCCTGGACCTCAGTGATCTGCCATTGGATAAGTTAAGTGAGCAAAAGCAGAAAAAGCACAAAGGCAAAGGTAAGACAAGACTATATCTGCATCATGGGAGTCTGCAATGGAGAAATAAGATGCTGGACACAGCAGAAGCAGATCCAGCCTTTTTAGTGTATCTAATCAGACATCTCTGTCACCTGAAATTACCCAGCTTCTTTAGGATGAGGCTGCCTTCTAGAACATCCAAAAACTCCTAGCATAGGGATTTAGTCCTGCAGGTAGTTAGGCATATGTGGAATATAATCCTTAAAGATTTGCAGACTTAAGACTATCTCCTTTGTTGTCATATGTTATCTTCTTTAACGAAGCAATTAGATAGTTGAGTCCCAGTCTTAACTTCTTGAAGGTAGCCCAGTTTAAATACTTGGTAAAAATTAACTAAATAGTAAGTGGGTATTGTAAACATAATTGAATTATTGATTCTGAAATCTTATGAATATTGATAAAAGGTCAAACATCCATAATATTGTTTGAGGAGTAATTCATTTTTAAGACTTGCTAAAGAATGATTTTGTCCAAGTGAATTGGCTAAGATATGATATTTTTAATAATGTTTTTGAACAGTAGCTATTTTTAAACAGGTTCCTGTACCTTATTAAATGTGAGTTTCCTAGTTAACTAGTATGGCTTTTGGAAGTAATAAATCACATACGGACTATACCTAACTTCCTTAGCTTTGCTCATTTGCTAAAAATAATGAACGTTGTTTTAGGGCTCACTTTCCAAGAGGATGCCCTCTTAATCATTATGATTCTTTATCAAGTATAAATTTGGATTATATAGGTCAGTAAAAAGTAGGTAAGGAAATATATTGCTAATATCCTGTAGGTCACTGGGATTTTTATTTTATGAATTTCCAAAAAGACTTGTTCTCTGAAGCCTTCATCCTTTTTTTTTTTCATTTTACATTTCATGTTGAAGTGTTTCAGCACCATTTTTATTTTAATAACATTTTTGTTAAAAAAAAAAATGCCAGTATTGATGTTTATCATGGGATTTTGTCTACCTCATCTAATAGGAACTAAAAAAAATGAGATAGAGGAAAATTTTAAATAGTTATGTATTTTTGTCAGTCTGTACCAATTGTTCTTTTGCAATTGGTCAGAAAAAAAATTGCAATTGGTTAAGCAGTAATGTTCAGAAACACCAGTGCTTCTGAACAAGTTGGAGTATTGATTTAAAATCACACTTGTTTTACTAACATAATAGTTCTAGAACTGGATAGAACATGTTTGAAAGAGTGTAAGTATAAGTATTTGGTAATATATATTCACTTAAGCATTTGAAATAACTTTTCAATTCTATTTTTGCAGGGGTTGGGCATGAATTCCAAAAATCCTCTGTTGATAAGTCATTTTCTAGAGGCTGGAGTCGTGATCAACCTGGCCAGGCACCAATGAGACAACGCAGTGCTACAACCACTGGTTCTCCAGGAACAGAAAAGGCAAGAAGCATAGTACGGCAGAAGACAGTTGGTATGTATCCATAAAAGATGATACTAGTGACCTTTGAGGAAGGAAAGGAATTAGCAAGGGTTTTGGAGCTGCCTGGATAACTGCTTTACACAAATGTTTGCTTTCTACAATAATTGCTTAGATATGTATGTGTACATTGTATAGTCTTATGTGTTTTGAGGATAGCGGAGTATGTTTACTAAATTGCAAGTTAGTACAAGTAAAAATAATGCAATTATTTTAATCCTTAGTGAATTTGATCACATGATCACACTTGAACTGTGTTAGAAATGCAGTTGTATGTGTGTGTCTGAACAAAAAGCTGGAAGAGTTTGAGAAGTGGTATAGATAGGTAGCCAATAGAACCCTTTTAAAATGCTTATTTTCATACATTTTGGGAAAAAATTATGCTGTATTTTCCAATTATGCAAAAAAAGTGGGAGAAATATTTGTATGTACAGTCTTTGACTATATCCTGAAACTTCTTTAAATGAAAGATGGACACCAATGTCTGATTCTCCATTCCTGAAGTGATGTGTTTCTCAACTTCATTATTTGCGGATAATGTTAGAAATGAGTGATGCAAGACTCTTCTAGATGGATTGGTCAAAAGAAGACTTATTAATATTCATGTAATTTTCTCAGAATATCTTAACATGAACTGGACTGCAATTTCTCATACTCTATTAATAGTCTCTTCAGATGATCTCAGTGCTATCCAATAGGCAAGGGAAAATTGCATTGATTTTACTTTCCTATGTTAAAAAGGGAATATATAATATATATAATCTTGGTTGTTCACTAGCACTGTAACAGCATTGGCTTCAGTCATTGTGTGTTGCTACTTTACTGATACTTCCTGGAAAAAGGTATATTCTGACACAGCTTTAACCAGGAAGGCATATTTGCTCTTCTGTGTGTTGTTAGCTTTTCAGATATCAATATTTTCTTTCCCTTTCCAAAAATCTTTTCAATTAATTTAGATATTTCTTTTAGTAGCAGAAGTTATTTACCCAATATAAATGTCTGATTATACCTTCAAATGCTACTGCTTGATTTTTAAACTTGTTTACCAGTAACATCTAAAAACTTTTGAGGGGGTGAGAGACTTAATTGAGCTAAAGCAGTACAGACACAAGAGCAAAGGAAGCCACTACTCCAGAAATGACTGACATTTTCACATGCTCAAATGCTACACTCCTTTTCCTATATCTCATGCTGACAGCCTCTGGTTTGACTGAAGAGGTTTTCTTACAGGTCACAAGGTATCTTAAATGTAGTTTCCGCTTCTCTGTAGATAGTCTAGCTAACTTGCAGTGTTTTGTTTTGAATCTTCATTGTGTTAAGCAGGTTAAAATTTCTTCTTTTCAAACTGTATTCAGATATTCTGTGAGAAGGTACTATTCTTTGGTCAATTTATGAATGGATTTGTTTTGCTACTATTGCTATTTGTATAACTTTAGCCCTAAGTCACTGGAATTTCTCCTCATCAAGCTATATGTTGATCTGGTTAGCAGCAAACCGATCTGATTTTAGTTTCATTTTATTTTTGCTTATTTTTGTTTTGTTCGATCACATTACCTATTTGTATTTGTAAAGTTTGTATTACTGTAACCAGTAAAAATGTCGATTGTATTCATGATATATAACGCCATCTGTGAACAAGCATCTCAGTATTATTAGAGTGATTTTTAAGGGTGAAAGGCCCTGAAGAAGTTGCCAGAGGCAGAATCACAAACTCTTCAGTTTTTAAGATGTTAATGAAGCATAGGTATACAGGTGTCTTAACTGTCTACAAACAGTTGCTTGCTGTCTGTCAGGTCTGCTAAAAGAGCTGGACAGGTGCTTCCTATTTTGTGCCAGTTAAAACATGGTCGTATAACAAAAAATAAAATGCTTTGCCATTACTAAGTAAAAAAGTTGTATATAAGGTTTTCCTGGTCAGATCCTTCCCTTCAGTTCAACATTAATGCCACAAGCTAAGCTTGGATTTGAGTCAGATCTCAGATGCATTTCATGACATTTGATATGCAGTATGTTTCCTTTAACTGTCAGTAGTATGCTCCTTAAGTCTGGCTTTAGAGTGTATGCATGTTGAATAGATTATTGTAAGACAAAAATGGGATTTCTTTTTCATCTGCTTTTTTTGTTGTTGTTGTACACAACAAACAATTTTGTGTACATCTGTGCACCTCTACTTCTAAGCCATCCTCATGCCAGCACACGTATGTGGCGCACCAAATTTGTGTGTGTGTTTTACTCAAAAATCACAGCTTTTCTGATATGCAATATGTACATTTTTAGCCTGAACTTATGTAAAGTAATTTTTGGAAAAGGACCTTTAAATATGGTGTGCATATGGGTTGAAAAATCTTATATTGGGCTAGAAATGGAATATGCAGCATAGGCAGCAGATTCTCCTCCTATAAAGATATTGCATCAAACAGAATTTACTAATCCATAGCTCTCCTTCTGTCTCAGTGAAAGGTGATTTTCAGCCCCAAACAGTTCATCAGGGTGAAACAGGCCAAACTTAAAAACAACATCAAGTATGGCGGTCTGTTTTCTTGTTTTGTTCCCTCTACTTCTTTCCAGCTTCACACATTCCATAGCGAAGGCAAATAATGGTTTTTATTTTAATTTTTCTGTATGGAGTGTGCTGGCAGCACAGAGGGAAGCAACACAGCTTTTGAACTGTCAAAATATCTATTCCACATTCTGGCAGTTAGTCTGCCTCTGTTTGACTGTTTATTTGAACGCGTCATCACACTTTCCTTTCATAGCATTCAAAATTAATTTTCTTTCTGATAATAATAACTTAAAAAATTTCCTTTAAAAATTGCTTTAAAATTTCTATCTTTGTAATTGCAAATGGATTGTTCTACCTCCCTTGCTAGGATCAAAGTACTATGGTGGGAAGAATTCCAAATTACAAGGGACTCTTCATTTTAAGTCTTGTTATCAACCTAGTATCCAGTCTCAAAACCTTGGTTTATTTAGTATGTAATTGATTTTTTTCCCTCTTGCATTTTTAAGATGCACAGTGATGCATCTGTCACAATAATGCGTCTATCGTTGTGTCCTATTTTTCAATATTGTCCTTCTTGAATAGAAATTAAAACCTTCCACATACTTGCATCTTTGGCAACAGAATTAAGTTGATTTCTTTTGTATGAACTAAGTTTAGTAGCAAATGACTTCAATCTTTAAAAAAAAATCTTTCTCAACTGTTTTTTCTTTCTGATGATAAGGCTCTGCTTAATTTGTGCTGCATTTGTCAAATCTGTTTTCTGCTCTGCATACATTGGTTCCCCCAGTTCTCTGCATGTTGCTGTGTTAGTGGCAATTCTTGGACTGAATTTACAGATGTAACTTGCTCAACTTTTAGTTTTCATTCATATATTTCTGATTCCCATCAGATCAGGTACACTAAGATTCTAAGTATATATTCCATGTTTTTTTTGAAAATATCTATACAGCAAATTTCAAAAGCTGATTAAATATAGTGCTGACAATGTTATGTGATGTGCTGATATTTACAGAAAAGAAATTGATCAATGACCATTTTAAAATAATTATCAAATTCACAACAATTTGCAAAGGAAACTGCTTGAATTTTTTTTTTTCTTTAACTTTTTGAAGAGCTTTAGCTGTTTTTGAAATTGAGTGTTATGTCTGTTTTTGTTGATACTTGGATGAAGGAAAACAAATGATAGGCAGGAATTCATTTTAAACCTATTGGAAAAGCTGCAAACATAATCTTGATACTAAAATTCTTATGTT
The DNA here is from genome assembly GCA_034781795.1 of Crypturellus tataupa. Lineage (NCBI taxonomy): Eukaryota > Metazoa > Chordata > Aves > Tinamiformes > Tinamidae > Crypturellus > Crypturellus tataupa. The sequence goes on from JAWLRI010000215.1 coordinate 4,845,764, forward strand.
AGGTTTTCCTCCTGTAGGAAGGACGTTTTGGCAGGCAAGAGATATGGAAGGGTGAAATAGCTTAGCAAGATACCTATTAAAATCCAGAACCTAACACTAGTACAGATTTGTTGACAAATCCATTTCACTTCAGTCACTTCATTTTTATGTAAAACTATACCATATTGTACTGCAATCTTCTACAGGTGGAATTTATTATTTTCTTAGTACTTTTCATTCTCTCCTGGAAAATTTTGTATTAAAGGTAATGAGTATGTGTAAAATCACAAATACTTGTTCAGGAGTATCCAAAAAAACCTAGAAAAATACAAACATAGTGTAAGTTCTATTTTCAGTTGCAAAATTTTAAATTCTGAGTGTTTGTGCAGAGTTTCTTAACTTTGATTTTTCAACCCTTGATGCAATGGAAAAAAGAATGTTAATTATTTCTTGATTGTTTTTTTTAATGCAAAATCTTTATAATAGTCATAATAAAGGCATTGTTGCTGCTTTACATAAAAGTTAAAATCTCAAAATGTCTTATGTGTACACTGATTTTTTTTCTTTCTTACAGCTCTGCCAAAATCTACCGTGCTGAAATGTTTTAATTTTAAAATTTTCTTCCTTTTTATCTTTGTTTTCTCTGTTGCTGCTTTTTTCTGTGACACAAGCCTTTCATTATAGTCACTCTTCTTTTTTCCTTCCCCACTTCTTTCTTTTCCTTTTTAAAGCCATGAGAAGCCGATCCATTGGTGAATGTGCTCTGCCATCGGCCTATATACGCAGTGCTAAAAGTGCTCCTGTTCTGATCCATACTTCCAAACCCTTCTTGCCTGATATTGTTCTCACTCCCCTTTCTGATGAGCTTTCAGGTAGTGCCACCTCTGCTAATTTCTGCACCCCCTTTATCACCTTTTTAAATCTTCTGCTTTCAAATTCTGCTAAATCAGTAAATTCTTCGAAGTAAAAATACTTGGGGGAGGGGAGGGAGAGGGGAAGAGATTAAGAATGAACATTGAGTTACATAAAATACCATGCTATATTTGCAATTCATTCTGGAACTGTTAGAAGTTAGTGCTGTGCCAATGTTTGCTATCATAAAAGCAAAAATCCAAGACATCTCTTCCTTTTTCGATTTATTAGCAAATATTCATGTAGCATCTACCATGTTTACCATATAATACAACTAATCTAAAGCTTTTATTTGTGATGAGTAAAAGAAAAGGGAAAAGATGAAGTCATTTCAGTTTGACTTGCAATAAAAATATCTTTCTGCATCAAGTTTTGAAGTTGCTGTCATAGGTGTTATGTGGGCAATCATGATAATGATACGATTTAGGTATCGTTAAAAAAGAATGTTTGAAGAAGCAATGTACTATTGTATAGCATGTTTTACAGTATGCCTATTTCGCATTAATATAAATATATATAAACCTAAAAAAATACATATAGGTTTGAATCTGAAGAGCTATAGTATGGTTGTTTTGCCAAATAATACATTTCACACAGGGTTGTAGTTTATCATTAAATGATACTTGGCTTGCAGAATGGTTGGTTGGAAGTTTGGCAGTAGCCTTCTTTGGACACACAGAAAGTCTATTAGCAACTAAATGTTACTTTGGCTTGCCATTACTTTAAACACTCAATTCTTAAAGAAGGTCTTGGAGAACCTGCGGAAAGGAATAAGCTTTCACAGTCATCTGTTTTCATATAGTCACAAATAGTTGATTTACCCTGCCTTAGGTAAGGCTAGGCGTAGTTATACACAAGCTGTGCTTTTGCAATCAAGTTTGTCATACATGATTCTGAAAAGTCCAGGCTTACTTCTTTCTTCTGATATGTCCCAGATCACATGGGTTTTGTTTGTTTGTTTTGCTATTATCCTTTTCCTTGATTGTTAATCTGATATAAAAATAGTACAATCAGTGATATTTTGAAAAGTGAAGTAAGTTTACAAGGTCTCTAGACCTCTGCCTGTTCTGGGTAGGCTCAAACAGGCACTTTTTGAAACAGCTGCATTATGCGTGCAAGAATCCTGAACATTAGCAGAAGACTAAATAGCTTAGTGAAGAAAAGCAAGTGGTATAATGTTTATGGGAGAGGGTGACAGCTGGGAGGAAAACCTATCCATTGGATCAGAGGGTGCTTTGTGCTTTTCTCTCTCACACACTCCTTTTTCTCTTTTTTCCTTTTTTTTTTTTTTTTGTTTGTTTTTTAAATATGAAGCTTTGTCATTTTCCTTCCCTTTTGTCCATACAGTGATTATGAAAGCTCTCTGAGCCCAGATGTACAGCCTTATAATTTGAGAAGTAATTAAACTGTCATCAGCATACTTTAGGTAATGGATGATAATTAGCAAGCTGTGACAGTCTTTCCTCTTATATCATGATTATATGAATACCCCTTATCCAAAACGACTATCAGGACCAACACAACTCAAAGAATTGATATTTCAAATGATCCTAAAGAAACAGGCTGCCCAAATCTTGCTGAAGTTCTTTGAAGTAGTATTCAGCTCCTTTTTAGCTTTTTACAAATCTAGGTCTTGAAAGAGTGACTCATTGAACATGAGCCAAGGTTGCCAGCTTGCCCAAAAGAAAGCATTTTTACCAAAACTTCCTACTACATTTACAGCATGGTATATTAGCTTTCAGAAGGAAGGCAGAATACCCTACAAAGTTATTTATGGATTAAAATACTTCTCTTTGAAGGTCAGTCAGTAGATTAACGAATGTGCAAAATCTCCAGTTTGAAATTTATTTGGGATTCAGAAAGAGAAAGTGGAAATTTGTGATCTAAGAACTTTCTTTTTAAACTATTGGAATCCTGTAGATGTGTGAGACTGAATTTTAAAGGATAGCTAGTAAAATACACTTAATTCCTGGTAGTGTTGGGGACTTTCTATTGCTACAAGTCCATGCAGTTACAGGACTCCTTGTGAAAAGCAATATTTTTGGTGAGATGTAGGCAAGGTTTGCAGAAGCAGTGGACACCAAACTTGCAGGTGGAGGAGAAGGAAGGGTGGACAGAGACAGAGCACGTTATAGACTAATGAATTGCAAGTGAGAGATGTTTCCTTTGCATTGGGACTAAAAGAATTGGAGGAAAAACTAATGTGAGGGGTAGATAAATATTATGCCTTAACAACTCTACTCCCTAATAAGTGTTAAATTTCACTGAACTTACTATTGAGATGAAATACAATTAAATCAGAACTGTAGTATCAATGTGGCTAATAATTATTTGCCAATCCTGGAAACTCTCAGAATGAGTATTTTCATGTAAATGAATTGAAAAGAAATTTGAGATTTTTTTTTCTCCACATACTGAACTAGTTTTCCATGAATCTTCTACTTGTCCTTCTGCTTCTTGTAGGAATGTGCCTCTGTATAAGTTCCTACTTTAACATATCTGTGTCTCACCTCACACCAAGAAAATACTGTTTTTGCTAGCAGAAGGGAGGTGAAATTGGGTTAAGGTGAGTTGCAGTTGGGTGAGATTGGCTACAAATTACTATTTTTAATCTCTTTTTCTCTATGATATCACCTTGATTCCTAACATACTAGGAACTAGGTCAGTGTATCTTTTGAGATGATGTACCAGGCCATATTTGTATGTACTTTCTGGAGCACAATTGCAGTGTAGATGGTGAAGACTCTTTAGGAATTGGTGGCATCCCAATCTGATTTATACTGCTATTCAAGAATAAGCCTTGATTGCCAGGGATATTGTTCCTTTGGATTTTTAAACATTGCCTGTATTTTTAGTGCTGCTGTTTTAGTAACTTAGTATCTGTTTCACACAAAAAAAAAAGAAATTTTTCATGGCGCGAGTCCAGTATGTTTGTTTGAAAATGTTTGCGTATTTGTATTCACCTAAACCTGAACACCTAAAAGTAATAGCTGGATCAACGTTGAAATAAATTGAACTGAATTTGTTTCAATGTTTGGAGCTGCTTGGTATGCATATATTTGCAATTCGCCATCCAGTAATTTTTTTTTAACATCTTAGGAAATCATAATCACTGCATGTATGCACAGTGTGCAATCTTTAGGCTTATGCTTTAGCTGTCTATGAGGCTGAATATATAAAGCATGTAAAAGATACATATTGAGGGCTCAGGATGAGATCAGTGTATCACATCTATATATATTTATCTCATATACAACATATATTTTGAGCTGGATCCTATGGTCCACAGTCACTGCTTTCATACAGAGACCATTGTCTTACAACTGCAAAGAAAGCCTTCAGAGTATGATGTGAGCAAAACTGAGTTAATATCTGCCTAAATCAGTAGAACTGGAGACAGCAGTTCTAACTGGACAAAGACACCATTCATATCAGTGCATGTTAATTCATATACTTAATATATTGAGCAGGAATATTGTTGAGAAATCTGCTGCTTTTCAAAACTGAATAGAAGGGAGAGGGATGATAAATGATGCAATATATGGCAATTGTCAATTCAAGCTTACTTTCAGAAAGAGCTTGGATGTGTACTCTCGTTTCCAGTGCAGACCTCCATTTCTTCTCTACTGTTTTCTTTAAAGTTCAATAAATTTTAAATCAGATCTCAACTGTTTTTTTTTAATTACAACTCCCCTGAAAAATTGATCATGGAAATGCTACTGTTCATCTTCATCTGATTTACCTGTTTGGTTACAAGCAAACATATCAGTTTTGTCCAGAATTCGAGTCTTGCTCAAAAAGAAAATATGAAAATTCAGCTCCAGCTCTAACTCTCTCAGACAGATAGGAATACTTCAATGCAGGTTTTTAAGACCACTTTAGATTATCATAACTAAGTGCTATTGGATAGGTATAGATATCAATGCAATAGATATCAAAGAATTAATTTAAAATACTTGAATGCAATATAGCTTTTTTATTTTGACAGCAGCAAATCAGATTTGGGAGAAAGGAAGGGGGCTAAAATAATTTTTGAAGTGTTCTGGTTAAAAGTAAGATTACTGTTGCAGTCCTGAAGATAAATCCTTGTAGGCAGACAAAGAAGGTAAGTTTGTTTATTGTGAATCATGATGGTATTCCCTTAGGTTCTTTATTGTTTTTCCTGACATAACAGCGTATCTACAACTTTTAAAGTTGTAGGTAGTAAAAAGCAAATCTGGGCAATAATGGATCTTATCAAAAACAAAACAACATATAATTGAGGGAGATGTTTTAATGTTCAAGTACCTAACCTATAAAAAGACTGCCTGGGGTAGCTTGAATTCCTGTAATTAGTTGAATTGTCTGTAAGAGATGCTTAGGGTATGTAGTGTTCCCTTTGACATGTCAGGATATCTGGAGAGGAATGTAACGGATCCTCATTTTGATGGATGATGTGGAATGGGCAGATACTTTTGTACATTTCCTGGGAGATCCGTATTGGAAATCCAGCTTTCATTACTGTAACTGACTTGTGCTGATGCTACATATCAGCAGTCGCAACAGAGACAAGGAATCACTAATTTAAACAGTCATAGCAAAAGTTCTTGGGCATTCATGAATAAAAGTGGTTTATTCTAATATTAACTGCTGTACAGCTTTAGGATTTTTTCAGTAGTGGCTCCTTAATTTGGTAATCCTGGGGTCTCTTTAGTGTTCAGTTTTCATTTGGCAGACATATCACAAATCCATCTTTTTTTTTTTTTTTTTTTTTTTTTTTTTTTTTTTTTTTTTTTTTTTAGAAAAAAAAA
>JAWLRI010000215.1:4851544-4893922 GCA_034781795.1 Crypturellus tataupa
GCCCGCGCGGCGTGCACGGCCCGGCCGCGTGGCCTGCTCGCCGTGGAGCCCGCCGGCCCTGCCGCCAGGCCGGGCAGCGCTTCGTAGGGGCGGGGGTCGCTTTTCCCCGCTCTCCGCGGAGGCCGTGGGAGGCCCGCGGTGGTTCCCGTCCTTCCCCTGCCGCGGCCGGCGGCGCGGGGCCCGTCCCGCTCTCCCGCCGCCGGAGGAAGGGTCTGAGTTGAGCGCTGCCTTGGCTCCATGAGGGGAATCGCGCTGTCCGGAGAAGGGCTCTGCCCCGCGGGCAACTTGCTGCTGTTGGGGCTGTCGCCGCGGCGAGCTCCCTGCTTGCCTTGTTGCCCAGGGTAACTAGAAACGCCGAGTGGGAGAAGAGAGAGGCAGAGGGATTCTTCCATCCTGCTGTCCTACTTTCTGCCTTGCTGGCAGAAAAGCTCAGCATAAATGACCATTTCCTTGTTAATTTCATTTATTCTCTCCATTTTCCCCCCACCCCGCAGTGTTGCCAAGTAATTTTGTTTCCCTGATCCTTCTTTTTAAATATTTTTATTATTTGAAGCATACCTCTTATTTATGAATTTATATCAAGATAGGCCAATTTGTAGTAATAGACTGAAATTGTAGTAATGCTTTTGTACCTAGCGAACTTTCTGTTATACGTGTATGCTTTGTAATGCTTTTTGTCTCTTAGCTAACTGCTTGTCCAGGTAGTTGTATTTATTTTTCTTCTTGTTGGCACTTTTTTTTCTGCTTGAGAAGTACATGATTGGAAAAACATTGATTTGATGGGAGACCTTGAGACTTCAATACCTCTCTTTTGTTAATTACTAAAATGAACTTACTTATGACTGAAATGAAATAATGACAGAAGCGTTGGCTGTTACCCCAGGAGTTAAACTTCTTGATGGAGAGAATGTATCCACTGAATTGTCTAGAAGAGTTCCCCGATAAACCACAGCAAAGTTGTATCACTGGCAAGAATTATTTTTAAATCTCTATTTTTTTTTTGACAGAACATTGGCTTGGTTTAGTCAAGGATTAGCAGTGTGTTGTGTCGTAGAGGCTAGTTCTAAATGAAATGCATGTGCTTGCTTAGATTATCTCGGAACTCTTGTCATATAGGAGAACTGGGCATTGTGTGATGTTTAAAGTAGGAACAAGATACTGATCTACCGACTTGCCTTTCCTCTTTTCTGCAGCATTCTAGAAAGCCGGTTCTTACTGTTTTGCGTGTTGATGGGTTGGATTTATTTTTCCTTTTGGTTTGTTTGGTTTGTTTTTCTTTTTGCCTTTTGGGTTCTGGCTGTGGTTCTGATTGTCTACAAGTTGAGACAGTGTATTGCTTCATCCCAGGGTTCATCCATATGTGTTCAGGTAAAGAGAACATCAAGACTGTCCCTAGCTTCATGTGCTAAGCCTCATGAGCCGAAGAAACTGAAACAGATACGTAGCTAGTCTAGCACAGGAGCATTTTTACCTAGCCTGTTGCATCAATTGCCACGTGTTGCAAGGAAGATCAGTGTTGTTGCTCTACCCAAGACTCCTAGTGCTGTGTGACGGTTTGATGGCAACTCAGCTATCAGAGAGGCAGTAATTATCTTGATAATAGGGATTGAACTAGTTTCTTAAGAATAAGCTGTAACATGAGAGAAAATGGAAAGAGTGACTGAGCACTTCTGTTATAGTTTTATCTGTGACTTGCCATAGCAAAATTATTCGTTGGAGTTAATTCATGTGAATTTTGTTTTTTCTTCTCACTGAAAAATTATTTGGGCAGGAAACTGAAGGGTTTCTTTTTATATGCAGGTCTAAGGCATATAAGATGGAGCCAGGTTAAGACAGGAGGGAAAACTGTATGCCCGAAAGAGAGCAGAAAAAAGAATAAGTGAAGGTGGAGCAAAGGAAACTGCAGGGAGTGCGAATTACAAGCAAGAAATGGGAAAATGGATGGCCAGAGTAGTAAGAATGATAGGAGTCTGCCAGCTGCATGATCTTTTTTCTGCTGGTATACGTCCTAGGGTACTGGTAGCCTGTGTGCCTGTAAGGTTTGTGCACTTTCCTTGTGTCCAGGGGAAGCGCAGGAAGAGGTCCCACAGCAATAGTCTCTGGGGCAGAAACAAGATTTAAATAAAAACGACCCTTACAGAGGCAGCGCTGGGTCATTTTGAAGCCTAGGTGGAGGAGTTGGAATTGGCCTGCAGCAAAGGGTCAAAGCAGTGGGAGAAAATGAAATAGAAAGGATGTGTATGAGCTCTATTGTAAGGGCTCTGGGAGGTCTTCAGCTACATTCCCTCTCCCACAATTAAGTGGGAGTCTCTCACACTCTTGCATATCTATTAAATATTTCTGTGAAGTTAGGAAGGGCTAATATTCCTGTTCTTGCAACTAGACAGTTGAAACATGAACTCCAAAGAGACAGGCATAACTGCAAGTTCCTGCAAGTAAGCTAGGGATGTTTGCTTACAGCATCTCAGCTACTCTGCTGCAATTTCCGCTGTGTAGTGGTCTTGCTCTGCAATGAATAGAAAGTAGCTCACGTTTCAAGTAAATTATCTCAAATCTGTCGCAGCAGTTAAAAAAAGTTTTTAAAAAAAGGGGGAGAACAGATATTACTTTCTGTAGCAGCTGTAATCTTTGAAAAGGACATGAGAAGCTGTGGTAGAATTCTGGCAAAATGAACAAGGCGAATTGAATATTACAACTTCCCCCATTTAAACAAAAATTAACATTGGCAGATAGCCTTTCATAATATGGGATGTGCCTAAAGATAACCCTTTTCTCCTCCCCACCCCCCCAAAAAAAACAAATCTAAATCCTGAGATAGATCGAACTATTTCATATTCTCCTGCTGTCTTCGAATGTTAACCTTTTTTTTTCTGATTTGTTTGGTTAAAGACAGTGTCTTTACTTACTTCAGAGTGTACACTGCTGTTGCTTCAGACCACAAAAAAAAAACAGGTGGCATGGAAAGAAGCCTCTGCAGGCAAGAGACTTCCAAATTCCTGAAATTGGGGCAGTTGTGTCTGGCAGAGGTGAAATTATGATGGGCAAATGGCTTTAACTGATGCCATCACCATCTAGTAAGTACATCCAGCAGTTGAAAAATGTGCAGGAAATGCAACCTACCTTCTTACTACAACCTTTCCTCCTCTATTGGGCTGTCCCCAGTGAACAGAACTAAGGTTACTGGGAATGGGGTGTGTAAGTATGCCCTTTCTGGCTACTCAAGTGGTACTTTAATTTTCTGTAAGGCAGCTGGATGCAGTCCACCCCATACCTAGGCATTAATGGAAATTTAGGCACCTATGTACAAATTAAGCAACATATTGGGGCTTTCTCTCCTAGTTCTGATGTATTTATAAAAAAAAAAAAAAAACAGAATTTGAAAGATACAGTAAGAGGAAAAAAGTTACGAGTAAGAGAACCTGAAAGCTGAAAAAATGACAGTATTTTTAGGTGTTAGAAGGGAGAGTATGAAAGAAGAGTGCAATCCATTTGCAGTACGGGGAAAAGAGAGATGAAGGATGCAAGTAAAACAAAGAGTAAAGGAGCAAATGGTCTAAATAAGGTAATAGAACAAGAGTGAAGATAGTAGATAGAAGGCATCTTAAGAGAATATAAAGAACAGATTTGTGTGTAGAAAAAAAATGGTGGTAAAAACTCCAATTTTAAGTTGTTAGGCAAAAGAGACATAATCCTAGAACTGTTTATGACATTTTTATTTCTCTTCAGAATAGCAAATTTGTTAAGAAGAAACTGGTGCAATATTTAAAGTGTTACCTAGAAATATGTGGGTCAGCAAAGAATGAAAGCTAAAATTCGTCAGCTGTTCTTTGAAGCTGCATCTATTTTAGTTTTATTTATATGAAATAACTGTGCTATGCTTCACACGCTTGATTACATTGGTGTTCCCCTCCACGCTTCAATTCTCTGAAGAAGCTTGATGTCATTATGTTATATATTTTTATATTGCTAACCTCTTTTTTGAGGGGAGCTTTTCCTGTCCCTCTGTTACTGGTCTTGCGTGTGTAGGCGGAAATCTGTTTCCGTTACCTGTTTTACTGCCCAGCGGATGATTCTTCAAGAACTCGTTACCAAAGGCCCTTAAACCACTCTTATTGATGAGCACAGATGGTAACATTAGCTAGTCTGTTCTGCTGCCTTTGGCAGAGGACAAGTGTCATGCTGGAGTTTTAAGTGGGATTTCTGTGCCACTGTGGGAGATGGAATTAGTGAGAAACCCCTTTGTAAATGGAAATATTGTTGGTCTTTAATCTGTATGTGAACTTTTAAACTGGTTGGAGATTGACTTAATCTGCTTTATGATAGATAAGTGTTTAAATTTATCCTTTATCTCTGGGCCTGCTGTGTAACCAATGTAGTTTTCAAGATATAGGAGCTGTAAGATCTTGGTGAAAATCCTGTACTTTAATTTGTGGAAAGAAACAGCAAAAGTGGTTGGATGGGCTGTTCAGTCTGACCTCAGCTGGGAATATGCTCTGCATTGACAGATACACTTGCTTTTTTACATGTGGTATGGTGGTTTTACTACTCCTCCTTTTAGAGGAATAAAGGTTGCTACTGCTGTTGAGTAGCTGAAAAGCTCGTTTGACTAAAATACATATGTGTGCCCTTGGGTATTTTTCAGCACTAAAAATATGTGCATGTGGAATGTGTTTGTGTCTTACCAATATGCACCTTAGCCAAGGACCAGCTTGTACTTAGTTTTGTTCTGCTCTACTGTTTCTGATTAGGGACGATTTTGAGTAAGGCACAGTAGTTTCTGAAATTATATGATTTAGCAATACAGAAATGGCATGTAGGCAAGTCCTTAATTTCATGGCATATCCTTGAGATTTTTTTTCCCCACCACACTTCACGCTTCTTAAGTTCCTGCTTAAATTCCTAAAACATCAGCAGTGTTACTGTGATTTTTGATTCTTGCTACATCTGCTCAAACTAAAGTATGCTTCCCTTTTGGCATTAGGGAGGAAGCTATCTGGCTTCAGAAAGATTTGGCTGATCTGTGAAATGTTGTCTTAACTACAGAAGACAGCAAAGTCTGTATTGGGTGTTGTTTCTGAGAATGTTTTTATTCTGTAGTAGTAGTGTTCATTTACCTCATGTTATGACTTCAAAGATGCATGCATGAAGTGTTTTATTTTTGAAAGAGCAAGTTTGTGCTACTGCTGGAAAGCTTCATCTCTTGAGCAGTCAAATTAAAGGCATGTGACTCTCTTCTGAAAATCACAACAGTTCTTATTCTCAGAAGTCCTAAAACAAATACAAAGAAGAATATGTAAGAACGGGGCAGAAACTGGAGACAGAATTAAAAGATTGCAATGGGAAGAGAGGACAAGAGAAATAATGTTTCCTTGTGATTCATTCTCTGCAAAGCTTAGCTTTTCATATATTTAGCAGCTCAGAGGTTGAGAATTAGGGAAGGCAGCTTTTTGTATTCAATCTTTGTTTCATTGGGGGAAAAAAATTGCTTTTTAGCCATTTTTTTAGTCATAGAAAAATCTGTCTTATAGGGGAGTTTTCTAGAATGTATTAAAAGAAAAAAAGAAGAAAAAGGAAATGGGTACTCCGAATACAAACCAGAACCTTAATATAGTGACAAGTATGCAGAGGAATAAATACTTGATTTCAAACTTCTGATTGTTAAGTAATCTGTAGATAAAGAGATGCCTGATATCTTAATATCTTGGAGTACAAGACTTTGCAGGAAGAAGTGGTTGCTGCTATAGCATTCTGAAGGTTTCCGTGAGTGTTACTTTCAGCTTTGAAAAGTGTGTTCCGAAGTAAAGAACAGAGAAGTTGAAAATAAAAATCTGTTTATTTTTGTTCTTTCTGTAATTCCCTAAGTCTCTGCTGCTCAAGGTATTCACTTTTTATGACTAATTTGTCTACAGCTACCCCCCTCAAAATTGGTGAAAAATCAACAAGACTCAAACCCTTAGAACAAACACATTGACATAGTTGCTAATTTGAATATGTAAACTTTATGCTACACTTGCCTGCATTAAGTTTGAGCTCTGTTAATTGCAGTATATTTAGTGTGGCCTTTATTATACCTAGTTATTCCTTGTTTTTCTTTCATTGTTGGCTTACATTTTCAGTGTTCTTTTCCCTCTTGTCTTAGAATGCTTCAGGCACATTTCAGCCCTACTTCAGGTTTTGCATGAAAAGATGAATTGACTAAAGCCTGATCTATTCAAGCTTTTTCTTCTATAAAAAGCCTTTTCTTCCTACAAAACAAAGTCTGTCTGAAGTTCTCACAGCGCTAGTTCTGAAAACGTCTATAGTGGGAATTGCAAGTTTTAGTTTACTATGGCTGAATTGGTTAACATTTATCAGGCATGGGGTGGAAAAAAAAAAGGACATGTACATATGCACAGAAATCGTGAGAGTTTTTTTTAAATGTCCCTTAAGAGTGTTGAAAATTAGTAAGGAATGTTGATTTTCTTATTTTGCTTTTAGCAGTCTATGAAACTCACTTCTGCCTTCATTAGGAAAATAATATTGATACATTTTACTGATAATAGGTGTTGTTCACCTCCCTTCCTCCTTTCCCCCCAACTTTTCCTTAATCCTCTTCTGTTTTTGAAGGGATAGGATAGAATTGAGTGTTAGAGTAGGCTTTATGTTACATTGGAATAGCCTTACTCAAGCAAACATATAAATGAAATTCTTTGTAGATTTAATTGCAAGTTGATTTGAGTAACTAAAGTTTGCAGTCTGTTTGAAAAGCAAAGCTATATTTTATCCAATATATTTGCTTTGTTTGTCTGAACAACCACTTCTTGATCCAATTTACTTTCTGTCCAACACTGTATTTAATGATAGCTGTGCTCCTTCTTCTATACTGATTTCTAAATTTCATTTTTGCTGCTGCTAGGATGCAGGGGGAAGTCATCACAAAGTCTCTGTTTCACCGGTTGTTCATGTCCGAGGACTCTGTGAATCGGTTGTGGAAGCGGATCTTGTAGAAGCTCTGGAAAAGTTTGGAACCATATGGTATGTGAACTGATTACTGATCTTCCAACTGAAATAATTACTGATCTTCTAACTGTGTTAAGATGCTCTGCTTCTATTTTTCTATGTAGGTTGAGTTTGAACATGCAGAATTAAACTTTATGTGCCTTAAAATCTAGCATTAGGCTTCAGTGGCACTGCTATCCTTGGAATTTTGTATAAGCTCTAAATAAATGGAACTGTTAAACAGTACCAAAATGTTTGTCTCAATATAAGTGAATATAGAAAGGATGCGAATGTGCCAGAGCAGATACTGCTGTCCTGTTTTTTACAAGAGCAGTGCTTGCGCTAAGATCTGCAGAATGAGATGGTTTTCCAAAGAGAGCTTCAGTGAGCTTAAATACTTCATGTGATTATATTGCCCGAAGACTCCTCATCTGTAATTAAAATGATAAACATGAATTGGTGGAATTAGTTATCCTGAGCTTTGAGAGCTTCGTTTTGGAAACATGCAATCCTTCCCAATTAAAAAGCTTAATTGAAGATACAGGGTTTTTACAAATAGTTGTAGAATGTGGACGGTGGTAGAGTTATGCAGTATGTAGGAGACTGTATAGCCATCCTTCTCAGAGGCATGAGGTGAAATTATTGTGGTAAAAATATTTCTGCAATTAAATTTCAACTGCCTTTAAGATTCAAATAACTGCATATATACTTGTACCAGGACCTTAACAATAAGCACATTTTTTTTTGAAAATACAAGTAGCTATATTTTAGCATGAGAGGTTTACTTTTCTAAAACTTACATCTTTAGAAAAAGCATCTTGAATTTGTATATATCTTATTTTGGTTAAACAGAATATTTCTGTTTATTTACTTTTTTTTAATGTTAGAAAAACAATATTTTTAAAAAATGTTAGCAACAAGAGTGTTTAGTGTAAAATACCGACTTTATTTTTTTTTTATAATTTACATTTTGATCCTTTACCTTATAAATGTCTTTGGCAAATTTCATTTTCTGTATTGAAATTGAAGCTCTGAAAAGGTGATTAGGTAGTTGCATTGTTGAAATGTTCTTATATATTAAGCTTTTTCAGAAAAACAACTACTCGTTGCTTATTTTTCTTACTGATAAAATTCCTTAATCGTTTTATACAAATATTCTAGAGCTATATAACTAGGTCTGAAAAGTGAGTGTGGGGAGACCTAGCTTTCCTTCATGTCTTCATTTGGAATTATTTAGAAAAATATTGCTCCTGTCTAACAGTTATGGAATTTTGGAGCTCTTTTGAGCAAGCATTAAAGAGAATTTAATGTTTCTCTTACCAGCTATGTCATGATGATGCCATTTAAGCGACAGGCTCTGGTGGAGTTTGAAAATGTAGAAAGTGCCAAGAAATGTGTAACATTTGCAGCAGATGAGCCTGTATATATCGCTGGACAGCAAGCCTTTTTCAACTATTCGACAAGTAAAAGGATTACTCGGCCAGGGAACACTGATGACCCATCTGGTGGAAATAAAGTTCTCCTGTTGTCGATTCAGAATCCTCTCTATCCAATTACAGTGGTATGTTTTTCCTAATATTAAACAAGGACAGGGCAATCTCTTTCCATATTCTATTTTGTACTGTTTGTTAAAACTGTTTGCTGTTAATCTGAGTCAAAAATTACAGCTTCCTAGCAAAGCTTAAACCATCCTGTCATGTATCATGCAAGTTCTGGGGGGGAAAAAAAGTTTTTTCAAGACAAGTCTGTCCTGTTGCTGTTCACAGGTATTTGGAAATAACATTTGAAGACTTTAGAGGTCAGCGTTTTGAAATGTTTTAAGTTGCTACATACTTCCACAGTATTTCCAAATGTGTTGCCATAATAGGAAGATCATTTAGCTTTTAGTCCCTGAGGCATAGGTTCAGTTTATAGCAAGTGGCAATTTTCCAGTAAGAAGGGTTTCTTTATTATTTTTCCTTCATTCTTAAGTATTTTCTTTGTGCAATGTTGAAACCTTGATTTATGCTGATGATCAAATCCAATTTGATGGATCCTTCCTCTCTTATTCTGGGCTGATACTTCTTAGCTTTCACTATTTCTAGTTATGCCATATATACAGTTGCTTCCTAATTTATTGCCATCTGTTCATGGCACAGATGCTTTTTATTAACTCTGAAGATAATTTTTTGCTGGTATTTAAGAATGTGTATTTTTAATTCATTGGAATGCCTGCTTATATTTTTGTAAAGGTTTTAGCCTACACACCATTGAATTGCACAGGAGTATGTCAGAAAAAAGTAAATTTATTAGCTTTAATGTTGTTGTACTGTAGTGTAAGCATAATGGAGAGAAAGAAGTGATTATTGGGCAGTTTAGATAAATCCAAGTGTTTGGTTTGTGTGAAACCATGTCATTCAATGCAAATGGTTATCTCCGTGTGTCCATGCTGCGTTAGCAAATTGATGGCAGTTCAGGATTCCTGATATTACTTAATTTGACAAGCAGTCCATTCTGTATCATGCTCCTTGCTTTACTGCTTTGTGAGAACAGATTCATTTTCTCTTGTTAAATCAGTGGGTGGTGACTTTTATTTCTTGATTAGCTTTTGGAAAGCAGGGCTTGTATACAGGTTGCTTTTTTATCAGTGTCCAAAAATATGCATGCTTTGAACTGTGTAAACAAGTCCAGTAACTAATTTAAATTATTCCCTGCATGTGACTGCAATTTTAGTTTTGAAAAATGGGTTTTGTTTAACAGCATGAGTTTTGCAGGTATTTATATAAATATATATATTTTTTTTCTTTTCTTTTTTGGTTTGTGAAAGCAACTGAGCTTTACCAGGATGCCTGCAGAAAATTCTAATATCCAAATCATCTTACAGGGGCAGAGTACGTTCACAGGAACGCTGAGGCTTCTGTTGCAGAGTAGCTTTTTTTTTTTTTTTTTTTTTTTTTTTTTTTTTTTTTTTTTTTTTTTAGAAAAAAGAAGGTATGTCAATAACTTATCCTTTATAATAGCTGACATAAAATCCATGTATCCTGACTATTTGTCCTAACAATTACCCTTTCAGTATAGGCCCAACTCTTCTGTGTCATTTTTTAAAATTGTCTTCAAGTATACGCTATATTACGTATGCCATAATATACTTAATTATATGGTGTTATACTTCCTGATATTTTAGTAATTTATATGCAGTCATGCAAGTTATGGAAAAGTGATAGTTTTCCACTTCTATAGACAACTAATTTTCTGGAAAAACTACATGTTCTCTTTGGAGTTGTGTATTTCTGAATATTAAATTGCCTGAAGGTACTACTTTTGATTTGTATTCTAATTTGTATGCTGATTTATATTCCAGGTAACTATTTCTTGAACAAGAAGTTGAATTATTGAATTTATTGGCACAGCCCTAGCTTTAACTGTATTTCCAAATGTTCCATGATCTCACTGTCTGTTTTCATGCATGTTAACATTTAAACTGTGTTCTGATGGTTTAACCCATTTATATTACATTCTGTACTGGATATTATGTGTGTATGTTTTTAACACTCTAGTACTGGGAAAAGTATTTTTTGTTGTACTTAAAACAAGGCTCTGGACTTTTCTGGCTTTTTAAATCACATAATTAGGATGTAGTGGATGTAGTGGTAAAGCAGTATTATCTCTGTATGTGTTTTTTAGTGCATATTACATATACTTTTTTCCTGCAGACATTGATGATGCTCAAATTCTTCCACGCCCATCTCGAGTCAGACATTTTTCACAGAGTGAGGATACTCCAAGTGAAGTTTTTGGTGCATTGAATGAGGAACAGCCGCTGCCACGAAGTAGCAGCACCTCTGACATCCTGGAACCATTTGCAGTTGAACGAGCCAAAGGTGCAGTTCCTGTCATTGACAGTTCATCCCATCATGCTCCAAGCTTACAGAGTTCCACTGAGACCTCTTCAATGCATAGATCCACTGAAAGCCATATTACTGACACAAATAGCAGAGAGTCCTCCTTGGAAGTTGGGGATAGTATTTATGACCATCTCTGTCATTTAATAGGGCCAGTAGGATTTGCAAATACAGCCTTTGAACAAAGCCAATATGTTGACCTTGAAGGTGAAGATGATCTTCTTTCCTCTCTGAGAGAATATCTTAAAGAAAAAGAAGAACTTTGTGGTAACTTTGAGATAGATAAATATGAGGCTTCTGCTCACAAAGTTGATACATCAGTAAATAGGAATGATAGATTACCGATGGATGGATTAGAAAATAGAGATCAGACCGGTCAATGCGTGAATAGCATCACTGTTGCAGAAAGAGCTGATAACACAGAGCTGCATCTAGAGCAAAACCAAAGTGGCTTTATAAGTAATATTGCACCTACTCAAGTAGACAATTTTACAAGAAATCAAGCACTTGATAAAACCAAACAATTAAATATTGATAAACAATCTGAAAGTCTCTTTGATCATGGGTCAAGTAGTCCTGATAGCAAAGAAGGGAAGAGGTATCTGTACAGGCAAGCTGCCACTGAAGTTGAAGTAGATTTGGCTGTGGAAGCAGCGTTAGCCGAAAAGAATAGAAGTGTTCAGTTTAACGAAAAAATAACCAACTCGCGCGTTGTGCATGCAAAGAAAGTTCTTCCTAAAGCACAAGTTAACCCTCAAATGGCTCACACTACAGGCACAAGCAAACTCTCACCAACTAAAAGGAGTATATCTGAAACAGTAACTCACAGGGCCAAAATCATGAAAATAACAACTAAGAAAAGAAATAGTGTTCATGTTACTTTCAGACCATCTACAGAATCAGTTCAATTTTACAATCCTCTTGAGAACAAAGAGGCCCCTTGGAAAGCAAGACTTCGTAAACTCAGTGGCTTCAGCAGTAGTGGTAGTGGTAGCAACAGCACGAGCACCAGCTCCGCAGCTGTTGTGGAGCTGGTTAGGCCTGGAATTTATAGACCTCTAGATGTGATCAATGCTGTTCCAGTTGGTAGCAAGCAAATTAAGGAATCTACAGAAACTCAAGCAGCCCTGTTGCAAAAGGAAGGTATCGCAATTAATCAGTTCCATAGCCGTAGTGCATTTAGGTCCACAGCTCAGGAGACAGCACAACAGCAGGGCTCCCTGGGTGGTGTTTATAAAACTGTTGTACATGCTCTTTCGAAGCCGAAGGCCAATGTTTCCCCACAGAGGCAGAACAGAATGCCAGCAGAGGCTCCACTGAGGGATCTGTACAGTCATGTAATGGGCTATTTTGGAAGGAAAGCTGCAGGTGAGCACTAACAGTGTGCAGAGCGCAAAAGGAGAAAGGCAGCACCAGTTTGGCTTAATGCAACTGAAGCAAGCTCTGATAAGCAATCAAAAGGCTTTGGGATGATCACTGCTTTCCCTGTTTGGTTATGCATGCGCCTATAGCCAGCTGATTTTTTTCCCCCCAGCATAAATTCCTTTTACGTACTTTAAATTACTAATTTCCCTTTTAAAGACATTTAGTTCAACCTCTTTGCTGCTGAAGACCATCAAGTTAGGGAAGAGGAAGAGACAGTAAATGACCTAACAAGGGATTAAAGTCCTGAGTGTTGACCATTTTCATCGGCTATGCAGAGCCTTTAAATGCCGCCTACTGAATGATTGGCATATGCATATTTTACCAGACTGTGGTCATTTGTTTGTCAGAAAGACCTGGCTATCAACCAGCTAGGTTGCACTAATTATATTTCTGGTTCATTTAGTGTGTTTTCTTCCTCCTCCTCCTTGTCCTTCTCCTTTTCCTCCTCCAAAACAAAAAAAGTCCCTCAAATTTAAATTTGAAAGTCAGTCTGCATAATTAAAAAAGAAAAAAGAAAAAAAAGAAACCTTAAACAAGAATCTCCTCTTACATGGATTATTTTATTATAACAGTTCTCAAATCTAATCATATTTTTTTGTTTGAATTATTTTCAAAACATGCTTTAGGCCTTTCTCTATGCATTTTTCCAAGTTGATGCAGTTACATCTTGGCAACATATTCCATTGCTTTCTGTTTTTCTTGGATTCATGGATGTTCATGAAGGTCTCCTCATAGTCCTTTTCCTGCCAACTTGGAGACCTCTGTGGACTGATCAAAAAGACTAAGGCTGTCGCTCTAATATCCATTGTCTTAGTTCGCATCCGACATAACCTTAAATGAACAATAAATTAACTTTCAGCAGTAACGTAGGTTTTCTTTTTCCACATTGTTACGCTAGCATGATTAACAGGATCTGTAACGCATCCTGCACTGAGATGTTAATGCCACCTGAGGGCAGACTCTGTAAGCACAGCACCCTGGCAGGTGGGCGCAGGCCTGGTCATGCTTCTGAAAGCTATGGATTCAAAGCACTTTGTTTCTCTCCAGAATGTAGACGTCTGAAAGAGGTTCTAGAAAGGAAATATTTTAAAATATATTTTAGAATAAAAAGTAGAATTTTGTTTAGAATCTGTAACATGACATTGAGGAAAAAATTCTTATGGAGTAAAGTGAATTGGAATAAAGTAAAAATTTATAGGCTAAGACATTCAAGTCAGGAGTAACAGTCACAGATAATTCTGAATATATAAATCATATTATATATCATATAATCATATTAAAATCAAAACTGGCAAGTGAGAGAACTTAATTAATTGTTCATAATCACTGACCATCTAAAGTTTGGATTTTCATTCCATGTAGTAGCATGCTATTTTGCTACATGAGATTTTATTTGCACTATTTATCCTGACTGTATACACTGCCACACTGACATTTGTCATTATTATATTTTTCAGTCTAGTGTACTTCTTCCACTATATTGTTTTTCATTAGGAATACAATGGAGAAGGAGTGTCTATAGGAATCACATTTTTTTTAGTATTTGCTGCTTATTTTTTGTGATATGGAGGAAGAATATATGCTCTATCATGAAAGCAAGCATTAACAACTTTAAGTAGTGCTTATCTATAAGCTTTCTTGCTCTGTGAGGTTATCCTGGAGATTGACTAACACCTGCTTAGTGGGGAAAAGAAGTTTTACTAATTTCTTGAAGTACAATCTGTATAAAAAGAAGAAAATTTTAAAAATGCATGTTTGCCAGTTTTTAATTTCTATTAATTAGTTTTTATAATTTTTTATCCTTTTTTTTTTAACGTGTTGATGCCTTCTTTACTATATACAGTCGTTCATTTGCTTTTAGCTAATAGAGAGGACATGAGTCCAAAGCTGCACACTATTGATAGTGATATTGGCAGTAGCAATACAAATGTTCCTGACCTCATGGATGAATTTATAGCTGAGAGACTCCGCAGTGGGAGTGCGCTGGTAAGCTTTTAAACTTCTCTTTTACTATGTAAAAGCATGTGTGCTTGTACTTACCACTGGTGTCATAGAGCAATCACTTCAGGAAAACATCTCATTCTGCATTTTATGAATCAGAAAGAGTTAAGAATGTCGCTTAACTAGTTCTTGAATTTAAGTCACTTTAGCATAAACTCATAAGTCTCATATGCCCTTTTATGCTATTTATATTTTTAGTTTTTTTAGTCTGCACTGTGTAAGCAATATGTAAGTAACCATTGGATGAATAGTCTCATTGAACTATCTGATTTTAATTTTACTTGTAAAGATTTTTCCACACAAGTATTTCATGATCATAATTTGTATGTGAAATTGCCATCCTTGGTGTAGTATTATATTCTGTTCTCTACAAGTTCAATTAGTGCAACAGACTGCAAAGCCATCTCCTTCATTTCTTTTTATTTCACTTACAAAAATTGAATAATTTAGTGTTTGGTGTTTCTGCTTACAGAAATACATTTTCTTACCCTCTCTTCCTGTACTTTTCCAGGAAAGTCTTGTTATTTGGGGTATCTTTCATGAAAAAAATATATATTCTTTTTTTTAAGCCAAGAATTTCAGGGTACTGTTCAATCACTACAGAACAAGACAACTACTTAGAAAACATATTTTTTTTTAATACTTAGCATTGAAAGAGGAAATATTAAAAAAAGAAGTCTCTGAATGAAGAAGTTGTCCAGTGTTCACAGTTGTCCAGTTCCTTTTTTTTTTTTTTTTGCCCTTTTTTTTTTTTTTTTTAAGCAAAAATGTCATTTTGGGACATGCTTATACAGAAAGCTGAAAACAAGTTCTTAAGTTGTTGTTAACAGGGAGCAAAGAAAAGATTTTTCAGAGTCTTTAAAAATGTGTTTGTTATTATCTCTAGTAAGTGGCCAGAGAGTCTATCCAAGTGTATGTTCCAAGTGTATGTTCTTCTCTCCTTTGTATGGAAACTGCATTTATTAAGTTTTGATTGTTAATGCATGACATACTTGTTAATAAGTCCTGAATTATAATTATAATTATCTTATAATTCAGGACTGAAGATAAAAACTATCAGGAAATATATAAAAACATATCAAATTAGATTTTAGATTGTTAAAACAGAAATTAACGCGATTCTTGTAGGGGAGAGGGAAAAACTAGAGAGGGAAAGAAAGTACCATTAAATGGGTGAGAATATTGACCGATTTCTACTAGATGAGACTAGAAAATTGATTAGGTCTAAGCAATACTGACATGAGCGTCAGGCTGACTAAATTTCTAATTAGGAGAAAATAGTATAGGAAAAGAGCAGAAAAGTGACTGGACCTAATACAAAAAGAAATTGCTCTCAGTCTCTTAATTTTTAATGCACAGAGATTAAAGCTGCTTTATAAAATTGCTTTTCTGCATTTCTCTCTGCTCTCCCTCAAGATGACAGTCATGTGTATGATTAGGGTGACTTAAAGAGACACTGAGTAAACAGCTTTTGGAAGAGCAAATCTATATCCTCCTTTCTGCTGTATGCTCTCTCTTGTCCAATACTGTAGGCTTTGGCTTAATCATGAGAGAATTAGGACCATCAAAAAATTAGGACCTTGTGTTTTACATAGAATTTTTTCTTATGGCATAACAGCCTACAAGCCAAAAATTACAAATTCCTTGATTTTGCTTTTTTTTTCCCCTGATAATGTCTGGAACCAAGGGTAATAAGTTTTTCTTAGTTAACTGGATGTAGCTTGAAGATAATATGCTTTATGTTTTTTCTTGTAAGCCTTAGTGAATATGTGTGCAGCACATGTTAATCTGAATCCTAGCCTTTTATGGTGTATGCCCCAAAATTTGTTGTGCAAGTAAAAAATTTGTGATTGCATGTGTCCTTCATTTGCTGCTGCCTGTTTAAGGTTTTGAAATGTCTTAACTATGTGTGCAGTTGACTACTTTTTCCCTTACATATATATATATATTTATGTATACATAGATATATACGTACATATACATATATATGCATATGTATCTATATGTATGTATATATATGTATAAAGATACCATCAGAGATTTTGTAATACTTCACGTCTCTTCAATTTGCAGAACGTGACAAGGAGAGGAAGTAGTCCTGGCAGCCTGGAAGTTCCCAAAGACCTTCCTGACATACTGAACAAGCAGAACCAAATGCGTCCCATAGATGACCCGGGTGTTCCCTCCGAGTGGACGTCTCCTGCCAGCGCAGGCAGCAGCGACCTCATCAGCTCCGACAGCCACTCCGACTCCTTCAGCGCTTTCCAGTACGACGGCCGCAAGTTCGAAAGCAAGTACATTTCCCAAAAGTAACTTCTTGAGGCTATCACGTACAGTAGCTTTGTAAATGTATTATGCTTTTTCTAAAGACTTCATGCTTTTCATTAATGTTTCCTTTCGTGAATACATGAAAGGGTTATTGGAAGACCAAATATCAGGGTTGTAGCAGTTATGATTTCATGTGGTATATATGAGAGAAACAGTTTTATATAGTAGAAGTATTTCTGAAGAAATTACAGGTTTTAGGTGTCTTAGATGTTGTATAACTAAATGATGCTATTTAAGCTGTATTTCAGCATGACATTTTACTTACTGTTAAAATAGCCTTTAGTCAGAAACAGTTATTTTTAGTTAGAAGTTATTTTCAGTTAAAAAGTGTTTTTAAAAAGTTATATGTTTCCTTCAGCTTATAAATTTTGCCAAAAAATTATTTACCATATGTTGCCATTATTTTACTTTGTTCTCATCACTTGGGTGTGTCTTTAGCAGCTAGCAAAATATATGCAATAGGACTTTTCTCCGGAAAAGTTTTGTGAGAGAAATAATATTCATAATAGTAAATTAATTTCTGTTTTTACATTTTATTTAATTGTTGCAGCTGTGTACTGGTAACATATAAAACCTGTGTACACATCTTTTATCGAATTGCCGGATTTCCTTATTTTGTACTAGTGATATTTTTAAGTTGTCATTAAATACGATACTTTTCATCCTACAGATTTCAGCTTTGGCACTGAGGCTGGGACACCAGCTTCCACTGAAGTTGATGCAATTTCAGGACAGCAACAGAGTGCTGAGGAGCAGGAAGTGGCTAGTTTAACTACACTCCATATAGATTCTGAAACAAGTAGTCTCAATCAGCAACCATTGTCTGCGGAAGCTGCAACTATTACTGGTAAAGTAGTTTAAACAAAAAAGTATTTATTACAGAAATTTTCCACCCATCCTGAAGAGTATAGGTTTCTACTTTTGCAATGACTCTATATTCAGTATAAGATGATACTTTGATTTCAGTTATTTTTTGCTTGCAAGTGAAAACTAATGTGTGAAATAACCCAAATGGAAAACTTTCATGTGATTTTAGTCACTCGATGCTTCAGTTGGTACTAAATATATTTTAAACCTGCCATGGGAAAATCTATACAATTATCAGGGAGAGAACTGTTACTACATTTTATATGCTAGATCTTTACCAGTGTTAAGATCTTTTGTTATTGTTAGCAAAACAGCTGATCAGCTGATTTTCAGTTAGTTGTTATTTATTTATTTATTACTGGAAAGGCTATGATGTACCATGCTCCTTCAAACCACCCATGCCTCATGGGATTCTTTTATATAAACTCATCTTAAGCTCTGGGTTGTCCGTTGTGGAACTGGGAGCTTTCGATATGCAAAATATTAATTACTGTTCTGTATAAGATCAGTCTCTCTTTGTATAACTAAGAATATCATTTTCTTCCAGTATTTTTACTGTTTTTTGCATGAAAAAAAGTAAACTTGCTAAGAAATAAACCATTATTTCGTAGCCTGAGTTCATGAGCTTGAAGCTCCATGATTTTCCTTTGCAATGGCCTTTTAAGAAAGAGATATAATAACAGTTAGGTTAGCAACCATCAAAATTAATCCAAACTTAATGAACTATTTCCTGGAAAAGAGGATATTCCTCTCTGAAGATTATTTGGAAGAATGATCTGTGAACTGGAAGTAGAGGCATCCATAGTCATTTTCATGTTTTTTGTGCCATAATTGTTATATAGTATCATGCTTTTTACAACCATGGGAAGAAATACCTATTCTTCTGTGAAAGCTTACATCTACATACAACGTCCTGCTGTCTGTGACAAACCAAACTGCATTTTCAGAGATGTCAAAAGACATCTCTCCCCGCAATTCTTTTTTCCTTTCTAAAATTTGCTTTCTACCCAAAGAAGCACAGTATCTGCTTTCTTTGGAATTGTTGTTCAACTTGTGCAACAATGTACGGCTTGACTTTGTTCTCCTCATTTTTGCTGTGTGCTTTTTGAAAGTCTTAGCAAAAAAAAAAAAGGCTCTTATTGTTTGTTTGTTCCTCCATGTTAATAATTTTATTAGTGTATTACTGTCCAAATTTGCACTTTAATTGGTAAGATTGTAATTAATGACTGGGTTGTCCACTGAGAGAGTTCCGTGGCTGTCTCTTCTTGTTGTTTGGACCACTGTCATAGAGAGAGATCTTTTGTATGTCGTATGTATTTAACTTAAGCCAGTTTTCCTGAGGATACTAAGCTTGTGTAATTACACTGTCTGTCTCTGTCTCTGGCTATGCCCCTTCTTCAATAATATTTAACACAGTTCCTGCTAAAGTAAGACAAAGGAAGAAGTCAGCTAGATGTTAATTTCTTGGAAATTTTATGAAAGATAGGCAGCTGAATAGCCTGTATGAAGAGTTCCACAATGAGAGGCTGCAATGCTAATTCACTGTATTAAATTTTTAAAAAATCCATGAAGAAACCTCTAAATAAGAAATCAGATTTCAGGTTCAGGTGTGCTGCTTCTCAGAATGCTGCTTGTTTCTCTCTATTTGGTTTGGTCTGAAGATTTTTTTTTCCTGTCTTATTCCTGGCACTATTTCATATTCTTAGCAAATGAAAGAGTTTGCTGTCAAATGCTGTTTACTGCAACTGGAAAGAAGGTGGGCCCCTAGTATTGCCTTTAAAATGTGTTTCCACACATGCTCATCTCAGACAAACCAGTAGTTCAGCACATTTTGCATAATCATTTCTGTCCTCTCTCTTCCACACCGTCTTGATCGTTCTCTCTCTAGCTGTCACTCACACTCTTCTTTGCGCTCTCCCTTACACTTCTCACTCCTTTTTCTCCCTTTTTCTCTATTCTCTGCCTCTCTACCTCGCTCCCTCCAGCCCCCCCGCCCTTATTCTTTCCCTCCAACAAAAAAAAGAACAAGAAGGAGAAAGAGAGGTAGGAACAGAATTCTGTGTTGGGCTTTAGAGTTTTTGTTGGCCTTGTGAGAGGGTAGAATCAGAGTAGTCGGTAGCTGATGACCAGTATTTTATCATGTTGCTGTTAGAATAAAACATGGTTTTGAGGCAGTATTGGAATAGGAAAAGTATTTCCACATAGTTTGTAACTTTTTAATGTTTAGTGACTTCTATGTGTATGTCCCCTCTCCCTCCATTGTAGAGATGTGGATTGAAATCAGTAGTGAAAGCTATGTTGATGTCATTTAAATCTGAAAAAAACCTCTACATGCAATTAATTTTTATTTTATTAATTAATTTTTCTCAAAGTTCTTTCAAACATTTAATTCTTTTTCTTAAAAAGAACATTTGACTGCCAGTAATTTGGGAAAATAATTTTGAAAGAGCCTCACTTTTTTTTTTTGCTGTCACTACAGTTAATGTTTATCTCTAATACCAAAGGTCACATGTCATTATAATATTCTTGAATTCCAGTTTATCTAATAGTTCAAAATCAAGGGGTTCTGTTCTTCCCTTTTAATATGCATTAATGTGTAGGGTATGTAAAATATGTAGGGTATATATTTTTTTTTTTACTGACATGACTGCCTGCTTAACAGAGAAGAGTCGTTTAGCTGAAGATAGTGCAGAGGGAAAGTACATAACTGAGTATCTGCTCTCCTCCCATTGCTTAGTAGAGGAGACCAAACAGTTGCTTGGAAAAGTTGTAACGGCAGTTATGGGAAATTGTGTTGGCTGCCCTGCCATCAACAAAAACCAGTGTTTTCTGGTCTTGGAGGAAATAATGTTTCCCCCATGTACATTTTCTCTGCCTGATTAGCAGAAAAACATTGAAGAATTTGTTACTCATTGAATCTTTTGTTTAGAAATTAACTTGCACACTTCTCTAAGCTTAGTAAAGCAGCTGCTTACATAAAATTTCTGCTTAAAAACTTTGTTGGAGTGAAATTTAGGTGAGAAAAGGTGAAAAAAAAGCTCAATTGAAAATGATTTGGAAGAAAAGAAGCACATTTAAAATGATTTTCACCATAACGGAGAGAACTGTTCATACATGTAACTGTTGGCTTTGATGTTCATCTTTCAGCTTTCTTGTATGTAATTTGTTTTCTTTCACCACGCTATTCACAGGGAGATCTGCTTGCAGTTTTTATATCTCTTCTTGGCCATATTTCATATATAAAAAGCAGCTCAGTTTTCTTTAATGTGATGTTTAGACAACATTTCAGTAGCTCAAGAAAATAGAAAAGGCTTTTAAGGTAACTGTTAAAAATTGCATTTGCAGGCTCTGAAAGTGCTTCTCCAATCCAATCTGCTCTTGGATCCCGATCACAGACACCCTCTCCTGCTACTCTGCATGCAGATCATATTGAGCAGAAGGATCTGCAGCTGGATGAGAAGCTCCACCACTCTGTTTTACAGACGCCAGATGACCTAGGCAATATCTGGAATAGAAAATATATACACGTTCTTTCTTTCTTTCCAATGCAATATAGTAAAGTAGCTAGTATTCCATCAGTTATACACAATCCTGTAGAAGGCTGCATCTTTAAAAAAAAAAACATTAATTATAGTGGTTTCTTTAAAAAAAAAAAAGTATTTTGCATTGTATCTTGCAATTTGTTCATCCACTATTAGCAGTGGATTAACAATCCACAAAGTTGTAATTACTGTTTTTGATTATTAAAATTATGGCAACTTAATGTTAAATATTGTGAGTTTCTGCCATGGACTTTTGTGCCATTATCATACAATTAGTAAGACATAATTTTAAAATAATGTTATAATTTCCTCTTGGAATATCAGTTGGTTTTTCATTTCAGATCTATACAAATTAGTAATTCCTTTAACTGTCTTACCATTTCTCCCATATTTGGTCTGTTGGCAACAGAAGTGTGCTGGATGTAAATTTTAGCATTTTTCCTTTAAGTAGTCTATTGATGAATAGAAATGTCATCATTTTGCTCTGCAATTTGAAATATCTAGCCAAGAAACAAACAGTGTCTCTACCACAGTGGTCCAGATCTTCAAAAGAAGAGCCTATGCAATTGCATTGAACTCGGATTTCATTTTCATTTTTTATGCTTACGGAAGGAGACAGATTTTGGGGAGATCCCACTCTGTTCTGATGCTTAGATACTTTGAAAATCCATCTAAGAGAGTGAGAAGGGAGATTCAGGATGCCTGCAGCTCTTAAAACTGGCTCCTGCTTAGCTAGTTGAGTGTGAGCTGAGTAGACTTTGACCATCATAATGTATGTTTTCTTTTTATGGGCAAAACCAGATTAAGCAGATCTAGCATCCAGAGAAAGAGCAACATGAGACCTATATTCTGAAGCTGAATTACCAAATGTAGCCTCTCCATTCTTACTAACCTTCTGCTTAAAGAACAACAGCCAGAGGTAGTAAGCTATTGTTTGCTACCATCAGTTTGCTAGTAAAATACATTCATAGTAGATTCTAAGGAAAACTACCTTTCTGCTTTGCTGAGAAAATGTAAAGTTGAAGTGTAATTTTACATGGAAACAAGCAAGTGGATTTACTGAGATTCATCAAATCAGAAGAATATAATAAACTCCTTACTAAAGCATGCCCATCAGACCAGTATTGGGGCCACAGTAATGAGATACTTAGGGAACAGATACAAGAAACTGGACGATTTTTATTTTACAAGGCTTAAAAGTCAACAGGTAGTTCAAGGTAGATTTTTTTTCTGTTCTGAGGTGGCTAAGCAGATAAGGAATATCTTAGCCTGAAAGCCTTTTCCCCCTTCGTTTTTAAGGCAACTATGTGTGTAATAGTTGTATCAGGCCTCCTCTTTCTTTAGAGAGATAATTCTTACTCTATTTTGTTTTTTCTTCCCTTACAGAAACAAGTGAGTTCCCCTCAGAGTGCTGCAGTGTGATGGCTGGGGGAACACTTACAGGGTGGCATGCAGATGTTGCTACTGTCATGTGGAGGCGGATGTTGGGAATCTTGGGAGATGTCAACAGCATTATGGATCCCGAGATTCATGCCCAGGTTTTTGATTACCTGTGTGAACTGTGGCAGAATCTGGCCAAGGTAAAAGAACTGAATCTCTTCTCCAGCATGACTGGATAGAGTAGGATTTTTGAAAGAAAAAAACCTGTATTTTCCTTAAGTATTTATCTTTTGGGGTTTATTTTTAATAATTGCAGATAAGAGACAATCTTGGTATTTCGACAGATAACCTAACTTCACCATCACCACCAGTTCTAATTCCACCTCTGAGAATTCTAACACCGTGGCTGTTCAAGGTAAATATAAGCAGGAAGCAATAAAACAGCAATAAAAGTGTAGTTGCAGAAGTTTTTTTCATTTATGAATAATAAATATTTTTCTGAAACTGTAGGCAACAATGCTGACTGATAAATACAAACAAGGAAAGTTACATGCTTATAAACTCATTTGTAAGACAATGAAGCGAAGACAAGATGTTTCTCCAAATAGGGACTTTTTAACTCATTTCTACAATATAATGCACTGCGGTCTTCTTCATGTGGATCAGGTAAGTTGAAGTATAAAATTCAGGTTATTATGATAGTATAACTGAAACTGCAATAACTTTGTCAAAAGTATTGAATAAATTTTTCAACTTTTTTTTATGAAGGTTTCATTAGACTACCCTCATGTTCTTGAATGAATCAGAAATGTCTTTTTTGTAGTCTATTTCAAGCAAATAAGAGGGCAGAAGTGTGCTTGGTCATCTTTACTGATTCTGCCTTATGGATTGAAGTACAGAAGCATAGAAACAGAAGATAGAAACAGATCTCTCTAGTGTCTACTGTTCTCCCTACTTGCTCCCCGATGCAGCAGTTGAGCTGCTGGGAAAGTTATGATGCTTACTCTGTTATCTAACGTGGGTTATTTTGATAGCAATGTTCAAAACAGCAAACTGAGATTTCTAAATAGAGGGAGTTGGGGATATCCAGCAGCACATTCTTGTTGTGTCCCATCCCACTGGGATGAAATGTGGGTGTTCAGAATCCCATGCCATGGTCAAGGATTTGCTTGGATTTTCCTTGGAAAGAAGACGCATACAGGTGGACAGAGAGGGAGGCATATTGCCAGGATTCCTGTTAATCTAGGAATCAGGATGATAGTATGCACTGCAAAGCACCTGTGCCTAGCAGTTTATAGAGCCACTTTGCTTCTGATCACATATCCAGCCTCATTACATGCTTCTGCACAGTCACTTTGTATTTAACCAAAAACTAGCTGTGATATCAAGGTAATATAAATCTTTGAAGGAATCGTCTCCATAATATCCCTTCTTGACAACTATTACTACCAGCTGGGGGGAAAAAAAGAAAAAACAAGTAGGAAAGATTAAGTAACCTTGAGATGCTGTAGATCAATTTGTTCAGCTTCAAATGTCTCCTGTGTAGACCAATCTCTGATTCTAAACACAAAATTGTTGTCCAATAACAAGCCTTATCAGAAGAGAGAAGTGAGAGATAACTTTTCTGAAAGGAGAGTGTAAGCAGGACTGATCTTTTACCTAAATTTCTCAGATGCATACAGAAAAACCTTATCTCTGCACTAAAATCAGTTCTCACTGATTTTAGAGAGAACTGAACTGCGTGTTTCTCAACATGCATTTTGAACCAAATGGAAGAGAAATGTTTCACTGCCCAATATTTTAATCCTTCTGCTTGTTTGTCTAAACCAGTTGTACTTGTTTTAAAGATATTTCTGCATGTGAATTTCTCCAAGTGCTGTTGACTATAGTACTATTATTCTAGTATTATATATATTAAGCAAGTGTGAAAGGCTTAACTTTATTTAGAACTTAGTTTGCAGTTCTGAAGAGAAACAAATTTCTTCTTCCTATTCAAGATCTCCCAGAGTGGTTTGTCTTGAATCTCTGACCTAGGCATTAAAAATAATGCTTGTCTCTGATTTTTGGCAACAAAAGTCTCTGAGTTAATAATACAGGAAAACAGATTTTTCACACAGGGTAGGAAGGAAAAGAGGAATCCATCTGAAAACAATTACATCATTTATGAATTCTTTAAACCAAAAACTGAATAGTCAAAGAATGCTTTTGAAAGTCATCCTTATCTTTTGCAGCTTCTTTGTTGATCATTTTGAGAAATTTCTGTACCTATATTACATAAGTATACATAAGGATCAGTAAAGAATAGTAGCAAGGAATGTTATGGTTCTAGTTGTTTAGGTTTTTATACAAATTTCCCTTTGCTTACAGAGCGATCTTACTGGCAATTTAAGATTATTTGTTAAGGAGTGTCTTAGGAACATAGTATCAAAATCCTGTTGTACTGCTTAAGTCACCTAGGATTTTGTGCCAGAAATACTGTGTTTAAGTACAATGATAAGAAAGATACTAGTTCTAAAATTAGCAGTTTATCCTGGAGCACATTTTTAATGGGATAAACCATTCTTAACACGCTGTGCTACAGTTGACTGCCTTTATTTTGCTTTAATTCTGTTTAGCTTCTCTGCTATAGTTTGATTAGCTCTGAAATCCATTTTAGCATGGTGCAAAATTAAGTTAACCTTTTCCCTCATATTTTATTGCTTGCATTTGGTAAAAGTAAAATAAAATAATTTTTGCATAAGTTTTAATATGAAAATATTGTAGGGTTTAAATGTTCCTTTTAAAGGTTTACTTAAAAAGTAATGTGACCTGTATAGCCTGGAACTAGTATCCAAGGATAAAGTGATTTGTAAAGTTTTCCACAGGTTGCTTATATTAGCTAACTGTCTTAAGGAATTTATCTTTTTTTATGCTAGTTCTTGCTCAGTTACAAGAATTTAATATATCTTAGTTGCAACAGTGAAGTTACTTTTTTACTATTTTATTTTTAAGGCTTTAGTAGAATATCTACCTTTTTTTTCCATTGTGTTGATCCTCCTCTTTTCCTTTTTTCCTTTTTTTGCAAGGATATTGTCAATACAATCATCAAGCACTGCTCTCCTCAGTTCTTTTCACTTGGCTTGCCAGGAGCAACCATGCTTATTATGGATTTCATTGTAGCAGCAGGAAGAGTGGCTGCTTCCTCATTTCTCAATGTAAGTATTCATCAGTTCATTTTTATTTGTGTGTATGTTTGAAAGAAAACTAAGCAACATTTTTCTTCAGCTAGAGTGTTAATTTGCCCCCCAGAAATCATATAATCATTAGCAAGTGCAGATATTTTTGGTAGTTTATTCTAGAATACTAAACTTGCAGGTACTCAGAAATGCTCTACAGGAAGAAAAATACTGCTGGGGCAGAGTATCTTGTGTTGTTTTTTTTTTTCTTTTTTTTTCTTTCTCCCCTTCACTTGAGACTATGAGAAATTCAGTGCTACTGACCCATATTTTAAAATGTTGTAAAATACCTGTCCTTTTGAACTCCTTCATTTTAAAAGTATATTTATTTTTCTGTATCTCTGCTGTGCAATAACTTTTTATGATCAGGCTTGAGACCTCTTAAAACTGCTCATGTTTGGTCTATTTGTATGTATTTCTGACATTAGTACCTAGGTAACTTCAGCTTTATATGGTGTTACTCAGTGCTGTTGGCATTGCATGAGTCCGACAGGTCCTCCATACTCCCTCCCAATTCCCTGAGTTATGGCTGCTTCTCACCTCTTTCCTCCATAATCATCTGTGAAATCCAGCTACCCCTCACTACACTGTCCCTCTAACTTTTCTCAACTTCAGTAGTTTTCCACTTCCTGTTCAATTAGCTGGAGTTAAAGTCTAATCCTAGTCAGTGATTTAGTTTTTTTAAGTCCTAAAAATTCCGTCACTTTCTTCTTGGCAGTCTAGAAAATGGGAACATAGACCAGGCATGAGTAGCAGTCCACAGGGCTGTGATTTCTGATGAGCAATTTGGAGGTGGAAAAGGGATATTAATATCTAAAATTTGGTATATTAATATCTAAAACTAAAACTATTCTTCTTCTTTAAGATGTCTAAAAATGTCACCTTCTGATTGCAGTAAGAATATGTTTTTCCCCCCAACCTTTGTTTCCTCTAGGCGCCAAGAGTTGAAGCACAAGTTCTTTTAGGATCTCTTGTCTGTTTTCCCAATTTATATCATGAACTTCCAGCTCTTCACCCAAACATTCCTGACATTGCTGTGTCTCAGTTTACAGATGTTAAGGTAGGAATTTTCAGAATATTTGAATGATATTGCAGCTCCACATTACATGTTTAATATGATTTTTTCCCCCAGGAAATATTAATTAATATTTAAGATTCTAAAATTTGTCATAGATCATCTAAAACAGATGATTTCAGCTTCCATAAAATCTTGTCATAATTTATACTTATAAACATAAGTTGTAATTACTTTTAGCTAATAAAAATAATAAAATCTTCATGTGCAATTATAAAAGAAAAACATATGTTGCTTTGCTGTTTCAAGGTCATTCTTATTGTGGCTATTTGAAGTCTCTCAGATTTCATCTGAGAAGACAGCAAGATTCCAGATGCATCATTTAATTTACAGCTGCTAAAATCTGCCTGTTTACTAGAGGTTTTAATAAACCTTTATACATTAAAAATATATATCACTATTTTAATGTAGATCTTACCATTAAGAGTTGTGTAATGTGCTATTATACTGGAATTGGACATAGCCAAGCTCACATGTTTTACTCCTCTCATGTCTGATTGCCATGTCTAGGTAAGGTTCCTCGTAGGTTTCCAACATATTTCAGTTTTAAGAGGGATACGGAATTGGAAGCTGTTCTACACTTTGCTGTTGTTTTGCAACTGAATTTGGATTCCTGCTTTCTCATTTTTATTACATAAATTACATTTATTGCAGCTAAACATATTGTTGACTTGAGCTTCCTTAGCAAACTACAGCCATTTGTTCTGCAGTTCCTTCTGATTTTGATGGGAAAAATATTTGTTTAATACCCAACTGAACGAAAGCAATAGATATTTTCTGTAAATTCCTTCACACCAATGTTCAGAAATTAGCTTTAGGGAAGCAAGCTTTTTCTAACTGTGGTAATTTATGAAAATGTATTGGAAAGAATCTGACAAACAGTTAGGGCTTGGGATATTCTTGGGCAGCACAACAACTGGACAGACATGTTGGGCAGACAGGAAACCAGAAGTAGCGGTAAGCAAACAGACCAAAAAAAAAAAAAAAAAAGACTTATCTAAGGAATTTGCCTGTGTCTATTATTGTAAAAGTCAAATTTTCTGATGCATCGTGTGATAGAGTTGAGCCAAATTATTGAGCGTTTTCCTCTCTGTTTTAGGAACTCATAATTAAAACTGTGTTAAGTTCTGCAAGAGAGGAGCCATCTGGTCCTGCAAGGTAGGTCATACAAAAAGATATTTTCTATATTATGCTGTTTTCAGGTGAGTGGATTAGCGATGTTAAAGTTGATTTATATTTCATTGAACCAGTATCGAAACTGTGATTCAGCATGTGTATTTGAATTTTTTTGTAAATAGAAGAGACATTTTTTGAGGGACCAAAGGTTGATCTAGCCCAGTATAATTATCTCTGGCAGTGGCTGATAGAAAAGGATTTAAATAAGGGTAAGAGTGCAATGAAATTTCTTCTATGTGCTCTCCCAGCCCAACTGGTATTTAATTTTCTGTACAGGAGAGAATTTTTTTTTTGAATTAGATTAAGGATAAGATTATTTATATGATGTGTATGATTACTTTTTATTAGACCAACAGACTTAATTGATAACAGAAAAAATCCAAGGTACATGAGCAGTAAATATTGAGCTAAATATAAACAGGGAATGATTGCTCTTCTTATTTAAACCTAGCTATGTTCATCAAATAGAGAACTTAGAAGAAAATAATTACCAGTTCTTTTTTCTGTTCCTTGCTTTGCTTAGGATTTGTTTCTCCCTCCCTAGAGTCTTTCTGTTGTAAAGCATTGTGGAATACTGTCCTTCCTGTAATGTCCACCAGAGACACGACTCTAGTAGTAAAGAAGAGCAGAGAAAGATTAAAAAGGAGTTGAAACCCAGTGTTTCCATGGCTTTTCTCTGCCCCTTTCTCTTTCCTGGAAGTGTGATGGAGATGTTTCCCTTGGGGACATAGTGATGGTTCGTGCTCCTTAGGGGCACTTGATCTGCCATCTCTTCTGAAAATAACTTTCCTGATACCAGCTGCTTCTGAGTGGTACAGAATTCACATGTGGTACCATCAGAGGTCACCGCATTACAAGTGTGCCATATCAGCGCAGCCACTAGTATAGTGATACAGAATCACAGAATGGTTGAGGTTGGAAGGGACCTTTAGAGATCATCTGGTCCAACCCACCTGCACAAATAGGGTCTCCTAGAGCGTCTTTTGCAGTCACATTCAAGCAGTCTTTGAATATCTCCAGAGAAGGAAACTCCACAACCTCTGGGTAACATGTTCCAGTGCTCTGTCACCTCACAGTCAAATTCAGTGGGAACTTCCACTGCTTCAATTTGTGGCTGTTGCCTCTTGTCCTGTCACTGGCACCACCGAAGAGAGTCTGGCCTCATCTTCTTGACACTCTCCCTTAAGAGTGTCCTCGTTTGCATAATTCTCTTTACAGTTTCCTAGATGAGAGCTTAGGTTTCTTGGAACTTACCGGCATAGCTTCATGTTTCTCCTATAAATGTGAGTGCTGTTATTGTTACCCTAGCTTTATATATTTATATTTCTTGTCTCTTCCACAGAGACTTATTGTTTTCTGAGTTTCACTGCATACTTGACCCAACTGAATTTCAGAAGAGTCAGCTATCTGAAAAATGTTCTAATCTTAGATCTCTATCTGTAAAGATTAATAACTCCATTAGTCAAATTCCTCTTTTACTGCTGACTGTATGAAAAAAGTCTAAAAAAGAAGTAACAGGTTGAACTCAGTATTCATCTCTTGTGCTTTTAAGGCTCTGATTCTTCAGTAAAACATTGTAGCCCCACAACTACAGTGTTTTCAGGAGCTGCTCAGAATGCTGGTGTTCCTTGTAGAGCCTCACAGGCATCTGGATATCTTGCAAGTCAGTACATCACTGGATATAAGGTAGCTGAGGAAAACTCTTAAAACGATAAAAGGGACTTGGAATTGTCTATCTGCTGTATACTAAAGGTTATTTTCTAAGACATTTTACACAAAGCATTTGTGTTCATGTTTTATATCCATGCAGTGCTCTTATTTTCTTTGGTCAAGATGTGTTGAAAGACACACAGTGGAAATGGCGAAAGTGTAGATTAGGTAGGTGCTATGAGCAGTTTTATAAGCTTCTCCTCTTTTGACACAAGTGCATCTAAACCATTCCTGTCAATAGTTTGCCTAAGTTGTTCTGAAAATTTTCTCAAAGAGAAAAATTACAGGTACATTAGGTAGATTGTTGTAATACTTAGCTAACTTTTGCAACTAGGCAGTCTTTATAACCTAGCATCTAGCAGAAATCTTTTCTAGGCAAACTAAGCACCTTGATGACTTAAGATGTTAAGACTTTGAAGATTTGTTATCATTTCCCTCCTTAACTGTAATCTAGAGTCAATAAGCTCTTCAATTTTCCTTTTATATGTTATATTTCCCAAAGCTCTTCATTATTTTTGTCACTTTTTGATTCTTCTTAAATTTTATTATCCAAAATGTAATGAAGGCAGTACTGCAATTAAGATTTCAGAAACCCTGTGCAGAACTAGATGGTTCAGCATGTTATCCTCACTGTAATTGTTAGGCAGAACTCATCTGAAGATGTATTTTGCTACATATTAGTGATTTTATGCATTTTATGATTCTATGTAATCTTATAATCCTTTTTCTGTGACACTGATTCACAGGCACTTCTATTTCTCTTTTCTATTCTATCATATAATTTTTCCTTCACTTTTTTTTTCTTTGCATATATTTCTTTTTCTTGGTCTCTTTCTTAATATCAAAATGGAGTAGATGATAACTGCCATGATTAAACATTAAATCTTGCTATAGGTAAAATGTTTGTCCTAGAGAAGGAACAACAGCATAAAAAGTCATTTTAAGTGTCTAGTCACAATATATGCACGGTATTTAGCCTTCATTTACTCCTTTTCATTCATCCTGGTTTATTGCAACCTGGGAAAAAAAAAGTACCTATGAATTATTAGCATCTCTCCTGTCTCTGTGTCTGTAAGTCCTAAATAAATAAGAACAAACTCGCTGTTTGGGGGCAGGGAAATCACCTCCATCCAGTTTCTAATTTTTCTTAAAATTTGTATGGCTTGTCAATCTGTTGATTTCAGGTAGAATTTTTAATTTGAGAAAAGTATGAAGAGCTACAGTAGTTCTTAATTTCTTTTGCTTCCTTTTAATTGCTCTGAGGAGTGTTCCCCCTGTTCTTTCCTGTTTCTTGATCTGGACAGTTGAATTTCTGCTTCATTTTTTTAAAAAAGATAGAGCATTATAAAGGATTTTTAATACTTTCTTTAGAATTTTTTAAAAAATATTTATTAGATTTCAGCAGAGCATATTATGAATCAGAGAAATTAACACATTCTTGTAGGAGAATACCATAGCTTGTTTCTCAATTATTTGCTTTCCAACATTGTTTTGCAGATGTGTTGCTCTTTGCAGCCTTGGCATTTGGATCTGTGAAGAGTTAGTTCATGAATCACATCATCCTCAGATCAAAGAAGCATTGAATGTGATTTGTGTTTCTTTAAAGGTGAGGAATTGACACTTCTGCAATATGTATTATATGTATTATCTTTATAAGTAAAAATACTTTGTCTTCACAGTCATGATCACATTTTAGCATTCTTACTTCACATTTTCAGTCCTCACAAAGGAATGAATTCAGTTTAGGTTTTGCATCTCTGAACTCCTTTACCAAATAAATTTGTATTATGATTTACACTTTTTAAAATTTTAAAGAAACAGTGTTCTGGGACATGCGACAGTGAATCTTTAGAATTTAACTAGAGTTCTAATCCAGTGTGCCTTACATCAGCTGTTACCTTTGTTTTTGTTGTTGTTGATGTTTTTCTCCTGATCCTTTTTTTTTTTCTTTTTTTTTTCCTACTTTAATGTATGTTATTACCCACCTCTAATCGCTGGCCTTTGGAGCATACAATTTAAGTCCATCTCCATTTCTGATAAATAATCTGAGCAGCTCCAGTTTCAGAAAAAAACCCACAGTACTTTACTGACTTTGGCTTGGTCCAGCCAAACCCCTTCCCATCATCTTTATCACATCCTATACTCCAGATCTGAGTGGGATTTTCTGCACCTCCTTGTAACTAGCTAGCCCCTTGCAAGTCATCTAGGAACCCCTAAGAGGTACTAAATATGTGGTATGTAGTACACAAATGTACTAAGGTCCTTCTTTAGACAATATTTGTGTCTTCTGTCTTTGCAAGACATGGATGTCCAGGGAAAACACATTACCCACCAATTGGCAGCCTGGGTTCCCCAGCTCTGACTTTGCTGCAGCCTCCATGGTACCTCCTCCTGACACTGTGCAAAAAGAAAGGCCAAGGTAGAGAACAAATTGGAAGGGATCCTAGGCTGGTAAACCATCTGCAATCATATGCAAAGGCCTGTCCTAAGCCAAGTTGTTGTCTTTATGTCAGTGCCAGACTATAAGAGAGGGGATTGGAGAAGAGAGTGGCAAGATGACAAGTAAAAAAGACAAGCAAAGTTTTCCTGAAGTTTCTTGTGCTTCTTTCTCACCTGGTTTCTTCTTGCCCACACCTAACATTCCTGTCACCATATCCTGACTGGAATCTCTGCCTCTTCAGTTCTAAGTTTATACAGCATCACTTCTCAGATATTTAGATATTTAGAGATGGGAAGGGTGCTTCTACTAGATGCATGGAAGTACTGGAAGATGTTGCATTTTCTCTGATAAAGAACTTTTTTGCACTTGTACCAGGACAGTATCAATCAGACTAGACAAGTACCTGATAGAAATAATCTGAATCCAAAGATATATCAAGAGTTTGAATCAAAGAATTAACTGCCCATTGAAAGGGTAAAATGAAAATTCTAATTTCCATGAAAAGTAAAGATGACCTGTTTTTAAACCTATCATTAAAATTTATGTCCAAGTTATTATGAAATGTGCTATAGCACCTAGTAATAGCTTTTCAGAAAGTTTTTTTTTATTTCTCATTTTTTAAATGTAAAAAAAAAAAGAAACATAAAACTTTAGTGTCTGATAGTCATCCTGTCATTCTACCAGAAACACCGTCACATTAAGTTCTTGAAAACTAGGATGATTTACTGTTTTGGCATTTGATCTTTGTTTGAATTTGTTATACCTAGCTAATATGAACAATGATTCTCATTTAGAAGAGCAACTTAACCAGATATGGCAGTTTTATTGCTGAGCAACACATGAAAAATTCATCTGAATAGATTTTTTTGACGTTTGTCTTGCCTTTTCTTTTGGGAATAATGGAATTTTCAGTAGTACTTGCTATTTTGAAACAATTCTTGAGGAATTTCAGGTCCAGCTTTCAGATTTCATAGTGAGGTATATCAACAGCTTCCTTTTATCATCCCTGTGTTTTCTATATGTTCTCCATTTACATCTAAAGTTAATGTATAGTCTTTCTTGTATTTACATGATGATAAAAACAGGAGTATACAACTATTATATATGGCAGATATAGATCTTGTTGACTAACTATTCTCTTATTTTCAGAAAAGTGAAGCTGAAAGATATCTTAGCAAATCATCTGACTCCGTCATGTGGAGCAGGATTTGAATCTGCTTCTAAACTATTTAGCTTCAAGGCTCTTAGTGTTAGACTGTATGTTGCAATTTCCTGTTTTGCAAAATGACATTCATTCTTTGCAGCTTCACTGACATTCCCTTCCAAAGTCTTTCCCGTGCTTTTCAGTATCCCTTAACTAGTGTGTTTTACCAAGATCCTGTGCAAGTTTGACATTAGGCAAATGACACTATTTTTATCTTATTTCTCTAATTTATCAAAAATTTTGAATTATTGTTAATCTTGACATTCACTATGATTTCCTTGGTTTCTCTTTGATGTATTTCTTAAACCACTTATTTGTAGCTTATTTTATTAAACACAAATTACTTCTTGTATGAGAAGGCAAAGATGTTTATATTTCTACTTTTCTTTGCTCTATGTTTGCAAAAATGTCCAGTGTGCTGTTTTTTTCTCCTCTTCTGAGTACTGGAGAGTTACAAGAGAACAAGAGTACTCTCCTGAGTTACAAGAGAACATAATTTTGAAATGAAGAGTTTATAAATACATCATACATCATGAGAAAACATATTAGCATAATTTGTTACCTAAGCAATATCTTGTTTGCCAAGTAGTCAGAGATTTGAACTGAGAATGGCTTTTTTTCTTATTTCTGAGAGAAATAAATGGATAGGGGCTATAGTCCTATTCCAACTTATTGATGAGTATGAGTAGATAATATTCAATAGAAATGTTAGCAAAAAATATGTGCTTAGTATTGAGATACAGAAGCACTGTCAGACCTTCAGTCTGATAGCTTGCTTTGAATATATTTGACACTTCTCTCAAGGGTGGTCCTATCTCTGTATGTTTTACTTGTTTAGAAAGTCTGAACAAAGAGAACCACAGTCAGACCACTGCAGCTCAGGACTATATAATGCCCCTCTCAAAAATGCTGCCGCTGCATCATAAAATTGTGTTATACAGTCTTAGTGGAGTGCTAAATAGTTTGTTTGCAAGTATGGACAAGAGTAAACTACTGATGTAAGGTCCAGAAAGCAATGGGTCCTTGCAAGCACAGGTGTGGGAGGAGTGGAAGCTGCACAAATCAATGCTCCTTCTATGAGTAAGACTTGAAAATCTAAGTGTACAAGATTTGAACTCTACTTATATTCGTTACGTATACCCTTCTGATTCGCTCCCTTTCTTAAATTAAAACAAAAACAACTTCCTAGCCAGAGCACAGAAAGAAGCTAAATGATTTGCATAAACCAATGCTAGAAGTCTCTCATTCATCTTCATTCTATAGCCTCCTGTTTCTGTTGGTCTATTCCTTTTGTATTATTATTATTTTTATCAAAAGAAAAAAAGAAAATGCTGTGTTTGTAAATAGTGAATAGCTGATTATTCAAAGACTATGAAAAGTCTCCAGGTTTTTTTCTCAGATAATTTCTTCAAGTCAGTAACCTAGATATTCCATATTAAGGTACTCTGGTTTTTCCACACCTTTTGTCCTCCCTAGTATCAGTGATTTTGGAGTTTTTCTTGCAGGCTTGTAAGGATCTTTCCAGCAATCTGGATTTGATCTCAAGTTTGTAATCAAATTGTTAAAGTTCCATTTTTATATTTTTTTTGATTGTCACTCAAACTTAAATATTAAAATCAGAACACTGCTTACCTTGCATTTACAGTGTTCCTTCACAGAAGCTCTATCATCAGGAAAATAAAATAATGTTCTTGTCTTAAACTCTGAGAGGACTTGCAGATGTAAGAAGCCTGCCATGTTTTTGTTAAAAGTCAATAATAGCATGAAACTAGTTACAGTAAGAAAAAGAGAAAGGCAGAGCAAGAAATTTTCTATCTCTGGCTTACAAGAGCCATTCATAGTCTTTCTTTATGCTTGTATGAACACTGCAAATAAAAAAAAAAAAGAGAGATGTTAATTAAAGCCTTGTGCTCTATGCTTTTGCTTGTGCTCCTGCTTGTTAATGTCTTTTAGAGACCTTAAAAATAACAAATGATGTAGTAAGAATTGGGTCAGGGCAGAATTTTATTCCAGTGCACTTTTTACTCTTAAAATTTTGCCATCCCAAAATTTTATTCTGAAATGCTTAACTGTGTCTTCAAGCCTATTGCCCAGGCATTTTAACATGGATTTTTTTTTTTTTTTTTACATGTGCCTTTTTGTAAAAGATTAATGGAATGGACTGATCAAGGACACAGTTCAAGAAAACAAAAAAAAATATGTCTAAGTGTTTTTACAGCATAGCCACCACTCTTCAGAAGTAGGCACCTAGTCATCTCACAGTGTATTTTTGCAGTAGATTCACTGCTAAGTGAGCTTAAAAGATATAACCTGCTTTGTCAGTCCTCTAATAAAGCTGGAATTCTAAAGCCACTCACTTTGTCCTGTGGAGAAATAGTGAGAATGCTCTTTTAAGATTTTTTTAAGATTAAAGGATGAATTGCCACTTTCTGAGTGATTTGAGATTCACCAGTAAGTTTGACAAACTTGTTTTCAGTGAAAATGAAGTATTTTCTTAAATGTGAATTTAAAATCCTTTTCTTTGGGATATGTAACTTTCTTTTGTGAAGTTTGTTGTCTTACAAAATCTATCACTTTAAAAAATTAATTCCATTGTTCCTGTAAATAGTTATAAAGGGAACTATATGCATGAAACTGTCAGTGAAATTCCTGACCACTTTACCTGTCATACATATGTGAAATCACATATTAATTGTTTCTGTACTGCTTTGTCTTTTCTAGTTTCCAAATAAAACAGTAGCCCAAGTTGCCTGCAGTATGTTGAACATGCTAATTCACTATGTACATAGACTTCAAGTATACCAAGCTGATTCACCTTTAAGGATTATTCAAGTAAGTATTTTTAAATGAAAATTTTAATTATTTTAAACTTAGTAGTAAAATTTATTTCACTGAAATTAAAATTCCTTGAGAAGTATATTTCACAATAGGTTAACTAACTAAACATGTTCTGATTCAACTTTAGCAGCCCAGGTTCGCATCAAACTTACTCATCAACTCCTGTATTAACATGCAAAGTTAATACTTTGTATTAAATATACAGCATTAAATATACATTCAAAAATATATATAATACATATTTTTTCTCTAACTTGATTTTTGTGTTGTTATTTACATGGGGAAATTATCAGTCAAGTCCAAACAAAAGAATATATCAAATATCTTCTTTTAGCAGTTCTTTTAGTCGGAAAGTGCTTTCTTAAGAGATGAATCTGCAGTTGTATTTTGCTTACCCCTTTAAACATCTAAAAAAAAAATTAGTTAATACACCTTTCTGTAATAAGGGAGCATATGGTATGCTTTGTGAGTCCTTTGTGAGCATACAAGTTGACATAACCCTTGTGAGCAACAGAAGAGAGGTAAAGATTTTAGCGTCTCCTGGGTGACTGGAAAGGGAATTGATTGGAAACTTCAGAGGAGTAGCGAGCATTTCTCTGCTCCTGTGCAATCGTGTTGTTGATTAGGAGGCAGCATGATGCTGACGGATTCTAGCAGTTCTGAGAAGCAGTGGGGTTCAAACAGCCCCCGTACACAAACCTATTCAGGCTTTTTCCTGCACCCTACATTGTCTTGAACAGTTTGCCTCATGCCTGAATATTTGGAGTAGCTGCATATTTTTGTTGATGTTAATGCACTTATGTCAGGCAAGCATAATGTGTCCTTTCAATGTCTCTGTGAAATTCAGAAAAAAAGATTTTTTTTTTTTAAAGACAGTAAGGAATACTATAATTTGGCTCAAAATAATAGAATTTAACCATAGATTTAGTATTGTGCCATATTTACCTTCTTAAAACATATATAAATTTTCAACTTAAATATTCAGATATTACACTGACTATTCAAATTATATTTTTATTGCTGTATTTTCCACAGATTCTAATAGCAACTATTACACATCTGCTACCCAGTACAGAAGCTTCCTCTTATGAACAGGACAAGAGGGTAAATATTTTTCATTACATTTTATTGTGTTAATCTAATTATGAAGGGTTTATGACATGACCTTGTTATGAAGTTTTATTACAATTTGCCTTAAAGCAAGGATTCAGTTCGTCAACTATAATACAGTATAGTCTTCCAAAAATTACAGTAGATATTCTTTCATGCAAGTGAATTTCAAACAGATTTATGAGAAAATATGCATTTAAAAATGAGTGAAATTGATTGTTTTTGATAATTAACAAGTTTCTGTCTTTTTTTCTTATCCTAAATGAACTTAAAAGTAATGTGGAATTTTCAAACATCTCTTGTAATGCAAATATATTATGACTTATAGAGAGGGCATTTGTAGGCTTTTTATAAGCTTATGATTTTATTTGTGGTTCCCAAGATAAACCTATGATAGTCATCCTCCTTCAAAATGATTGCTATTTTTTATATTCTCAGTGAGCCTGAGACACTTAACTAAGATGGCCTCTGTCTTCATCTGATACTCACAGTAATACTTTCCCCCTCCTGAAAACTACACCTCAATCATTTGGTTTTGCAGAGGGCAAGACCTGTGGGAAGCAGTGACTGTTTAAACTTGGGCAGTTCAGTGCACGTTGTCACTGAGAGTTTTGTCATTCTGTGCCCCCCCCAATCCAATTGAAGCTAAAATTCTCTGTTGCTCATTTTGGCCGTCAGAGGTAAGTTGATGGCTGGTGTAAAATACTGCCAAGTTCACTACTTTTTCCCCTTGGGAATGATTCCCGTAAGTGAAGAAGCTTCTCAAGAGCTAATTCTGATCATTTCATGTCACATATCATAAAAAATATAAGCTTAACTAGTCTGGCAAACTTAGGCTATCTTAAAACAGATATCTTGAAAATTAATGGGACGTAAAAATACTGAGACCCTTCGTTGTAATGATTTATATGAAGTATGTTGTGTGTATATCTTCCGATAGTAAATATTTTAAGTGGATTTTCTCTGAAAGACTTCCATTTAACTTGTGAAATATTCTAAGGAATCTTACAGCTGTTTTTCTGAGTTGTTTTTTCTTCCACATATAAATTTAAAAAATTACAAACATTTTTTTGGAGCCAGTCAGTTATTGATTATTTGATGTTTG
The DNA here is from genome assembly GCA_034781795.1 of Crypturellus tataupa. Lineage (NCBI taxonomy): Eukaryota > Metazoa > Chordata > Aves > Tinamiformes > Tinamidae > Crypturellus > Crypturellus tataupa. The sequence continues at coordinate 4,889,820 of JAWLRI010000215.1, forward strand.
TAAGTCTTAGTATGATTCTGTTCTAAAGTCTTTAAAATATACCCTAGAGGCAGTTGGTTCTTTTATTAGGTAGCCTGTGAGAAGGAAAGTAGTTAGGTTTCTTCCATATGATACTTGATGCTGCAGAGTCATGTCAACAGATTGTGAAGGAAAAGCACTAAATGTAGTTGAAATAGTTCAGTCTTGCATAATCCTTGGTTCACTTTGCAATGAGGTTTATGTGCAGAATGATGTCAAATTTACTTTGTGTGTCATCTGTCATTTTCAGAAACAATGCCCTGCAAATTAGTTTTACAAAATTATAGATATCTACTTAAGCACAATATGTACTCACAGACCCTTTGTAATGAGAAGGCGTTGTATGGATGATCTTTGTTAAACATCTCAATATATTCAGGTTTTGCTCATAATATGGAATTTGAATATTCAGTAACTTTTAAGCATTATTACTTAAAGCTGTTTTTCTAATGAAGCTAAATTAAGAAATGAAAGTAAAGCAGAAAAGTAAAATAAGGTTAAAAAAGTAAGGTAGCAGATGCTCTTCTAAATGATTTTTAATTAAAAGTGTTTCTTACAGTTGGTGGTCTCCTTACTCTTGTGTTTATTGGATTGGATAATGGCCTTACCACTAAAGACCTTGCTGCAGCCCCTTCACGCTACAGGAGCAGAAAATGATAAGACAGAAAGATCCGTTCTTAATTGTATATATAAGGTACATGTTTCCTTACTTGCTAAATGAGAATTTCTAGATATTTCTAGATATGCAGGTAGTATCAATTTTCATGGTAATGAAGACGGAGCTTTTCTGTAAGCTGACCTCAGTTTTCTGTAGCTGCTTGAATTTTGACTTTTAGTTTTTGAACATTTTACAGTTAACTGCCTAATCTTTGGTATGGTCTGAATGGTTAATTTTGCTGCACATTATGTTAATTTTTGTATGTCATGCTACTAGCAGACTGCTCTAGAAGACTAACTATAAAACAGATGAGAATATATATACCAAGAAATCTTATTTAGCAATAATTACTGTCTTCAGGGAACTTTAGGTATATGTTTTATTGCAAGGGGTAGGCCTAGCCTATGTACTAATGAAGAGAGAAGATTTAAAAATAAAGGTAGTTTGGTCATTTTCATGTAAGGCTTTTTTTAACTTTACTGCTACATTCCACTTCAGTGTACACAGTTTTGTTAGCAGACCTATTTTTTTGTGTGTATTTATTAAGCATATAAAGTTATCTAGTATTTTTCCTGCCTCCCTGCTTTTAACAACCTAATTAGAAAATATTTCATTCATAAAAGAATCAAGCTCGGTTGTTATTGCCATGAAATCTTGTTTTTGTTATAGGTTCTGCATGGATGTGTCTATGGATCTCAGTGTTTCAGCAACCCTAAATATTTCCCTCTAAGTCTTTCTGATTTGGCATCTGTGGATTATGATCCTTTTATGCATTTGGAAAGCTTAAAAGAACCAGAACCACTACATTCCCCAGATTCAGAGCGGTCTTCTAAACTTCAGCCAGTCACTGAAGGTTTGCAAATTACCTGAATACTATTTTTTTAAAAAGGTTTTATCTTGGTTTCCACTACTGAAGTGTCTAAAGCCTAAGTTTTAAATTATACTTAGACATTAGGAGAGGACCATTAGTATAGAATGAGCTAACATAATTTTCTGTAATTAGTGTGTGATTAACTGAAATAAGTATCTTCTGAACAACGTGAAAATCAATTTGGTATGGATTCTTCTGTTCTCTGTGAAATGAAAGTGTTAAATACAGCAGCATGGATAAATGTTTTTAGCTTGCTTTGGGCAACTTAATATACTTGTATCTCAATTTTGTTTCTTTCTAAAGATTTTTTTTTCATATCTGAGCTTACAATATTGAAAACTTCCGTGAGATTTTTTTTTTAACTTGTCATAATTATTTGTGGCTCTGTTTATACTACTTAAAACCCTGTAATTATCTAAATAGGGAGACATTTTCTCTCATCCAGCTGGAACTTCAACAGACTTGGGAACTAACATTTTCTTCAGAACACTAAAATAAAAACAGAAAATTCAAGAAACTAAGATACAGAGAAGTGGCATGTATTATACAATGTATCTAGTAAATATTAAATGGCTTCATTGGGAAGAAAATTGAAAAAGATGAAATTAATACGGATAACAGAAACTCTGTGTAGTGCTATTCTCCCTCCATATTAAGTTGTTCCATTTAGGCTTCCTTAAAGGTATTAAGAAGCACATAAATGCAGAAGCTCTTTGTAGCAGCTGTGTGCTAACAGCAGGTGATTTTGTGGTCTGTAGTGACTACGTGCTGTTTTTTATGTAGAGAAAATAGCTAATCATTGTGCCCTTGTCTAAGGCATGCTTCATCATCCTCAAGTACTTTTTTGGCCAAAGAATTCTAAACATAGAGCTGTCCCCTAATAAGCTCAGTATTGGATTGAACAAGTCTGATTTGAGAACTATTGGCAGGAGGAGCTGTAATTATTAAATTTACTGAAGAATGAGGCAAGGTACTGTAGTTGGCTTTTTGTCAAATGGCTGTGGTCTTATTAGTAAAAAGTAATCATCTGCTGGGTCAGAATGAAAGAGGCTTCGAAGGATTCATTCTGTCCTAATTACAGTCTCACCTATACATATTATGTAAAGCTAATATTTAAAGCATTTGCCAAAATTAACTTCCACTGCATGTTCTATTACAGTGTAGTGAATTGTAGTAGCTTTTTATGCCTGGCATCTTTTGTATTCTGTAATAATCTGTAATTATGGGTTTGCAACAAATGCTGTGTGGCTTGTTTAATCTGACAATCTGAAAAGACAACCCTGAATAGATTTCTTTTTAAATGAATGCTAGTTACACAAAGCCTTAGCATCGATATCTTCATTTTGCATTTCCGTACATGATTGGTTCATTTATGATTTCTTGTTAAATTTCGAAATAAATGTAATTTCAGATGTTCCTTTTATCTCCCAGATAAGTTAAGGAACCCTCATATGTTTTTAAAGTTTCCGGGCTCTGGAATTATAATTCAGATTGTGAAATTTAATTGGCAAAGTACATTATAATGCAACCCTGGCCTTGCAGCCTAGCCACTTCTAGCCCATGTTGCCAGGCAGAGAATGAAGTTGGCAGTGTTTAACGCATCAGACAGCATCTGTTCCTCTGGCACTTCTGGAAAAATGATAGGAGTAAAGTTGGTGGATAGCAACCTGTCTGGGGCTCAATCATGAGAGGGGTCAGTTAGCACAGGGTAGCAGCATAGCAGCATGCCAATGGGTCAACCTCTTATTTAGCAGAGTAAAGATAGTATCACAAACTCTTCTTGAAGGAATGGCAACGAGTAGAATGCCAGCTGTAGGGAAGTAGGGGAAATTACACAAAAGACAGTATGGAGGTTGCTAAGCTCATTCCTTGGTTCATAAACAAACCTGGAAGCACTGAAACAGCATTATCCTAAAGGCTCAATTCCACATTAGTGCTCTGAAGACATCTGTTTATCAGTCCGGTAGATGTGATTGACAGCACGTGTTATGCTTCCCTTTGCACGAGGTCAACTCCATCACCACAAGTTTTATGGAGATTTATCCTTATGATTTGATATGAGACGATGAGGGTACAGGACTTTTAGTGACCCTGTGTGGCAGAGACTGAATATGTGAAGATCTGTCAAATTCTGTCAGGATGGTCACTGAGAGGAGGGGCTGTTCCCATCTCTGCTGTAGGAAGTTTCCAAATGCTAGCTGTCTGTTATACCTAGGGTTATCTGTGAAACTGTGTCTTTGTCCTCAGGGAAAGTGAGAGATTACATTCTAAAATGCATAAAGAAAAGTTTTGAAATATACTGAAGTTTTATATCAAAACCTGAAGGAAATTTTAGCAGTTAACAATCAAGGCTGCAATAGGAAGTTTTTCCTTTATCACCAGAGCTTGCAGACAGCAAGAAGTATGCCATGCTTCGGTACAACCACAAGGCTGATGAACACATCCTCTTGGTAGCATCAGCGTAGAATCATCAGAGAATCACAGAATGCCTAAGATTGGAAGGGACCTCTAGAGGGCACCTAGTCCAACCCCCCTGCACACACAGGGTCACCTAGA
>JAWLRI010000215.1:4894022-4908357 GCA_034781795.1 Crypturellus tataupa
CTTGTACTGGGGGGCCCAGAACTGGACACAGTGCTCCAGATGTGGCCTCACCAGGGCTGAGTAGAGGGGCAGGATCAGCTCCCTCCACCTGCTGGAGACGCTCCTCTGGCTCCCACTGGCCTTCTTGGCTACAAGGGCACCCTGCTGCCTCATGGTCAACTTGTCATCCACCATGACGCCCACGTCCTTCCCTGCAGAGCTACTCTCCAGAAGCAGCTGCTTCATCTAGCTACAGTACATGGATGTCAGTGTTGTTTGTGATATTTGATTGGACTTAATTAGCCTGGATTCAGGGTCACACTGATAGAGTTATAGTTCCTCCAAAACCAAAAGGGTGCAGCATTAGAGGCATTCACTCTGCAGCTTAGATGTATACTAGTTACTTTGGCCTTTCTTGTGTCATGGCAATGTGCCTACAGTAGCACAGTTAAAGATTCAAAATCTTCTGGGTTACCTGCTTCTCATCTTCTACTTGTAATTGCAGGATTGTGAGCCGCTATGAGCCAGAGAGAGAGTGGAACTTCTCTTTAAGCACTAACTTAAGTTATTGATATTTAATGATGCCAAAGTTTAGGAAAAAATAGGATTTTCATCATCTGTGTATAAACAAAGATAGTTTCATAAAAATATGTAAAGGGAAAGTTTTATATGTCTTCTAATGTTGATATCTATCAAAAAGAGAATGTTGAATAGAGCCTAGTTGGATAGAAATATTATTTTTAAGTGATTTTTTTCAGTTGTAAACAAAAATATTTAATTTTCTGAAATTATTTCTGTGGAAACCGTGGTCTTCATAGATCAGAAACCTGATAAAGGGAATTGTGACTGGAAAGGAAGCAGTTGTACTGCTTAGGTACAGCTATGCAACAATTATTCACTTCATTACTTTTCATCTTTTTCATACTCTCTAAACAAACATGATTTTGAATATATTTTGTAGGGTTTGATTTTTTTCCAATACCTTTCAATTTCTAATGTAATTTTTTCCCCCCATCTGGTGTTCGATCTTCTACTGTTTTTCTTTTAAGGGAGATAAAAAATGCAGCTTCTTAAAAAAACACTGACGCATCCAGGCTAGAACAATTTGTGTTTGATGAGGACATTTTAGAGAATGTATATTTTGGATCTCCCTGTACCTGAAGCTTAAAATTAGTAAGGAGTGAGACTTCCATAAGCTATTTTAAAATAAATATGCACATATATATATATATATATATATATATAAGCTAAGCTCAGCTCTGTTAGCTCCCTCAAGAAGTAATGGAGGAAGAGAAAAATTTCCAGAGAATGATTCATCCTATCTCTCTAGCTTGTATGTTGAACTGAGATGAATCACTTTGTGAAGGTGCATCATTCTTTTAGATAGATAGAGTTAGCAGGGCTGCATCTCACCCTCAGTCTTTGCTTTTTCTTTCTCCTGCATAGCCATGATGATTTAGATCACACTGCACAAGTGAAATGGTCTGTACTACCCTAAGTGGAGCAGAGATGTGTTCAATTATAACATATTGGTAAAGCAGCATTCCAGACTGCTTCAATGTGTGCTAGGACAGCCTGCCCAGCAGAATTTGTGATACAGCTGTAATGGCTCAACTTACTGCATATTTTGATATGGTGACCCAGAGCATGATTTAGATGCTCTTTTTAGAGTCCTAATATGTTAAGTGCCCGGTTGCTTCTGGATGAGTCCTCTGTGGCAGATGTGAGTAGACCACTCATTCACAACATAAAAATGTCTAAATATGAAGATGTGTCTATAGGAGCAATTTCTGAATATATACCCTTTACCCTTTAGGGGCTTGCCACCAAACAATAATAGTAATGACTCATATGCTACCAGTTCCTTCTTTTCTTCAGTGTTTTCTTTTCTCAGTAGAACTAGAGGGGAGGCACTTAAACCTTCTCAGTGTGAGAGTTCAGCAGGTTGGGAAGGTTAGTCTTTGCTCCTAATAACCTGACAAGAGCGTTACCTGTTCTGTACAAAGTGCCAAGCGTTTGGCACAAACATCCTGGCAAAGCTGAGCTAGTAGCTACATTGTCCAGGCACTGATTAGTGCTGCACTGGTAAATCATACTGCAGGTATCTTTCTTGTTTTCTCTTTCTGTGTTGTATAAATTTGCTTACATTCCTTACTGCATTTCAGCAGATGGCACTGTAACTTAATTTCCTTGTGGGCTATCAGTATCTGGACATTTGATTCAACTTCACTGTATGTTTTTAAGTGTTTCTTCATTTTTAAACCTCAAGAAGGTTATAGATAGTCAAAATAGATTTTCAGTATTTGTTAACTTGACCTACTGTTTAGTTTGTTTATATCATTTTTTTAAAGAATTTGCCACTGAAATATTTAAGTTTACCTGGAATTTGGAGCAATATAGAAATTAATTTTGCCAGTTAATGTTTGCAAACTAGATCTAGTACTGTCTAAAGTTGTGAAAAGGACAGACCTTTCTAAGTGTTTATTACACGCTTTACTTAAACCATGAAAAAATACATAAATAATTGTTGATTTTTGACCCTATTACAGAACAGAATGCATTCAGTGCTTCATAAGCTAAAGACCTGTCATGACAGACAACATACAATACAAATTTTTCTTTATTTTGACAAGTAAAAGCCAATATGTACCTTAAACTGCAAAAAGTAAAAAATATTAGGTTATTTGGTATATGCATTATAAAGGAGGATGATTTATTATACCACAGTTAAGTGTCCAAGAGGTGACATTCAGTAAATACTAAATAAATATCAAATTTATTTCAGAATATATTTATTTGATAGTTTTTTGGTGAGGAGAAAAACAGTTTCTGCTGTTTTGCAGTGTTTAATTTAAAATACACTATGTAATTTCGAAGAATGCAGTGTTAATTTATTTTCCCCCTGTAATTCCCAAATTTGAGGCTTCCAGGTTCTGTTGCAAGAGAGAGATGCAGAAGTATCTGCTCTGCCACACTGATCCTGTTTTCTCTTCTACCTGTGATCTTCTACACTGTAGTACTTTCAAGTCTGGCTGTTCGCAGTGAGCACCAGGAGCAGTTGGGAATTGTCTGCCTGATGGCTTGAGTTGCTTTCAGGCCTCTCTGTGCTTCCTGAGTAACGTAAATGGATTTGATAGAATATCGCAATAACAATATCCTACTTGACAAATAGGAGTTGGTATGAACACAAAGAAATTCTGTTTGCAGATTTAGATAGATGTAGATGGTGTTGTATACAAATGGGAAATATGCAACAAAAAGAGGTGGCAACATCGTAGTTATATTCGAATACGTTTTACAAGATTGTTTTTACATGAAGTAGATGCAGTTAACTTCAGTTTCACTCTCCAAGTTTTTCCTATGCCATGACAGCATAGGATTTTTATTTTGTCTTTATTTTGCTATTTGATTGTGTTCAATGTACATATATGATACTTCAAAGTGATCCAGGGTCATTGCCACCTTAACCCCCAGCTATATGATTCCTTGAGAAGTTAAAATGGATTAGATAGTTTGCTCATATTTGATCCTTATTTTTCACAATGTAATGGTGCATATGAGTATCAAATCCATTGTTGTTTTGGAAAATGGAAAACTTGTAGTGTCTACTTCATCAATAATTTAAGGTTTATTTCTCTAGATTAAGCAATGCTGTTGAGTATTTTAAAAGAACCATGCTGATTGCAAAAGTATCATAAGAAAGTTTGTTAGATTGTAAACTCATTAGAATTCTTCTTTATTTATGTCGTTATTTATCTTGCTATTCATGAATAAGACCACCATTCTTCAAAACATACATTTTTCCGTTATTGAGTTCACTTCATCCAAAACCCGCTGTGCTCATCCTTAGCTTAAAACTCCCAAGGAAGAAGAACCAAAAGAAAATATGTAAAACTGTGTTGTTTTCCCACCTGTCTGTTAAACCTTGTATTCTTTTCTCTCACAGTGAAAACTCACATACAACAAGGACTGATTTCCGTGGCTGCTCGTACTGTGATAACACATCTAGTCAACCACTTAGGCCACTATCCGATGAGTGGAGGTCCTGCGATGCTAACTAGTCAAGTGTGTGAGAACAATGACAATCCGTACAGTGAAAGCCCTGAGCTTTCTCCTGAACTTTTTGAAAACCCAAACCTGCAGTTCTTTGTGCTAAACAATACTTCCCTGGTGTCTTGTATACAAATCCAAGCGGAAGAAGACATGCCTGGAGGAGGACTGTCTGCTGGACTTGCATCGGCTAATTCAAATGTCAGAATTATAGTGCGTGATCTGTCTGGCAAGTACTCATGGGATTCTGCCATTCTGTACGGACCATCATCTTTATGTGCATCTTCGCAGCAAACATCTTTTGCACTTTCTTTATCTCACCAAGAAAAAGCAGAAGATACTCTTTCATCTTATGAGCACGTGGAAGATGTGTCTGCAAGGGATGGAATTACACTCCAAGTAAACAGGAAATTTAGAGACACAGTACCGACATGGGATACAATTACGGATGAAGAAGATGCCCTTGATGAGCTCTTACAGTATTTAGGTGTTACAAGCCCTGAATGCCTACAGAGAACTGGTATTTCACTCAACATCCCTGCTCCTCAACCAGCCTGCATCTCAGAAAAACAGGAGAATGATGTCATCAATGCAATTCTGAAGCAGCACACCGAAGAGAGGGAGTTTGTGGAGAAACACTTCAATGATTTAAATATGAAGGCTATGGAGCAGGAGGAGCCAACCTCACAAAAGCCCCAGTCAGCGTTTTACTACTGCAGATTGCTTCTCAGTATACTGGGAATGAATTCTTGGGATAAAAGGTAAAAAGAAAAGATAAGATCCAGTGTTAAAGAACTCTTTTTATTATTATTATTATTTTTTATTTGTGCAAATTCTTGTTGTGTAGTAATAGCTGGACATAGAGTGAGTTAACCAGTAATACAACAAACCAGCCCTAAAAATTATTTAAGGTGGGAGGAATTTTGTAGCCAAGGGGAAGTTGGCAGATTCTTCTGCATTTCAATCCATCAGTTAGATAGAAAGGAGGTCATTATTGCCTTTATTGCCATTTCTGTCTTTTTATAACAACTTCAGGAGGAGTACTGTGCTTTCTAATAATCCCTTCACTAACTCTACTAAGGGATGTTACATGGATAGAGAAGACATCTTTTTGCCTTGTTTGCTTGTTCCTGCAAAGGTCACTGAGGCTCTGTAACAGTCGCATTCTCAGCTGTTGTGTTGCTGTGCAGGATCCTGTTGCTCTGCCTGCTAAGAGCATGCTTGCATGAAGCCCAAAAGGATTGCATCCATCTTAGCCCACTAGAAGGGTATTTGTCCCCAAGCATTTATTTCTACATTGACAGTGTTTGATCATTGCTTAGAACAGTGGGAGACAAACCATGTTCAGTAACAGGAGCATTGTCTGTGTTCATGATATCTTCATTATTTGTATATGACTGTATTTAGGTGTATGTGTGTGCGTGCAGGTGAGTGCATACACACATTAGCATCCCAGAATTTAAGGGTCTGTCTTTGCTTGCCGTAGCTATAAAATTCCCTATGGGAGTCACTGAACTACTTTCATAGTTTCAGTTGAAATGGATCTTCTGTAGAAGAAGAATAGACCCATGTCCCTGAGATATTGCTGGAATCAGATAAAATCATCCAAGTCAAGAATTTTTTTTTTTATTTGTGTCTTTAATTCCTCAAAGCAGTCTGTTTTGCGTAGTACTGCTTTTAAACTCATTTCTCTGTTTTGTAGGAAACATCTTAAGCCAAATTAAAAAAAGAAAAAACAACAACAAGCAATATGAAAAGTGCCTTCTCACTGTAATGTTATGTTTTTTGTTTAAATTGTTACAGCTTTTGGGTGACCAGAGAACAATGCTGTGCTAAGTTCTCTTCCACAGTTCAGAAAAGCAAAAGCTCAGCATTTAATGCTCTCATTCCCTAGGACAGTCGATTATGTCTTGAGTGTCTTTTGTCACTTAAGCACACATATTTTGGCCTAGTAAAGTGCAGATTATATGTGTCTCAAAGGGAGTTCTGTCCATTCTTCTGCACAGAGGAGATTGATCGCAGCTGGATCCAATAGTTTGCTAGGAGAAAGTGGAAAGAAGTAAAGCTTTTTCTCTGGGCTCTAATGGATATAGAAGATTTCCTAGAGTAAAAAATTGCTTGTACATTTTTGAAAGATATCTTAGTCATTTTATAGAAAAGGGCTGTTGAAAAGGCAAACACATTCGTTGACTGTTTCTCAAATGGACCTGGAAATGTTATTGTGCCTTTCGTGTACTACTCTGTATACATTGCTGAACAGGTGATAAAAGTGTTACAAATTTCTCTGTTTAGAAGGAGCTTTCATCTCTTGAAGAAAAATGAAAAGTTACTCCGAGAACTCAGAAATTTGGACTCAAGACAGTGGTAAATTATTTTTATAACTACTTATTTTATGGCACTTGTAGTTAAGTGGTTGTGTTTTATATGTATGTGAGACTTAAAAAAAAAAAACATATAAATGATCCACATGTTTTGCACTATATTTGGAGCTATTATTTGTAGAATAAAATTCTTCAGAGTATCATGAAATAGAATAAACTTCAAGTAAGCTATAAAAATTATTAACTTTTGGGTTCATAACAGAATAGTTTGGGTAGGAAAAATATTAGTGGGGAGGACAGGGTGGGCTCTTTTGCTTAGAGAATGAATGCCTTCAAAGTAACCTGAGAAATTGATAGTTTCTAGGAGCTGATTTTTGATGCTTAAAATTATATCACTTCTGAATAATGAGTCAGAGAAGTGTAAGAAATCACTTTCAATTGTTCCAGTGCCTGTATAACCATTAGGATGGCGCTTAGAGGTACTTAATTCATCTGCATAAGGAGCGTTTGCTATGTGGCACATTGTTAATATGTAGTGGAATGTAAATAAGCCTCTGTTGTAGAAGTTTTTCAAAACCCCAACTATTCCTTTAGCAGTTGGTTCTGCTTAACAGCACTGTCCATGATGAAAGGGCATTTTCAGGAGTTAATGCTTTAGTGCACAGCAAAACTTCAAGCTTCCGAAAAGACCAAGCTAGAAAAGGCAAAATGGGAATATGGAAAGTACGTGGAGAAGCCACATAGGTTGTACTGTACTTGCACTGTCCTTTTCTTACTTTTAAAAGCCATGCTGTGTGTGTCTGTTGGTCTGCGTATTGGCAAAGGCTCTGCCGTGCAGTGACCATCTTCTGTTTTACAGCCGAGAGACGCACAAGATCGCAGTGTTTTATGTTGCTGAGGGACAAGAAGATAAACACTCCATTCTTACTAATACTGGGGGAAGTCAAGCCTATGAGGATTTTGTAGCCGGCCTTGGCTGGGAGGTATTTATTAAAAACAAATTTATTGTCAGTTTGTTGTTTACGGAGAAAATTATATATCACACTAGATCTTCTCATTCTTTGGATTGTTGCTATTAATCACAAGTCCTGAAATATACTGTTTTTACAAGTAGGATATACAAAGAAGAAGACTTAGGGAAGTCCATGCAGTCATAGATGATTCAAGAGTATGCACTCCTGTACCTGGCTTTCAGGACACTGACTAGGGTGCATTTTGATTGCCCTGTGGGCCTTCAAAGAGTTAAGTCCATGAAACTTTGAGTTTTGCTCGAATTGGGAAATTTAAAAAACAAGAGCATCTCTTCCTTTTCTTATAGGTACTTAGTTTCTCTTATATTCCCTTCCCCCTGCATTCCACTGCAACATGTATCTGTTCACACACTTAGCAGGCAGAAACCCTGTGATATACCTTATCATCTCTGTAGAACTGCTATGGTTTAATCAGTAGTTTGCTAGTGTTAAAAAGGTTTCTTGATCCTCTCTTTCTGACTATACAGGATTAGCTGTCATTATAGTGACAAAGTTTAGCTCAGATGTATCCCACTTCTATATGGGAATCACTCTAATCTGTTGCCTGTATCAGTAATTCTGCACTTTTTCTGTTCCTGATTCAGCTTGTCTGAGTATCCATTGTCTTTGTTCCTGTTCTTAGTCTTTAGGAGTATAGGAAAGCTCCTAGATTAACGGTGGGATATTGAGGCCCTCTTTTCCACAGGAACAGAGGAAAACTATTAAAGCTCTGCTGCCTCCATATCATATGATATTTTCCCTAAAACATCATATTAGTTTTTTCAAGTATCCTCTGTCAGTGGGTTAATTTTAGTAGCTGGATTAAACATTTGCTAATTTAGGTTAATATTTCATGAGGACATATCAAATTTTATCTTCTTGACATTAAATTCTGGCCCTGCTATTAACAAAAAGCAAACATATCCCCTGTGGGCTGAGATTAAATGTATTCACATTGGTGATATAGTTTTCTTTAGGCACTGCTGCAAAAGTGAAATGGGACATTAAACGTGGTCACTTTTTTCAGCATCAATCTTTCCTGTAGAGCTAACACTTTCAAACTTATTTATGAATTTTCAATTAGCTTCTTTTCTGTTTTGATTAGTTTTCTCATTTTCAAGGAACAAATATTTGTCTTGGAAAAGATACAGAAGGCAAGTTGAAATTATCTAGCTCTCATACAGGAGTTCTTCCAGGGATCGTTCAGAGCTGATGAGTGTCCTGGAATTTTTAAAAATTTAGAAAGCACACAAAGTGACTACAGTCAACTAATCGGGAGATAAACCTGTAAACACTTCCCTCTCTTCTCTATAACCTTGTCCTTCTGTCAGCATCTGTGATGGTCATGGGATATAGAATGACACTGCACTGCAATTGATTTCCAGTCTAATTAGGGACTCTGAGTTCTTTCAAAGAAACAATTGTACTTTTGAATATATTGTGAAAAAGGTTTCTAATTAAAAAAAAATTAAAACTGTTATCTAAAGAATGTTTTTATCACCTGATTTTTTTTCTGCTTGTGTTTCCTGGGCTTTGCCCCTAGGTAAATCTCACAAATCATTGTGGTTTTATGGGAGGACTGCAAAAAAACAAAAGCACTGGATTGACCACTCCATACTTTGCTACCTCTACAGTAGAAGTAATGTTTCATGTATCAACAAGAATGCCCTCTGATTCAGATGATTCTTTAACAAAAAAGGTAGGTATCTGAATAGCAAGCTTTCGGTAAAAAAAAAAAGGCAAGCTTTTAGTAAAAAAAAACAAGGGGGGAAAAAAAGAATAAATCATTCTAAAAGGAAATTTCAGGAACTTTTTCTAAAAAATCTAAACATCTTACTTCAGTGAATTAGGTTCTGTCATATACATTATTCTTTACCAAACTCTAATTTTGCCATACTGTTTATTTTTGCCATTAGTGTAAATGTTGCTGACATCCCCCAAATAATGGTGAAAAATGAAGGGAGATAGTAGTTGGACAGAAGAAAAAGCAAGGATCTAGTACTTTGAGACTTCAAATGCAGATTAATGCAGATTAATGAATTCTTAGAATATTTGAATATTCTAATATTCTAATGTTCTATTATTAGAATACTCTTGGAATATACTTTCTAAGATGACTTGTTCAGATATGAGTGATATGATGTTTATTAATTTTTTTAAAAAATAAACTTAAAAATTAAGAATTTAGTTGTATTGTATACAGCATGTATTGCTTTGGAGCAGGGACAAATGTTCAATAGTGATGTGGTCTCTTACATTAAGAAAAAAATGATTTTCTGTATTGGTATTTTTTTTCTTTAGAATTTAATAAATTCCACATTAGTGATAATAAGTTAAGGCCTCAAACATGTGTCCTAATATAAATGAACAATTGGCTATCATTAGACTGTCCCCTGTTCTCTGTACATACATCTTTAGATGTGTTAATCCATTCAGTAGACAAGTTAATGAGCACTGGTTGAAGTGTAATATTGGAGGAACTGAAGCTGGTTGACCTCAGCATGGAGCTTAATACTTGTAATTAAATTAGATAGTAGACAGTTAGTATAGAGAGAAATAGCCATGCCTCTGGCAAACTTCAATTATTAATGACTTTTTTGTTCTTTGTGTTCAACTTGAAGGAAAAAAATTGTTATTGTTATTATTATAAGCTGGCTATGAATTCCAACTTCTCACAGTGGCATTTTAGCTTTTTTTCCTTTTTCTTTTATTAAAAAGCATTTTTTCTCATTCTCAGTGCAATGTCCCTTCTGTTTTTTATTTCATGAAGTGTAGTCAGGATAAGACTTTAGGTTGTTAAATGATTTATAAATATGTTTTAAAAGAAAAATAGCTAACCTTGAAACAAGATTGTTGTTCTTACTATAGTCCTGTAAGTTGACTGACTTTTCTAAGACATAACTTATCATTATCCTTGCAATGGTACTTTATAACCCGTTTGAATGAGAGCATTAGAAAGTGTTGACAAGGGGAAAGATGGGTCATAGTGACAACTGACTCATTTTCCTTAAATAATTTTGTAAAAGCTGTAGGCTGCATGTAGCAGAACACGCAGGGAAAGTCTATGCCTGCGTGCAGGAGCAGTCGGCATCTGCATGCAGCTCTCAGGCAGCTGCGATTCAGGGATGGTCCAGGTCTCCCTTGATTTAGCTTGAGAAAATAGTGTCAGCTGGACTCTTTGAACGGTTTGCCTTGGGCTTGTTTTCCTTCTCTTCTGCCCACAAATGTAGGATACTTGAGCTCTGGATGGATATGACAGTAGAGTTTCTATACATCAGAGCTTAGGGACTGTATTGCTAGTTCAGCTTTTGATGGGCGTTTATTCCAGTTACTTTCTTAATGGGTGATGTTTCTTCCTCTTCCTGTGTGTATTTCTTGTTCTATTATAACCTAGTTTTCCAGTGAAGATCTGTGTGTCTGTACTCCCTTCCCTTATAACTAATATCAGCCCAATTTAATAGAAATGTATTTCAAAAGGTGTTAACTTTGTATGTGTTTAATGAAAATAGGCTAAGGAAAGGAGGAGGAATCTTTTATCAGGTGCTGTCCAGCATGAGCAACTCGTATAACAGATCTCTGGTGCCACTGGAGCTCCATGTGCGCGAGCAATTGTAGTTATTTGGAGTGCATGTACCGTTGGTGACCTCCGGACAAACGGAGCTTTCTCTGTGCATCTCTTATTTCATTCAGAGAGAAAAAAGAAAAGCGAAGCAAACTTGCGGTAGTTGGCTTAGAAATACTGCTGGGTTTTTTTGTATTGTAAATGTGCCTAGAGGTACATGATAGGTTCATCTTATAAATGGAAATTAAATTAAATTAAAACAAAACTTCTTCCTGCCAGTCCAGCCACTGGAAAATAAGGATTCTGCTGCTTCAGAGGTCAAGCCAGTTTTAAGCTTATTTTCTGTCAATGTTATTGAGTAGTAAATAAAACTTCTAAGTGTCCTGGATACCTCTGAAACATTTGGCTCTGAATACAAGAACAAAGCAAGAAAAAAGTATGAATTCAGAAAGGACCAGATAAAAACTTGCTGAATGTGTAAGGAATTTCACACACACACATACGTATTTAATTGACAAATTATAAATGAAAGGTTTAAATACTTTTCAATATTTTTCTTTTAAGTTAGAGTAGAAAGCATTTAGACTACACAAAAAGAGTAAGCTTGCAAAGAGAGCATCAGAAATAGATGAATCTGTGAAGGTTCTCGCTTTGCAAAGTAAAAGAGCTCACATATGTGCCCCTACAGCTTAACTGGCTCCTTCCTTAGCCTTATAAAGAAGTGTTTGTGGATTTTATATACCACATGTTTAAGTAAAAAGTAATAATGTTTTTTACTCCTAGAATATGATTCATCTTGAGCTTTGACCATACTACATAATTCTACATTACATGTGGCATTGTTCTCACCACATAAGAGAATTATAACTCCCAGGATACGTACTTTTTAATTCTGATATTAATATGTCCTGGGGAGTTTCAGGTTTATAAATGCAAATCATTAGTCCAATTATCTTTTTAAGTTACAATTCCATGCACTTGTTGCTTAAAATATATGTTTACTTAAAATATATATATAAGATATAAAAATATAATTGAAATGATATTTCATTAAAAAATTCAAATATGGGTCTGTCTACATGAAATAGGAAAAACTAGCTGCAGTAAGCCACTGTTTAACAAATGTTTCTGCCTTTGTTTCTGTTTTTTTTATGAATACTTTTATTTTTGAAGAAGAAACAGAGTTGAGGGCTAGCTGTTGTATCATAAGACAATATAATAGCCTTTTTTCTCCCTCCTTTAGGTAAGTGGGTATTAGAAATTACAGTAATTTTGGCAAGAGTTCAAGGGTTAATGCAACAGATAAATAAAAGGAATTTTCTGTAAATTGAGCCCTGCATTATTTCACTTGTCTTGCCTTTCCAAACCTAACTCATTTAATTTTAAAAAGTAAATACTTAAATTCTTCCTGACAGTGTGCTTTGCTTTTACTATCGTTTATTACTTCAATTATACTTGGTATCACTTAGAACAATCTGCCATTTGGAAATTTCAGTATAGCCTGCAGCTTAGTATTAAGTCTGGCTGCTATTGTAACATGTACAGCATATGACACTAATGTATCAAAATTAGATTTGATCATCCCTCCTGGTTATATTTATTTCACGTTTCTTTTGTATTCAGTTAACATAAACGTATTAGGAAAGCTGACACATGATGATGGCTATAGAGTAAGAATATTTTAAAGTATTTTGAGTTAAATTTGAAATTTCAGGTAAGCTGAGTGCTGGTCATTTTTATATATTTATTTTAATGGAGTAAAGTTTCAAAGCAAGCTTAAAAAATCATTTTGTCTCTGGTGTCTCCTCAGGGCTGTCTTCCCGTCAGCTCAGCTTTAAAATGGCTAAAACAGAACTCTTAATCTCTCTCTCATTGCCACCTTTCTGGATCACCATGGATAACATGACCATTGTGTCTGTCACTTGTGCCCATAGCCAAAAATCACCTTAAATTTGGGTTCTTGTGTTCAATTTGTGCTTGAGACTCAGCCTTTTTTATATAACATTTCTTGCAATGTAGCCGTTTCTTCTCCATGTGCACAAGTGAAATTTATCTATATCCTAAACTATTGATAAATCCTTGGTAAACCTTCCTTTCTCTGGCTTTGATAGGTACTTTCTTATTCCACATAGGTCTTCCCAGACTGCTGCTGGGGAAGGTTATTTTCCTAATCTTTTATGACTTTTTTATAGTTATTTTGCATTTGTCCATCTCCATTTTGTCTTTGCCTTATATTTAGATTGTAAAATCTCTAAATCTGTTTGATCTGCATTTGTACAGTATATATAGTAGCAAATCAGAATGTTGATTGGTAGCTGCAATTCTGAGCATTTCGGCTCTGGTGTATTGCCTGCTACTTGAACTGTTAACATTATTTTAGTGATTTTTTTGTTATTCTAGATCCCTAACAAAGTTTTACACTCTATATTGCTTATTGTAATTTATGGACATAGAAAGCTGTAAGTGTTGGAGTTTATTATTTTAGCAAGATGAAATTAGGAACTGAGTATGAGAGTTTAATAGTTTACACAACGAGTGGTTAGTTTTCTGTAACTGTTCATACAGTTTTCAGTCTTTTTATCTGTATATGCTGTGTGTACCAAATCTGATTCTATGAAACAGCATTGGGATGACACCTTCTGGGACACCGGGTTGCTCGCTGTCTTTGGATTCAATGGGCAAAGGTGGCTAGAGCTTTTGCACCCTTTGGGCCAAAGAAATTGAATTCTGGGGTGCCTCCAATCCAATACAGTAACATAAAGAATTACTATTAAGGCGATAGAGGTCAGACCTTCTCTTATATAATAATTCCAATGAGTAGTGGATTCTTCTGATGTTTGCTGTGTTTTCAGGAGAGTTTTGTTGCAGAACGATGCTCAATTCAAATTCCTTTTGTAGCAACTGAAAGATGAAGACGAAAAACTGAATTTTTTCTTTCTAAAAAGTTCATGTAGAAACCAGCAGTCTTTGGGAAATTTTTCAAGATAATTTCTGGATTATGGATCTATTCCATGAATCAAGGGTATTAATGCTGCCAGGGTATTGCTGCCTTTTAAGCTTTCTCATTAACCTTGCTTGATGACCATGGTGAGGACTACTAAAAGAGATTCTAATACTATGTTAGGATTAGAGCTCATTCTGGGCTTCTCTTGAGGAAAGAACAGAATGACTTACTAAATTCTTATCCTTGTGTTTGGAGAAAAGTTAAAATCAGCAATACCCAACCCTGTATACCAGCCTATTGTTTTGTAATTTTTTCTACATCCTTGAGTAGGGAAGTCAAGAATAACAAGAAAAACTTTTTCAAATATATAAACAGCAAAAGGAAGACTAAGCGAAATGTGGGTCCCCTAGTGAACGGGATGGGCACCCTGGTTACAAACAACACAGAAAAAGCAGAGTTGCTGAATGCC
>JAWLRI010000215.1:4908457-4939278 GCA_034781795.1 Crypturellus tataupa
GTGGCCCTGCGTGTGCAGGGGGGTTGAACTAGATGACCTCTAGAGGTCCCTTCCAACCTTAGGCATTCTGTGATTCTGTGAGTACCCTACATCTGTTTATAAAACAGGGTACACAGTGTGTATCATCATCTGTCTACTTGCAGCATCTGGTTTTGTCTCTCAGTTCATTGTTTAACACAAAGATTCTTTTCTACACTTTCATCAGCTTGAGCCTTTGTCAAATCATTCTTGGTGTAGTGATCATAAGACAAAACACACTTGGAAGAACTTGGAACTCAGTGGAATAATCTGGTTAATTTTCGTTTTGCTCTGGCGAAGTTAGTAGGTGTTTGTCCCCTGGAATGCATCTTCACACCTCTGTGGATGTAAACTGAAAGTAAGCTTTCAGAAAGCAGGGAAATATCCCAAAGGACTTCAATTCGCTTGGCATCTAGAAATATGTGCCTCTTGTCAGCGGTCCTCCCTGTGAAAGGACTAAACTCCAAAATCAGCTTCAGTGTGATTTGGTGACATACGTCAGTATCAATCTTGCTGTTCATCCCAAAAAGTGCATCAGGAATTGATGTCCAGTTAGGTGGGTAGAAGTGTTCAGTACTCTTATGCAATCACCAGTTCCACATCTGCAGCTTTCGGTAACTAGGGTTTGAGCTATATACATAGCAGCCACCTTTGACAAATGAAATTCAGAGGTGATGTTGCCCTGAAGAAGCTGTACTATCTGAACTCTCTAAAGCTTTTGGCCTTTAAATCCATTTGTCTGGCATGTAGACTGTCACTGCTTCACATTTCAAATCTACCGGTAAATAAGTTTGTTATCTGTGAGTCCAAAGATGATAAGTAAAGGAGAGGTAATTCTTCTAGTAAATAGTCCGATGTTGATGATGGATTAGGAATGGTGTAATGTAATGACGGATGTATCAGTCCTAGGTCTCCTTTGTGACTATCAGTTCAATAAAGGTGTGCCATATAGCCATTCATCAGCCTCAGATCATGTAAGTTTTTCATGTTTCACAAGATTTCGTTCTTAAACAGACCTGCCTCTTGCCTTCTCCTTTGTTAGGTGGTCTCACCCTTCCTTAGCCTTTAAGTTGCTTTTTAGTGTGGGCCTATCAGTCCCTCATGCTATTCTATCATTGTATTTCAACAGAGGAAACTCTTTCTCTTGTAGGATCTTGCTTTTATTCAAAGTACAGTTATACTTTAAAAATGAATACCTGAGATTGTTGCCTCTTTTTAGAAAAAGTTTTTTTATAATGCTCAGATTAGTATCTATTACCTGTTAACAGCACTTCCTCATGCTGTCCTTTAAGTAAGTGCAAGAGAATTGCTTGACAAACTCCTGCTAGCTAAAGCTGTGCAAACAGTGAAAACTGCAGGTGAAATAAATTGTCAGATGATGCACAATGAGGATAAAAACAGAAGAGAGAATCTAGTGTAAATTTTCACAAATAGATGTTATTGGAAGGGAACTTTTTTAATAATACGGACATATTTGATCAGTAGTATACATAAAGCCTCTTTCCCCCATGACATTTGCTTTTTTGGATAGTATAGAAAGAATATTTTGGACCCTTAGTACAGAAATTTCACGTGTTCATAATACTCCTTAGATGGTTTTAGGATTAGAACTGAAGCTACCTCCCTGATCTTGATGAATCAATTTCAGTGAGTTTGGAAAATTTTTGAAAAATCATTTATGGGGGAGAGTTGGTGTGGGTTTTGTTTGTTTTTGTTTCTTGCTTATTTTACTTTTTACTTCTATAAAAGTTTACAGATTTCGTCGGAAAATTAACATTTGGTTAGTCTGAGGGCTATGGAAAATACACTTGCTATTCTTCTATAAGCTTCACACAACCAAAAGATTGTGGTAGCCAGTCTGGAATTTGGCTAGAAGGAAGTGGTTAAAGATTACTCAAATATATATCTTTGAAACAGATTTTCATCCATTTACTTTCAAAAATTTTTGTAAAAGTCTGAATTTAGTAACTTGATGCCTATCCAAAATGATGGCAAACTTGAAAGCATTTTAGTTAGTTTGAATTCTCAAATAATTTCAACAAGATATTAGCTTTCACTATTCCATTTTGTCATGTTTATTCATTTAAATAGTCAATATAGTGACGTCAATATATAAAAAGTTACAGTAGAAACTAAAACTGAAAACTAATGCTGGGACTGGAAAGTTAAGAGAACTACGGTGTAATTTATTCATTTTCTTATATTCCTTTATAGTAAATGTGTCCTTTTGGAGCATGACTCTTAAGCATCACTCCAGGATTGTGGATATATTTAAACTATTTAAACTGATGGAGTTTTATCCATGCTTTTCCAGCTAAGACATCTAGGAAATGATGAAGTACACATTGTCTGGTCTGAGCATACTCGTGATTATAGAAGAGGAATAATTCCAACAGAATTTGGTGATGTCCTTATAGTTATCTATCCTATGAAAAACCACATGTTCAGCATCCAGATCATGAAAAAACCTGAGGTAAGGGGTGTGTGGGTGTGCTTATTGTATATATTTGGAATGAATTGAGTTTCACTGATTTAGGATACCAAGCACTGACCAAATAAGACTAGTAGTATCTATACTGAGTAATTTCTCTGTATGATGTCAATTCCAATGAATTTCTGTATTTTAAATGTTTCATTGTTCTTGTTAGAAACATTAAGATAAATAATAATTGATCAGGAAAAAAATATAAGGCCAAATCATAAGAACCAACTGTTCTTATGAGGCTATTCTTAAGAGGCTGAACAGATTGAAGAGGAAAAAAGAGTGGAGAGTGAGGGCCCACCAGTAGATGTGTAAATGTTACACATTGATTTTGTCCTTATGGACATGTTATATCTAAAGACACAGAAGTATTGTTTTTAAATTGTAGCAATTAAGTAAGTATTCCTTTGCTTACTACCACCTACAGTATTGTCATCTAACCTTTGAATCTCGTAAGCATCATATGCATGACTCACCTTAGGGTTATAGCCGAAATGTTAAAAATAATCTTTGATGAAACACAGCATTCAAATGGTTGCTTAATTTTCTTCAAATAGTGTGTTATCTGTTACCAAGGATATCAAGCAGTTATATGGCTGTATAGTTCACAAGAGAAAAGGTCTGTCGTGGAGCACAATAACTGTTCTGATTATCTAGCAATGGGCAGGAAAAATGATGTATTTGAGTGCTCTATTGTTAAAGTTGATTGCTAATTGTTATGGCTAAGATCTTGCTTTATTCTTAACTTTTTATTCAGGTTCCATTTTTTGGTCCACTCTTTGATGGTGCTATTGTGAATGGAAAAATTCTTCCTATTATGGTTCGTGCAACAGCTATAAATGCAAGCCGTGCTTTGAAATCATTAATCCCATTATATCAAAATTTGTATCCTTTCACTTGTATAGTTTCCAAAGTATATACATTCCCTTGCAGATCTGTATAGGATATGATCTTCATATTGTCTGCCACCCTATATTTTGGTCAGATCTTTTTAGGGAAAATATTTTTGACTTTTTGTGCTGGTGTTTTTTTTAAGAAACTGTAACAGATAGGAAAGGTTCAGAGGAAGACCGTAACTTTTTATTAAGTAGAGAATAGATATAGCTAAAAAATGTTCTATATCTAGTATTTTAGAACATACAATTTCTCATCACTATTCCTTAAAACAAAATTATTTTAATTACCATTGTGTGCATAGACTATTTTCTTGTTATTCAGTTCAGAGCATGCTAGTGTGATCAAAGTGATTTCAGTGTCTTTTTGTAAGATGTTCAAAGAGGCTGTCTCTTTTTTCTGTTGGATCTGATTGTAATATTTTGAAAGGGATGCTCTCAGAACAACAGATTCACAAACCAAAAAATAAAGGTAAGTTACTCTGCTCATACTTCCCCTTTCTGAAGACTGAGTTCTGTTATAATCCTTCTAGTTAAATCAATAAGAAATGCTGTTTTCTATTCAGTGATTGAAAAGTGAGTCTAAATTCTTATCCAAAAGAAATGCTTATGCTTAATTTTCCTGACAGACTGTAGATATCTGTATATGTATCGTGATAAACTATTCCTAAAATACTGTAGTTTTTCTCAAATTAACTGTTAATGCTTGTAGAATTTTATTTTTGTTTTCATGTTAAATTTGATGAAGTGGAGTTAAAGATGAATGATGGATGATGTTTGGTGTGATCACATTAGATGACGTTTGTACCATTTCTGTAGATGACAGATGTTGATTCATTGTATTTGCGTGTTTGGAAAGGTCCAATCTTTTTGTCATTACTCAAGCATCTTAATCAAGGAATTTAAAACGTGTTGTCATCGTTATACTATGAAAAGTGATAGGTTATAGCATTATATTGATCTACAGTGGTGAGCAGCGAAAAACAATTTACTTGGAAGAAACAAACTTTCAATCCTAAAAGAAAAAAAAGTGTGTTTCAGCTTCTTTGAAGAATAGGGAAGTTTTAATAAATTTCTCAGATATCACTTGCCAGCTCAGTATCTAAGGAAATGGCAAGTTCCTGAGAGCTGTACATTGCATGCTCTCTGCACCTCTGTTTAAAATTTTAGTATCTGTCACTTAATATGATTAGCATGATAACAGTGAAAAGCATTATTTTTATTTTATTTAATTAAATACCATTGGTTGGTGGTTCATGAATAATAAAGTCATGATTAACATGACTTGTTAAGCTTATAAAGTACCAGTTGACTGAGCAATGGTTTTAAAGGGTGAAATTTAGTCAGTGAAATTTCTTTCTCACCCATTTTGAAATATCTTATATATAGTACTTTGTATAATTAAAATTAAAACATTTTGTACTGTAAGTGCAAGCATTTATATTAGTTAATGCCACACTTTTGAGGGACATGAGCAATTCTATAAAACCTATTTGCTTACATTGAGATTCAAAGAAAACCACAACCTGCTCCTGGCCTGAATTAGGCTGTGGAGGAGTCAGTTGTGTCACAAGAGAACAACAAAAATGTGAAATGCTACCCTTCAAAGTTCAGCCCAGTTTTCAGTGTTTTTAAAAACACTCTGATATAAACATATTGTGCATGCTTTTGGTGTACAGCTTATGGCCAGACTTGAGGGCAAAAAGAAATTTAATCCCCCAGATAAGAATGACAATGACTGGGGATAGTTTCCCATAACACAGACCATGGCCTGTTTACTAGGAGTATTTGAAAGTCTAATCTAAAAAGGTCCCTTCAAGAGCAGGAATTGAAGACACCAGAGATTGACTATAGGGCCTGTAGACCTTTTCCTCTGACCCATTTTAGCTGTGGCTGTGGTCTTCCGCTACCAGCTTTTGTGGCCTGTTGCGGAAGGAAGTGGGAAACATTTCTTGGTCTGTGGTAAAATAGCTTTTCTGAAGACCCTGCTAGATTTAATATGTCTTGGGGAACACAGGACTCAGTGGTCAAGTCTCTCCTAACCTATGTACGAGGAATAGTGAAAAAGAGAACTCAGAATGATGAAAACAATAAAAACTAAAAATAGAACGGCTCTTTTTCAGAAGGTAGACCAAAAGCAGAGACACAGATGGAAGATGGGAACAGATAATAAAGGCCTCCCGTTTCTCCATAAACATGATGGTGTCAGTGAAGACTTCTGAACTGATCTGATTTAAATTAATTTTTATTTACTTATTTTTATGAGTATATAATGTATATTAGAGCAGTGCTGCCTTATTACAAATTTGAAAATGGTACAGTAGAAATACAGTTTAATGTGGATCTTGAGCGGACAAGAATAATTGAGACTTCTGTCAAATAGGTTAAATCAAATTCAAACTTTATGCTCTTTTGCTTACACATAAGACCAAGAGAAGTAGCTGATTTCAAAGCTAATACCAGCATATAGAATTGACTCTGCCTGCAGGTTTGTGGTTTATTTCACTGGACTACATAATATTTGGTGGGCATTTTTTGACTTAGGATCAAGCTGATGTGTAGATCTGAGCTTATCTATCTGAGGAATGTATACAGTGTCTTATTGTAGATCATCAGGGTGAGCATGTATCATGATAAACTCTAGATTAAAGTGAAACTTTGGTAAGATGCTTGCATATGGAATATCAAGTAAGTGGCACTGACATTGGTCCTCCCTACTTCCAAGGAGGGTTTATCTGTCCTCTGAGTTAGTCAGAGGCCAAGTGCAGGCCTGACTGAAAAATCAGCTGTCATTTGCAATCAGCAGGGATATTCAGATCTCTTCATGTAACATGATTACAACTTTTTCCTTATTGCACTAGTGCGTTGATCATGATGTGACAGTGGGTAGTACATGTGAATAGTATAATAATGGTTGCGTGGATACAAGAAATTCTACTCATCTCCCTTTTAGAGTCTACTCCCATTTTGAGAATATATTGTAAGGTCTGAAGTGTCTTTCTGAGATTCAAATGTTCTGTCATTCATCTTCCTCTTTTTAACATTGTTTTGACACTTGAGTTAAACTCTGATAGCAAAACACTTGGAAATTTTGACTGTATTAGGAATTTTAAAAGGTTCCTTCTGTTGTGTTTTTATCATTCTTTTTTCAGAGTATTTGAAGAATGTGATTCAGTATTGTAGTATTTTAAGATTAAAAAATTACTTTTAAAAACTTTTTAAAATATATATCAGCAAACATCAGTTAGTCATGGCCCCTATTCTGCTTTAACTTAAAGCTTGATGTTTTCAGAGAGAAAATAGCCATTTTAGATGGAGTTTCTGCACTGGTCTGTGGAATTTACTTTAGCTTCTCCTTCCAGGAATCTACAGACCCTCACTGTCTTTTGGTGGCCTTACTTTCTTGTAACAGTACGCCTCACTAGAAGGGGGAAATTCTAGAAAACCTTGTGAGAGTAAAATTTCAAATGTGATACAACTTTTGTGCTAATTTTGGTCACGGCACACAGATTTTGGAATATTAATAGTTAGTCCAGTCAAAATATCTGCACTTCAGCTAATGCCCTTCAGAAACTGCAGTGCTTTCTGTCTTGTACATTATTCCCCTCTCCTAAAGATACAACCCAATATACAGCTGCACCTACAGTAAGAAATCACAGTTTTAAATCTGAAATTAAATCTGAAATCACACTTTTAAATCTGAAATTTTAGAATTTTAGAACACATTGAATATAGATGACTGCTATCCATAACTACCATAGCATGGTTTTCACTTCTTTATAATAATCTACACAGTCTTAGGCCAAATAACAAGGATTCTTTGATCGGTTGGATTTGAATTTTTCTATTGTCATATAAAACAGGTGAATTTAAATAGCAAAAATGTAGTTCTGTTTTAATTATTCAACCTACAAATTATTACAGAATAAATCTTAGTTGATCTGATTGATTTGTTCATTGTTAAAACTAGAAAATTTGCATAATTTGGTGCAAGTTTAGAGTACTTATATTGCAGATGTATGTGAGAAAAGAACTAATCATCAAAGAAATGGAATGTATTATACCAAAAGATTACCATAAAATGTCTCATTAATCTGCATATTTCTATTAATATTGAATAACAGAAATAAAAGTGAGTCCTCCACCATAAAAAGTAGAGGAGAAAATCCACAAAAAGCAGAAGATGTTAAATGCTCTATTTCATTATTGATGAGTATTTATCTTGAACTACATGATCTTGCAGCAACTTGCTAGCACATAATAATAATTAAGAAAAACATGAAGTGCTTAAAATTTAAAATAAAATGGAAAAGAGGATCAGCAGGTCAAACTTCTAAGGCTATTTTGTAAACACTTAGGGAAACTCTATCTTTCCTTTCACTTTTTTATTAGAAATCAACTCCCCCCATCTTTTTTGGCATGGTATTCCTTTAGTTGATTCAGGCAGTTGTCCTCCAGAGAAAAGGAAAACACTGACCCGATATGGTTCCCCCATAGAAAGTCACATTATGAATAAAGTAATGTCTGAGGGGGTTGTTAAAGTTCTTTCTATATTAAAAACTCCTAGCACAGAAGAACCTTTCTTGCTCAATGTGACATGGTTCATACACAACTGCGAAGGGTTTTGTTGGAAACTGTAGCCTTTATTTGTTGTGCCTGCCTGACCAACATCTACCTACCTCAAGATAAAATTTCAAGCATTGAAAAGTCTGTCTTTCAAATGATACCAAAAACATGGTTCATTAATAATAGTTCATTAATAATAGAGAGCCAAAGGGTATACTTCAAATTTTCTGACTACATTTATCTCATTTTATTACTAGTATTTGCTTGGTGAACATATATGTATGCATATTTTTATCTATGTATGTATATGTATAAATATATTAAGACACTAATAGCGTTTTACATAATCTGTATAAAATAATTTCCCTGAACTAGCATATCTAACTAATGTACTTTTCACTGATGTTGCAAGTATATTTGGACAAGAAGGAATTGATGTAAGAAAAAATCCAGAGAAACACCAGGAAGATATGGTTTCTTGTAAACCATAATTAGCTAAAGTACTCAGAATGGCAAACCACTAGTGAAGGAAAGGAAAAGTTTTTAAATAATTGCTGCATTTAAGAATGCTCTTGTTGAAGATCAGTATTTTGCAATGTTATGCTAAAGAAATGGTGTGGTTTGAGCACAGATTGTAAAATGTTTGTGTAAGTAGGGGCAATGCCATATAATAAAACTATGTAAAATTAACTTTTGTATGGGTAAGAGCATCACTGTTTGACCAAATGGTGTAATGAAATTGACTAAGATTCCAAAGCATAAATTGTGCTGTATATACTGGTTAGGTATAGTTTGAATCTTATCTTGGGGACATCTTACCTAACTCTATATATATTGTTCCTCAGTAAATGAAGAGAGTATTGA
This sequence comes from Crypturellus tataupa, assembly GCA_034781795.1. NCBI lineage: Eukaryota > Metazoa > Chordata > Aves > Tinamiformes > Tinamidae > Crypturellus > Crypturellus tataupa. Next base: position 4,917,281 of record JAWLRI010000215.1, read on the forward strand.
TTGGCATATGTTACTTAAATCGATCATCTTGACAGCCAGAATTACAGTAATCTGTCAGTATTAACGACCGTCTTTCAAGCTTTGATACCACTCTTTTGCTTGTCTCATCTTGTCTCACTTCTGTTTGAAGTGCACTTTTTTGCAGCCTCTGGTTTTGTCAGGGTAGATACTTTTGTAGTGTGTTTTTGTCCCATGAGTCCAATTTGATCATGCAATTAGAGTTAAAATGCAACACCAGGGAGCAAGAGTAGGCAGTGTTAGGAGTAGCAATTGGACCTCAGGGGTAGTGCAAGCCTGTTCCCAGCCATCGTTTATTAGTTACCTGTTGAAAGAGAAGGATTGTTTTGCAATGAATAATTCCAAAGCATCACTTTAAATGCCTTTGATTTTAGCCACTAGAGACAACTGATTGAACCAACACTTGTGATAGGTTTTTAAACTCTTGTCTTAGTATTTGTCATACGAACACTTCAAATAACTGCTTGAGAAGTACTTGCAGATGTGTTGTACCAAGCTGCTGTATTTACTGCATTCTCATGTTAGGGCTATACGCATTATTTCAGTCAGTGTTCTTTGTTGCTGCTTTTTTTTTCTTCTGAAGAATACATTTTTTAATGCTAAGATAAATTGAAATACTTCTATAGTGGTAACGTATTATATTTTCGTGTATATAGTATCTATAGGGGATTTGGTTTGTTCTTTTTTTTTTTTTTTTCAAGACACAAATAGTTCATTTTTGTTTAAAAACAGTTTTAGGAAACGTATTTTCCCATAAACTCCTTGCCTCTAATCCCACAGAACCAGCCTTCTCTACCTCAGTAGTTCTCTCCCTGCCTCTTGAGTTTTTATGGACTGACTACAGATCTGCAAACGCTAGGAGTAACAATTAAGAGGTATAGTGCAAGCACATGGGTTTGAGGGTAATAATGTTGCTGTCTATAATTTGGTTCTAAATTAGTAGTATGGCTTTATTAATTATTCTTTTCTAATGAAATGCATAAGACTTTCTTGAAAGTGGTGAAGCAAACTGACAAATCTGATTGACTGTAATAATACAATTTCCTATAATAATTACACTTTTGAAAACACTGAGGACTCTGTTGACATTGTATCCAAGTTGGAGGGGGAGTGGAGGCAGAAATCTTTTCTTTTAACTCAGAAAAATATACTTTAGCTTTTTTCACAACTACATTCTTTAATGAATTGAATCTACTCATCTAAGAATGGGGAAATTGGTTCAGCTCATTTTTGTTTAAAATACAGCTGGGCTTTTTGGTTTATTGATTTGTTATGGGAGTTGTGATTTAATATAAAATGATGTCAGTGGACTCCCCAAAAAGTAGTCAAGTGCTTTATGAGACTCCTAGAACTTCTGAATTTGGGTCACTTGAGAGGTGGAGGTTCTTCCTAAGATAGGAAATTTATGTATGTTGGAAGTTAATAGGGCAGTCTCTCATAAAATGTTTTTAGATGTCTCCTTTAAACAAAAATATGCAGGAAAAGAAAAGGCTGAGAGTCGTTAAAATAGAAGGACAAAGATAACCTGATTCTATCTTATGCAGAGTGATCTCATTGTACCTAACACAAGATGACAGGTTTTTTTGTTAATACCTACTTAACCTTGTTAATTAATTAAACATTTTCAGTAACAAAAGCCTCTTGTTAATATGTTAAGACTCTTGCCCCCTTAAGGTGTTAAAATTCATACAGGTCTCTCGAGCAGATCCTAGAACTCTGTGAATAAAACCTGAGAAGATGAAACATTTTTCGTATGTTATTCTAAGGTTAAACTAAGAATCCTTTAATTTTTTGAACTATTTAAGCCACATTTTTATGCTTCAAAAGAGCGTTATTTGTTAATTTATTTCTGTTCTGGTTATGGATTCACCATGGATAACAAATAAGGGACTAAAAACAACTCAGAAGTTTTTTTATGTTAAAACATTGCAAGCTATAAAAGAGTAAGTATGTACCTTTTTGTGTGGCTTATTCTGTTATTTAAACTGGGAGGAAACATTGATGATTATTTGTAACAAGCAAAATTGGCAAGCTGTTTCTGCCTCTTTCTATATGTGTTAATCAAGATGGTTGGGGCATACTTTATTCTGCAGGGATTGGAAGGTGGTATATGCATCAAATAAAATGTGAATGAAATAGAGACAAGCCCACTGATTTTCTTTGTTTTCCTGCAGAGCTGCATTTCAGCTACTGAAAAAAAAATGTTTATATAGAATACCTGTGAATATGTTAAAATATCTATCTGGAAATAGAATTTTTCTTCATATATATAATAGTATTCACTAATTAAACAGGTCAAAATGATAACAAATAAAGATATATGAGTATAGTTTATTCTCTGTGTGCTGCCAATCTAGTAGAAAAAAATAAATGAAGAAACTAACATAAAGCAAGGATTAAAAGTTAGTATTGCCGTAATTGGAATTACCATATGGTAGTCCAAAGTACGTGAGTCTTAATCATAGCCTGGCCAATCAAATTAATCACAATATATTTCTTAGCCACTGGAGAACGTGGTTTAATTGCTGATTAAACTGCGCCTGAATAGATCTGTGGGTCACCAATATATCTGTGTATATCTATTTCCTTCTAAATGCTTCTGCTCCCATACATATAAGAATGCAAGCTATTAGAAAATCTTTTAATTTCTGCTTGCCAAACCACAGTTACCATCCATCTGTTCTTGCCAATTGTGGAAAAAGGTCGCTTTTCCGCAAAGCCATGCATTTCACAGAAGGTATGTGAAGTGAAATTTCACAGGGGACATGATGGATCCTGATTCTCAGTGATAAACCTTTGGGGCCAGCAGGGTTGGCATATGGTCCAGCATGATAGGAAGGCTTGGGTTCCCTGCCCTCACTTCTTTGGTGTGGAACTGATAAAACCTGGCTCTTAAGTATTGTTTTGCTGGACACCAATCATGGGCAGCAGGAACTGCCCATTTAACTCTCTGTGGGAAGGAAGCCCAGACCTCGTTCACAATAGCACCATTGTGCTCCAGCAAACGGCTCCCAACAGCTTGACAGCGCTGGGCAGGAGGGTGAAAGGGTTGTGCTGCTAATTACTGCTCAAAATAAAGAAAGAGAGAAATAACCGAGGATGAATATGTGTCTTCCTTTAAATAAAAGATGCCTGTCATCTGATTTTAGAAATTGAGGAAGACTTTGCTGCCATCTGAAGAGACAAAGAAGTAGATAAGCTCATAGCTGTACTGCAGCAACCCAGAGTAATGAGAATATGCTCAGCTTTAAAAGAAAGAAAGGTAGCTATAAAATTTCTAAAAATACATATTGGAATTAATGACCAAATTTCCCTTGTGAGAAGTTTTTTACTGTGTTGTATGAAATTGCAGAAGAATTAATTTCTATACAGGTAGTCTTTGTACTGGACAATGTTTTGAATTATTATAATTGTAAACTTGTGTTATTTTGTAGTTTGTAGTGGCACCTTCAACAAAGATATTTTCATTTCTGTTTCTCTTATCAAGGAATAAATTTGTGGAGCGAAAGGATTTAAGACAGAAATTTACACTTTTGAGATTTATAAAAAGAGTGGGCTTCTGCACTCGTACTAATAGCAGACAGCAGAGTCAGCTTTGCTTCCTTGTTTTTGCATACATCAATCTTAATTATTTGAGTTAAAATCAATATAATACCCAAGTGTCAGAGCAGAGATAAATCCTTCTCCCTAAATGTGGCATTAGTAGTTCTCTTCTGCCTGTGGTATCTTCATTATTTGTGGGATGGAGTGATGATTGCATTGGCTTAGCATCTTTCATAGGTACATTTTTGCAGCATCCTTAATGAACTTCATCCTCTCGCCTGTTGCCTTTTTGCCTCTCCTACAGCCTGCTGTCTTCTGCAGACGCATGACTTTGGGGAATGTCTGTAGGCTCTTCTGAAGGCCTAATGCAGGGCTGGTTGTAATTGGCTTCCAAATAAATAACAGACAAATCTTATAGTCCATTGATGCCTATCTTGGAAACAATAAAAAGACAAATCCTCTCCAAAAGTTAGAATGGTAATTCTGTCTGTGAGCAGACATCAGTGTTGTTTCCTTCACTGTTTTGTTTTCACCTCTGCAGCCTGTTACTAAAAACAAGAGGGTTATTTGTAAATTCTACCAGTAGTCCCTTAACCGCACAACCACTAAATTGAATCATTATAGTCTTGAGGTATTGGTCTTTCTGATAATGTTAGCCATTTGATCTTACTATCTTTTTTATTTCATGCTAAAATGCAATTCAGGGTTTGTAAAACGAGAAATACACAATGAACGGTAGCGAAACTGAGATTTCATACTACATATTTCTGTTAATATGTTCCTGCTATATTTCAAGCAGATAATTCATTGAATGCCTATTCTTCCTCTTACTGCAGAGTAGATTATATTTAAGTCAAGATTAATGGATAGATTCTGATGTTAAAACCCAGTCTCTGAGCCTGTCATTCCCTAGAGGCATATAGTGCATTAGTTTAAGCCAATATGCTGCTTATCGTAGATACTATAACATTGTCTTAAATGACAGTTTACTGTACTTTGTTACTGCTTACTCTGGTAATAAAATCACTATTTTGTGTTCTTGATAATTACAATATTAAATAGAAACTTAATTTGATTACTGCACATTTAGATACAGATAGTTCTTAAGTAATTGCCCACTGTAAAATTTCTGATACTCATTTTTTCTCTCATGAGGTGTGTTCTGTCAGTGTCTAAGCTTAATACTTAGTTTAATTTCTCAGGACTGAGATCTACAATGGGATTTTCAGTATAAATAAATATCTTTTGTCCTCTAATTTTTCACTTGAACCTTTTTGTGCTAAAATTCATCCAGATACTTGAATTTGCCCCAGGCCTTAAAATAACTTCTGAGTTCTACACAGTGGAAGTATTGCATAAATTATATTAATTCAGTAATTGTTCCCTTACCTTTGAAATTGCTCTGAAAATCAGTTTGAATTTGTTTTGTTTTGTTTTTGCATAAGCAGATAATCAGAATTAGCATTTATTCGATTCAGTGAGCATAAACTCATCATAATGTTTCATACAGTTATTTTAAAGGAGTTGGGTTTTTTTATATAGCTTCATTCTGGAGAGTGTTCATACTACACTCAGGATTTATGTTAAGTCCAGTAGGCTTGCAGTTTAATTCAGCATGTCTTTGAAAGTGCCTTTGTGTGAACTTTAGAAAAGGAGCATCGTGCAGAGCAGTTACACTTTTCATTTCATAATTGAGTGTGGTAAGTGGTTAAGCACAGTCCAAATTTTATCCAATTCTAGCGTGTGCTAATGGTGCTACACTCACACTGCCTTAGCACCTGTTATGGATTTTGAGTCATCTGGCAGCCCGTGGGACTTAGATAAAGAAGTACCAGGTGTCCTGCCTGTCTCCTAATTGAGACGCAATGTAAACAATATAGACTTGGCAATATGGTTATTGGGATGGATTAAAGCCCAGCTTTGTCTGCTCTGACAAATCACAGCTTTTTCTTCGTGAAGAATAGCTAGCTATAAGAATGGATGGAACAACATAAAAATAATATATCAAGGATATTCATGGAAGGATTGTACTGCAGTATTTTTAATGTACTGGGATTTTCAGGGAGAATTTAAGCACCAATTAGAAATTCTTGCAATAATTTAGCAATTTTGAAAGTGCTTACTCTCTAAAACCTCACATATGTACGTAGATAAAGTCAGTGCCTTCCAATACGTATTGTATTAGTAAACCAGGCAGAAAACAATAGCTTTGACTTGGAAGCATTCAGAGGCTGTAGCTTTATCTGGCTTGTGTTTACTTTGAAGAAATTTAACTGTCTGTACCATAGTGTGGATGTACTGGAATTATTCTCCTTTATACAATCAATGTTCTTAAAGGAAATAGTGTCCTAAATGGCAAAGGTGTTTAAAGCTGTAATTTGCCTCAGTAACTTGTAATTTATTCAAAAATATATTAATTTTGTTTGAATTACACATTCTTCATCAGCATTACTTTGTTTTTCATAATTTTTTCATTTTTTTAATAATATATCTGTATCAGTTACTAGGCTGTCATATGTATGCATCTCTTTTTAAAACTAATGGTTTTGGATAATTGAGTCTTAGATGATTTTGAAAAAAATTCATGAAATACAACTTAGAAGTTTACTGTTAAAATTTAACTACTGAGTCCTCTTCAGTTTTATGGAGAAAATAGCAAAATTGCTTTCACTGATATTGAAAGTATGGTTTATATAGAAAAAAAACGCGTAGGAATTTTTTTTTTTTTTTAATTCTTTGATCTGCACCTGTTCAATGATGCCAAGCGTAGTGGTTTTTTTTCTTCTGTTTGACCTAAAGAACTGGCATCAAGCATGAGGAGACTGAACAAGAGTCTGTTTTATGAATCATCAATGTTGCAGATAAATTCCAATTGCAGATGCGGAATCAGCTTTCATTTACAGCACGTCTTTATAAGCAGAAGCACAGAGCAACATATTTATACACAATTTTCAATATTGATAGTATTTAAGAAATGGAAAAGAACCAAGGCAGACTTTCAGATACTAAGTTGGCTTGAATTAGTAGAAACTGCAGCTGGAAGGAAAAAAGTCGTTATTTATATACTGTGCAAACTAGATGTGGAAATAACTGAGATGCAATAAATAGGGAACACCATGATGCCACTTCTACAGAGTCACTTTTCAGAATAAAACAGGACTTTAACTACTCCTCTCAGTGTGGCCAGTTGATACTGATCACCCACCTACATACAAAACGCTGCTTGTTGCAGGGTTTCCAACACTGGATCAATAGCAGCCCAACTTACATCCTTAATTCTAAGAGCCAACAAAGGATACAAATTGCAGTGACTCAGTATGTGTTCAGCAGGTTTCACAACCACTGCACAATCTCTTTCAGAGTGAGATTTCCCAGAAAAAAATTTCCATTACTCTGATGTTTGACTTTTGTCCTGTCTGCCATGACAAAGTTTTTCTTTCATCTTCTGTAAAACCGTGGTCCTCACCTTTGCTACTTACCTCTCTACTGTAGGCAAGCCTCATTTCACATCTTTACGTCAAAAATTATTACTAGGAAGAACCTGCCTGATAATGTTGTATCATCTTAATTTGTAAATATCTCAAATTGTAGCAGTTGATTCTGAGGGCTTTTTTTCATATAAGTTTTTTTCAGGCCAGGGAACAACATGATTACTATTTCCTTCCAGTGTAGGCTGCAGTGTTTGCTAGGGTTTTGTTTGTTTTATCTTTTATGTCAAAGAATATCACGGAAAAACTTTTTTAAATGTTGACAAGAATCTTTACTACAGACTTTTTTTCCTAGCAGTGTACAAGTGTGCTTCTACATTTGATCAGCAGGCAAACATAAGCAGAAGGGTGCTATTTTATGTGGCTTTTCATAAATTACTTTTGTACATATTGTGGACATCTGATTAAAAATACTCTTCTGTGTGTGTATTGATGCAACAATCAAGTGTCTCTGGGTATAGGATTTTAATTTTCTATTTAGGGATGGACCAGTGCTTTGGTTTCTGCTCCTCTAAATTATTTTCCAAAAGCCTTTCTGATTCTTCACAATCATGTCAGTATATGTTGACTTCTTAAAATGATTTTACTAACTACCAGGGATGTAGCTGTACATATGTATTCCTGACAGTAGTTCATATTTAACCTGAAAAAGTCCATCTCACTATTTAGAAATGCGTTTTCTGGCTTTTTCAAAGGGGCATTTCCAGGTCTATCAGCAAAATACCCTCTTTATCCTAACATTGTACTCAGAGAATCTCAGGTACTACATACCTCCAGTATTGTGATACCACCTTCCAATCTACAGCAATACAGTGATATACTACACTTACATGTGCACACACACACAGAACATATATATATGTATTTATGTTGTGTGTTTGTGTACATAAACATGATGACTAGTGAATAAAGCTTTCATGGAGGTGTGTCTCATATTTCAATATTTGTTAGACTTTTCTAAATAACAGACGCAGTACTAGGGAAAAAATGAGTGAAGAGCCCATATATTTCCTCCCTTTCACAGATATTCATAATTTTATGCCCTTTTTATAATGCCGATTTTTTTTAAATAGAAGTTTATATTGTCAGTTTATTGGACTTGACCAGCCCAGCAGTAAATTTCTAGAAATGCCTGAAGTATTATTTGGCTTACAACTCATAAAATCATATACCTCAACAACATAATTTAGGTTATTTCCTGATGATTTCCTATAGTGATGTTGTTGCACACCTTGAAATCATCTGCTACAATGAAAGCTGAGGCATAACATTTTACTGTTGTGTCTGATAGTATCTATTCATTCTTTTGACTGGAAGACTTGGAAAAAATGTTAATAGGTTTTCTGTCATTGAGGATTTGAGGTACTTTACAAATGAATGTCTTTTAAATTCTTGTGAACAAATGAAATAGAGATTTTTTTTTTTTTTGTGAAACATTACAAATCTTCTCATCACTATTTTGGTGTACTAATGAACCTTATATCTCTTTAACACTTTTTATTTTTAAATTTCTATTGAGGAATAGACTCTCTAGCATGATCTTTTCCTCACAGAAGTGCTTAGGAAATCCATCTTGGAAATCCATCTACATAGTCTTTAGGCAACCTTCTCCCTTGTTGATCTGACCCAAGTCACTCTTACTGGCCTTTATCGATGCCTGTATATTAAATATTAGTAGTAAGGATCTGCATGTAGCAGCTGCCTAATCTTGGATGCCTCTGAAGTTCACAAGCACCTAAAACTTTCATTTCTGTCTCTCCGTGGAAGTCCATCACCTTCAGCACATGCTAGAACTGCCTACATTTTTGCAAAAACCCAGAGAGCAGGGGTTCATCCAGTGAGCAGGTATCTGCTCACCTTAGCTGCAAGACAGAGAAGTGTAGCGTTTTGAAAGCAGACCCACTGAATCAGAGTCCGAGCCAGTGTGGCAGGAGGTAACGCGCTAGTTAGAGCACGTCTTACAGGAAATGAGAGAGTACCGATTTTGAGCCCACATCTAATGCCTCTTACAAGACTGTCATAACCATTAGGGTCGAGGACATTCCGTAATAAAGCACTTGCAGTTGTCCTCTGAAACTTGATTTTATTCTCATAAAATAAGTTATCTATCCTCTGCATCACAGGTAAAGAATATGCTTGTCTGAACCGACCAGTGGTTATGGTACTTGTCTGAGAGAGGAGAGTCCCTTAATTCTAGTCCCTGCTCAGGAGGCGTATGGTATCAAATGGTCTTTGGAGCAGGCACTAGAATTTCTTCTCCAGCCCTTTTGGAAGGCTAGCACTTGGTAATATAAGCAATAGAAGATGGATTACAGAGTTGTGAAGTGCCAGGTTCTTAATTCACCTCTTGGGAATTTTGATTTATTTTGAGAGGTGAATTGCAGTACTTATTATTCAGTGACACAATTTACAGGCAGACTTTGTGCTAAAACTAGAGAGATCTGAATAAGAAGATAGAAATAAAACATGTATCTGAATAGGACTGTACATCTGTGGAAATGATTATGAGGAGATATATTCGGTGTAAATACTTGAAATGTGGAGACCAGTAGGGCAAAGCTGGGCAAAGGGAAGTACATGGGGTTTTTTATCTCATGGTTTAGCCACTGAGATATATGAGAAATGATAGAGAACAGGTTTTAGCCATGAAATTTTAGGATGTCAAGGCAAGAACTAAAAAAAATATAAAAGAGGCAGCGTGAAAGAATCACTTTGGATGTGAAGAAAAATGATGAAGATGGTGGATGAAGATGCATAGAATTGACAAAGAAAGATACTTTACTTTCACTGTTGCAGTCCATACGTATCCATATGATAGTCCACAATTTCATTATACTGAGATGTTATACAGAACAAAACAGGTGTTGTTTGTCCCTGAGAAGTTCAAACCTAAACATAAAACAAAAGATGATAGACAGATGCAAGATACGGTCAGATGGAAGTATGAAATGTGGACAATGGCGAGCACAAACAGTTATATGACCTACACAGCATATTTTTCATAACAGAACTTCAAGGAAAAAAAGTATAATGGAGTCATTTCAGCAAATGTTTAGATTTTTGTTATGCATTTGGTGGATTAAATATCTCTAAATATTTAGATGATAAGTTAGGGGAAGTACCTATCTAATTAATGTAGGTATATTACCTTTTTTTAATCTTTGTTTTCCTTTTGTTCCGTTTAGCACTTTCTTCAGCAGTAGAAAGCTCCAAGCATTTTCGTTTATGGTTTTAGTCACTCTGTGTGCCAGATGCTCCACTGGTTAGTCTGTGCATCTTTCCCATTCCATCTTAATTGCTGATGCCAGTGGCAACGTCCACTCACAGTAAGAATATAGCTTGCATTGCCCTGTTATTACTAGCCATTGAGTTTGTATGTGCCACTCAATTTATAGGTGCTAATAACTCTTCCCTAGAGAGCAGCATTTTAAAGGAATAAATGTCTAGCCTATTAGAAGTAATGTAGAAATTAACTACTATGGGATTATGGCCACTCTTGCAGATAGCTGCATTCAAACATAGTGTAAAACTAGATTATCTCAGCCTCAAGAGCATACAAATTTGGAGTTTTTAGATGTTAGAATGTTCTCAAAGTATAAATGAATGGAAGATATAAACATTCAAATCTCAGCTATTCAACTTCTAATACAGAAAAGGGATTCTTCCAAGAGTATGTCACTCCTTAGTGCAGAATGCTGCAAACTTTGGACTTGGCTTTCGCAACAGATTTTTGTTTTTAAGTGAAGTTCTGTTTTAAAAAGCTGCAGACAGTTTTGTCAATTGTTAAGAAAAAGGGGAAACTTAACTGGCTGAATTAGTTTTTCTCTGACTGTACTAAGTGCACATTTGAGTTGCCCTCTAGAATTGATGTAAGCCTGTCTTCTCTGTTATTTCTTACTTCTCTGTGTACTAGCAAGTGCAGTATTCTCCTCAGTCAGCATCTGTGTCAAGACTTCTTTGTTTGGTTAGGAGATAGGTGCCCAGACTGGAGAATGGGAATGTCCTTGTCACTTTCAAAGTAGTAACTTTCCTTCATTTCTGCCTTATTTGTGTATAAGCTTTGGATATAGTAAGATAAACTAAAAGGTTTCCTTTAGAGACCTCTGAAAGTAGACCATTTTAAATGCAGGTAGGTGTCTCCACTGTACTTTTTCATGAAACATTTTACCCATTCAAGCAGACTTTTAAAAACAGCTTGTTTTGATAGCAGCCTGTTCTCCTGTGGGCCTTCAGCCTTTGCTTCCTGGCAGCACCTTTGGTGCGAAAAGAGAGTGATCAATTGGGAGACTATCAGTGCCAGCATGCATAGAGTGATAAGTTAACACACCACTGGGAATTTCTAGGGCCCACCAAGATACTTCACTTCTAATGTGCTAACAAGCTCATTTTTCTACCTCTTGCCTCTTCAGTTATTTTTTTTTCTCAGAAGAGCTTAGAAGTTGAGTGCATCAGGCATAATGAAAAGCTCTGTAGGAGGGAGAAGCAATAACCCCATTTTTCCCTTTTCAGCCAAATAGAAAATTAGTTTCTGGTAATATACAAAGGCCAGTATTTTTTGTGCAAGGGGCACTGCTGTGAATCAAAGGACTCTATTAACTGCAGAAAATTCAGCAGCTGTGAATCTCCCCCAATGAAAAAAGTGCTTTTCAACAAGTTGTGAGATATGTAGTATTATTTAGACTTCAACCATCGGTTTCATCCTCTAACACTTATACATAGCCTCTTAAAATCTGTGCTATATTACTCTCCTGTGTTAAGGCTCAATGCTATGTTTATGCCCCAATGGAAGAATCTTTACAATGGAAGATTTTTGTATTTTCTCTTGACCCATTGCTAGATTCTCCAGATTCAGAATTCTTCTGAAGTTCAGCTGTCTAAGGATGCAGAAAGAATTTGGGACTCAAGTTTTGGAGGAAAAGATGTTTCACAGTTTCGCTTTGTCAAGTTGTGATCTGAAGGAATACTATGATGATGCTTTTATTCACAAGAAAACTGTTTATTATTATACTTTTTTTCATATTTAGAATGCAAAATCTATAAATATTGTTACGTAAAACAATTTAAAATTGGTCATATAAGAACAGTTCTGTAACTGCTGAAGGGGCATTCAATAGCTAAGATGAAGGATACTTTTTTCAGCTAAAATTCAGGGATGAGGATTGCTAATCATAACTTAAAATAGTATCGTCATTTATTTAAAATGTTAGCCCTTGTTATTATTAAGTGTTTATCTCTTGCAGCACACTTCTCGTGTTTGGATTGCTAGAAATATGTATACATAGAATAATATTGTCCCTACTTCGCAGATGGTGAAATGGAGGCAGTAGAGTCTCTTCCTCTCTGTCCCCACCATCCAAAATAACAGACCTAAAATCAGAATCTCAGAATTTCAGAGAATTGTTTTTAGTACATTCCTCCACAGCATGGCTTTCTTTTTTGGTTGTTTGGCTTCTTAGAAACTTCAGTATCTAAGGAGAAAACTATCTCACTATCTGCAAGTAAAACATGGAAAACAAAAATGTACACAAGAGTAAATGCCATGGAATCATTTCTGTTCACTTTATGGTTACGTAAGGTAGTTTAGGAAGGCCTCTCTCGTTCAACATATTGAGTCCAGCTGGAGAACTTTAAAAGTTGTGAGAGAAAAGGTTAACTGATTTCTCAGTTCAGGAACTATATGGCACGAAGTCAGCATGGTAGTTTTTCTTGATAATTGTATGTTGCTGCCTGCTGCTCTACATTTTGACAGCCATTTCCATAGTTGCTTTCATGAACAGCAGAAATATTCTCTCTTTTTCTCACTCTCTCTGTGCTAACAGCGCAATCAGGCCTGCTGGAACAAGAAGCCTGGAGTGGGTTCTTCAAAAGCAACAACACTTCAAGATACCAGTCTCTTGTCAATAATATCAGAGAGGGAGAATGCAGTGAAAAGGAAGAAGTACAGTGTTTTGCTGTCAGTGCCCTGCCGACACCCTGTTAGCCAGTACTTAAGGGCCCTGCAGATTCTTTACAAATATTCTTGCTTGTTTTAATGGCATAATTCACAAAATGTTTTTCCCAACACTCAGATTTAGCTATGTATTTATCTTAACTGCATGTGTGTGTTTAAGGATTATGGAAGCTTTTTTTTTATTATTGAAAAGTGCAAAATAATTTATTTTCTTAATGCTAACATTATTGTTTATGCCATACCTCTTAAAAATTGTTCAGTGTTTATATGTAACTAGTGTACAGCCAAATCAGTTAATTAACAGAGTAATTTAAGTTGCTGTTGTTTGAGGAAAAAAAAAAAAACTTGAAGTATTGCATCAGACTTGAGAATGAGATAGCTAAGCCATGAGGTTCACATTCATCATATTTATCTTCCAGCTGACATTAAATCAGTGCATCAGGTAATAAGATAGTTACATAAAGGTTTAAAATAAATTATATGTAATCACGGAAATTCATATTATGCATTTAACAGAAGAGTTCTAAATTACTATGCATTGACATTTAGCAGTTATAGAATGTGACTTCAAATTGCTCCTTAATTCTTGGCAAAATCAGCTACGAGGAAAGAGCGCGATACCTGCAGACAATTGTCCAACATCACCTAGAGCCTACAACTTTTGAGGATTTTGCTGCTCAGGTTTTCTGCCCAGCACCTTACCACCATTTGCCCTCTGAGACAGGTAAGAAACACAGTGAAGAACTGTTTTTACAGGATCTGACTTAAAATGCAGTATCCTTACTTATAAAGGCTAAAAATTCAAACCTTCATATGTTATTAGCAGTTACCATTAATCTAAAAGGCTATATTTACATATAGAAGAACCCTGGGGAAAGATACCTTTAAGTCCTTGTTGTATTATTTGGCATTATGTAACTGATGCCTAGCATTAATATTTGGGAAAATATTTCAGAAGAGCATCCAGAGCCTGATTTTCTGCAGTGAATTTTATCATGTTCCCTATATAAAATCTTGAAAGTGCTACTACTTCATCTAGGCTAGTTCAAGCAGATATATTCATTAACATATGTATACCTTCTTGATAATGAAGTTTTAAATGTACTAAGTTGTTAGAATATAAAATTTTAAATTGGAAAGCTGAGAGCCTTGCAGTCATCAATTTACTTTCAAGTTATGATCCACAAAACTGTTTTTAATGTCATTTTTAGTTTCTAGTAAAATATCTGGTTTATAAGTGGATACTGCATTTCAGTTACTAATATGAAAATCAGAAAATGAGTAACTGAAGGCCTTCCTGTTCTGAAATTTCTTGAACTCCTTATGATTATTTCATTTATTTTATTTCCCCTCTTTTAGATCATTAAATATCAGTTCTGTTTATCTGAAGGTAAGACAAAGTGTCCAAAAAAAACCTTTTTTCCTATTACTTTTACTAGACCACTAAGCTTGTAACCAAGTTGTATGCAAACTTTCCTTGTTACCCTTGTTCACACTAAAAAGAATTTCACACTGATTGAGAAATGACCACTACATCTTTTTAAAGTTTTAGTCTCTTACTAACCTTAGGTCTGCATGAAGCACTAACACTGGTTCTGGGATGAAGGTAACTAATGGTAGAGACAGTCGTTGAATGAGTAACACTTTATCGTGTTGACCTTTGTTTCTCAGCATGAACAAGTAGTACTGGATGGCAGTGGTGTGTTTTGTACCCTGTACTGTCTTTCGTTGATGTTGTAAAACATTCTGCAGTGATGATTTAGGAGAGAAGGAGAAGAAGAATGTGTAACACTTGAAATTCTTTATTGATAAACTGTGATTTAATAGCAAGTAAATCCAAATACTACTTTGGAAAAGTTATATTTCTCAGTAAAGATTTGGAAGTGTAAATTAGATATGGTAAGTTACCTAAAAATTTTGTTCCCTGATTGCAAAATATGTGGAAATGAGTTCTACAGCTATTAAAAGAATCCATATTACTGTTACAGAAGGAAAGACTGGCAGATGTTAAAAATGTTGAGATCTTTTTGTTCTAAAGTATAAACTGTTAGCAGAAATAAGCAGCGGTTTTGAGAGTGCAATAAATGGTAGAGTTAAACCAGTGCAAATAATCAATAACCCAGAAAAACTAAATTAAGTTTTAAAAGCCAGCAACATAAATCAGGTCAATACAAAAAATAGTAAGATGATTTAATTAATCTCTCTGTTAACCAGTACACTTAATTGGTACTAAGCTGCATGAGGGGAAAAAAAAAAGTATAAAAACATTTGAATAGGAAAGATCTCTAACTAGAATTACTAAAAACAATAAGCAGGGAGACCAGTCCTTGCCCCTTTTCCTCCCTAATGTGCTCTGTAAGTGTTCAGCATCAGTGACTCTAGTAGTGCTAGTATAAATTGTATTTGTGTTTGTTTTTGTAAAGTGCATTTGCACTTACATCAGCTCTACCTCTTCATTTAAGAAAATCTCTTTCCAAATTAAATCCTGCTACACAGTTCATCTAATTCATTCTTTCGTGAGTGAACCAAAGCTGCTTTTCTCCAATGCACCAGACTCTTACGGAACGCTACTCTACAGCAGCAATTCCTGTATTACTTTAAGTCATCCTAATCATACTTGATATTCTCTAACTCAATCTGGAAAAACAAAATGATTGAAAAACTTGTTTCTTGACTTAGTCTTTCTATCACCTGTACTGATTTTCTACAGTGATCTCATTAATAGGAGCTTGTGATTTGTTTCACACCTAACCTACGCGCATGCACGTGTTTATGTACCAGCAAACACGATGCCCCGTCCTAAGGGGCACTCTCTTCTCGACGTCGTGCTGTTTAGTGGAGCTGCCAGCACATCAGTGTCAGGAGCAGCAAGGAGCTTCCTGACACGGACGGACACACAGCCAGTGTGACCCAGCACCAGAGGCCTCCTGGGCTCTGTGTTAACTGCAACATAGGGAAGAGGGGGTTGCTCTGGGGGTCCTCCTTCCAGCCTGGATTCCCAGCCCTGCCGCAGCTTCAGAGCTGACCCAGCTTTGATCCAGGACTCCTGGTGCTGTCATCCTCACCTCCAGGACATTTGCAGTCATTTGCCCAAGAGGGGACCCCAAGGCTTGTTTAGCCAGGAAAACACTGATTTCCCATTCCCATGCAGACCTGTCAGGGGGATAGCTCCAAAAGACCCAGAGCTTTGAGGGTGTGTGATCCCAAGGATGAATACAGCATATGCCCTGTTAAAAAAGTAGTTACTCTGAAGTTCCCAGGGTCCCTACAACAGGCAAATTTCTTGAAAGAAAGGCACAGAGTTCTGATTCTTGCCAGGATTACATGGTGGCCCTGTAATCCTGGTTTGAAATCCACACATTCATCAACCTCGGATGACCCAAAATCTCTTAGGCTGACACTGACATTCATCTGAAAATTTCTGAATAGCTTCTAAAAATGAATGTTGTAACTATTATTAAAAAAACTTATGTCCATTATTTATGAAAACTAGTTGGATAGGAGAGACTAGAAAAGACTCCTAGGCTGTACATCTCAATCACCAAGTCTACAGTTGCTGAACTTCTTTACATTTTTAAAAATATATACTTTTTCTCTCTCCAAGAACAAAAGGCGTGTAGAAAATAACCAGTGTGATTTTTTTTTTGTTGCTGTGAACCCATCAGCCAATTTTGGTGTGCTACTGTTATGACTTACTGTACTACTAGAGCACATGCCGTAAACAGTGACAGATTTTATCTGATTGACGTAATTTATCAAAGTCCTTTTCCACAAAAAAAGATGTATCCTTCATTAGAGTGACTGCTGCTGTTTTACGAGGATATTTACATTGTCTTGTCAAAATAGCATATGGGAGTTCCACCTTCCATGTTTAGGAATCCAATTAGTAAAGTAAATGTATACATAAAAAAAAAAAGATTTACTTGCACTTTGATCACAGAATATAGTGCAGTTGCCCTGTATTTTTTTCTCAATGATGACTGATAAATAGACTAACAGCAAAAGTAGTATTTCCTGTTATACATTTATTGTGTAAAACCGAAACCTGTATTGCAGAACAAATTGAAGGGCTAATTGACTCCATTATGCTGAGATTCTGTTTTTTTTAATATCTTTTTTTCTCTCGGGCTACTAGAAATAGTACCTCAATATAGTAGACCCTATAAATAAAGGGTCCTCTCTAAATTAATCATAGTATTTTACGTGAGATACAAGCGGAAGACTTCTAGGTCCCAGCAATGATTCATGTCTTTTCAAACCATTGTTCAGAACAATCGAAGAGCCCCGATTACGAAGCGAGTGGGGCTGCCATTTTGCAGGTAATAAAGCAGGGAAATACAGAGGTAACGATACCTCAGCCTTGCATGGGAGAAACTCCAATTCAGGAGCTCTGTACAGTAGCCAGTGCCATGATCTCCTGTGCTGTTCATTTGCTGTGTAACTTTGAATAAGTAACTTAATCTTTCTGGCCTTCTATTATACCCTTACAGCTGAGAGTGATGGTCTCTTTCTCACTGTAGGAAGGTCTAACCAGCAATGGTGGTGGTTGAAGTTTGTATTCTGACACACGGTTTAAGTACCAGAATGTATTATGGAGGCTGTATGTCTGGCAGGGCTGGGAAGAGCTAACTTCCCGTTATCCCTTCTCCAGTCCGAACTTAGGAAGAACTTCTTTCATTTCCAGTCAGAACAAAATCACAGAAAGCACTGATTTTTTCCAAGAAATAACACATTGGAAGAAATGAATCTCAATTTTAACAGTTATGAATAATTTTTCTTGAGTAAACTACCTAGGGCATAGGATCCTGGAGGCCCTTTGGGGCAGTAGTGTGGACTGCCAGAGACCCAAACAGTTCAACTTTGTACGTATAGTGAACTTGGTTCAGAGAAGGAATAAATGTAATAATACAATTAAAAAAAAAAATCCCATACATATGCACAAAGGGATGAAATTAAGGCTCTACATGGGATGAAATTAAGGCTCTACGTGTGGTTTAGATTCTGGAATCCTCTAGCTTGCAGATGTTTGACTTAACAAATCTAATGTCTTGTAACAACATTTTCCATGTGTTAATTCCCTCTATTTTTCCTTAAAGCATAGGGCAAAAGGAGAAATTCTGTAATACTCAGTAATGACTCATCAGCAAAATTGTAACCTGTAGATCCAACACCATCTCCGTAAATTGAAGCAGCACACTGTTTGGTAGTGCTAGTGAGCAGCTAACCTCTGCCTGAACCTCTGCTACTGGAAGGATGGAAGTTTTTCCAGTGGGCTTCACAGGTCTTTGCTGGCAGAGTGGATCTGGTTGACCCACAGGTCATGTTTCCAAGCAGTTTCTGAGCATCATTTACTGGGCATGGGCTTCTCCACTCACTCCTCATAAGCTTGATCCTTCTTGGTCTGTTCATGTTCTTGCTTCTCTCTGTGCTACCACTTCCAGACTTCCAGCTCTTAAGGCTATCTGCCCTCTCCTCCCACCTTTCTCTGCTTTGCAACTGCTTTTGCAGTCTTTCTGTGTCCCTTTTTTGCTTCCTTAACTCAAATTTCTGGGAAATTTAATACCTTGACTCTAGCAAGGCTTGGCTGAGCATGCGTTTATTGGGACTGGCAACTGCCTATATTTCGACTGGTGTTTGTGAGAGGGGCAAAAGAGACACGCTCTACAAAATACTGCTCTCTCCTCCGTCCTGGAGCCCAGGCTAAGTAGGCTAAAGTATCTTTAAAGGTCACTGAGATTTTCTAACATGCACAAATGGCATTTTCAGCTTTTGTCCTTCTCAGAAATGCCATTCAAAAATCTCAATCCTGACAATCGGTATGGTAAAGCTAGAGGTACTGAGAGTAGTCAGAACATGCACCCCCTGTCAGACTTCTATTCTGTGATTTTTTTTAAATAATATGTCTGGATTCCTCCACTTCACTTTTAACTCAACAGTGCAGGTGTAAATAGTATTACATTTTACATTTAAAATTAGCTAATTTCTGAGTCAAAGAATCAACATAGCTTTTTAGAAGATTCTAAATATTCAACAGAACAGGAAATATCTTATTCCAACTTTACTGCTTAACTTCTTTATTTATAAACATTTGCATTGAAACTTTATATTATGGCCCCAAAATATCGTAGCTTATTAAATTTCTTTTTACCAGTCTGATCAACTGACAAGTCTAGGAGATGGGGGAAAAAAAAGGGATGGGGAGAAGGGGGAAAGTAGTGCTTTCTAACATTTTCTAAACTGTTTAAAAATTAATATACATTTCTCTTTTTCTTTTCTTAATATTTCCGGTTCTAAATCAGTTGTCTACAAAGCCTCTTATTAGTCCCATTTTTATATTTTGGGTAATTAAACATTTCTTTGTATATAGATACCAAGATATAACACTTTACACTAAAGATTTTTAAATTGTAAAGTGGAAACAAAAACAAAATGTATATATACCACATTTAATATCCACATGTGTGTATGTGCGTGCTCGTGTGTATATATATATATATATATTCATAGCTAAAACAAAAGAAATTGAGTTATTAAACAGTCTGTTGATTGCTATCAGACTAAAATATATTTTAAGTGCCATTATTCTTCACTCTTCTGGTGTGATATACTCAGATGTGAAAATCACTTTATATGTCTTCTGTTCTTCAGTAATTCTGAGCCATTTTTTTTTAATGGATTTCATGAAAATCTGTTCTTTCTGGTATTTGCCTACGGGAATTACAAATTTTTAAAGTGATGAGAATAAGATCTTAATCTTAACTAAAATAGCAACTTTTTAAAGTTGTTCTTTATCCAATCATCTGACTCATGATAAAATTTCACATTACAATTTTACCCTTTGACTCGATTAATTAGTTTAAATACTGTGGGGTTTTTTATCCTTTTCAGGATTTCAGTTGTCTCAAGTTGAGACTAGCTGTAATTCCAACATACTTAAAAATGTGAAGCAGATGGGGAGCAGAAGTCATATATCAAATTGTCATTTGTTTCTCCTTCTAGATTGTATGTGTAGATGTGTGAGTATTTGACTGTTTTCACAGCTTTTAAGAAAGCATTTGAGACAATGTATAGGATGTATCTCTGTTGCTATAACAAAAATTGCTGGATCTAGATAATGTTATAGAATTCTTTTCTTTCTCTCTCCCTTTTTTTTTCCTTTAATGCTTAGTTGGTAAGTATGATGCCTGATTCCAGAGCTGTTGCTTCATTGCACATAACTAACTCATCACTCTCTTTAACCTGTAGCATGAACAGCAGTTACATAATGAGATTCTGAATTCTGTTTCCTGCGCTCATCTGTTAATACCCTTCAATCTTTGCGGTTCGTGTCTCATGTCTCACGCCTGTTATCTTTTATCTTTTCTCCTCCCCCTTCCTCACTTCTTTCCACTTCTCCTTTCTCATCACTTCTTCATTCTCAACAAAGAAAGAAATGCTGTGATATTTCTTCTCCTTCCAAAACCTCCACTAGAAAGCATTGGCCACATCAAGGTAAAGGGCAAAGGCTTGAAACGGAAGGTCTTTCACGCTAGCTGTGAATGGTATGCTGTGCAAAACAACAACGGTTATTTTCTATTCTCTAACTTCCACCATTTGAAATGCTTTAATTCCTTGTAAAATTAGAACAAGATAGAATTTCAGAAAATGCATGTTTCCCTGCTTGCCTCTTTTTTTTATAAGGCTCAGTGAGTCAGGCATTATCGTGCTTTTCCAGATTGTTTGGCAATGAAGTACCTAGTTCATGAACAGAATACTGTCACCAGCTGGGGAACAAATAACAGCCCTTTTTCCTCCCTGTCACTTCGATGGGTCATGTCAATTTGAGCAGGATAGAAAATATTGTCTCATCTCTTTGGAGCAGGCAGATGATGGACCAGACAGGGAAGACCTCCAGGTTGCTAAATCATTTAGGTTTATGACAATATGTTTTAAATGTACTGTTAGGCTTCTTACTTCATGACTCGTGATTTTGTTTTAGAGGAATCTTTCAAAATAAATTTCATTCAGTTTTCAATGTTCTTTTGCACCCATTATGTGTGGAATGCATGCTGAGGGAGAGAGATCTCTAGTTCCGAGTATTGCATTATTATCTTAAGGAATTACCACTAGTAATATGGTGTAAAAGAAATAGCAAGTGACATTCTGGCTTACTAAAGTCAGCAGGGTTTTTTTTTCTATTGAATTCTGCGGGACTAGGCTTCCTTCCATAATTTGTACAGGTCAAAAGTGATCAGTAGGGATTGAGGTAATTGAGTTCAGTCTCTGTAAATAGCTATTTAAAATATAGCTTATAGTTTTGTGTATGTGAGCCCAAGGTGTTAATATTTATAATTATGTTAATGTTCATAACATAGGAAGGAGAATATAATTCTGATTTCCTAGTTTCTCCTTTTCCTTGGTATCTCTATGGAAAGCGTTTTGAGGAGGCAGATGCTGTTGGTCTGCTGGTAGGGATAATAAGGGCTCTTGAGAAAGGCCCGCTGTAGAGCAGCGCTGGTGCTTGGGTGACAAACTGCTCACCGGAATCTCAAATTCATCTTGTTCTTTTTACAAAGGAAAAGTGATGTGTAGCACATCTGGTTAGTATGATCTGTTCAAGCTTCTGCCTGGGGGCCCTGCAGGGACGTGCCTTCCGAAGCCGGGCGCCGTCGCTCGAGGGGAGAAGGTTGTGTGCTCGCCCCCAGCTCAGCCACCTCTCCCGCCGCGTCCCCAGAGCTCCCTCACGCGCAATGAGCGTTGACCCCCGCGTCCTCCGCAAAGAGCGGGCTCCTCAGGGTGCGGCCGAGCCTGCCCGGGGACGGGCGCTGCTTGCAGCCCTGCCCGGCAGGACGATGCTGCCGTCGCGGCGCTGCCTCCCTGCAGAGCGGGGCTTTTCCGCAGCCTCCTGCCGCTCCCGGCACCGCCTGCTCCCCCAGACGAGCGCGTGGCGGTTGCCGCGGGCGCAGAGCGGTCCCGGCGGCGGCGATGCGGAGGGTCCCGCCGCGTGCGCGGCCGCCCCG
>JAWLRI010000215.1:4952219-4979494 GCA_034781795.1 Crypturellus tataupa
CAAGACCCGCTTGGATGCAGCCCTGTGCCACGTGCTCTAGGTGGCCCTACGTGTGCAGGGGGGTTGGACTAGATGACTTCTAGAGGTCCCTTCCAACCTTAAGCATTCTGTGATCCTATGATTCTTGAAAGGTTGCAGTTTATTTCACAATTGGTCCCCTTTTACTTTTCCCCAAGAACTATATGACGAGATGTCTTTATGAGAAGACACGGCTATGTCAAGTGGCCTCTTAACGGTGCAAAGTTATCAGGTAACCTAGAGCTGTCTCGCCGTGGCTGTGCGCCCTGGTGCTGGCTCGGCACTGCCGCTGTCACCACATGCCCCAGGACCCCCGTCCCTGCCCCGAGGCACACGAGAGTCAGGGGACAATTTATCTGCTCTGCAGCAGGAGCAACCGCGCCGGCGGCTTGATGTATGATGCAGCAATACGCAGTCCTTGGAGCAGACAGTGACGCTCCAGGCTTAGCAGGAGGATTAATAACCGCACGATCCCGGCATCGCCGCACTAGCTCAGACGCTGTATTCCCAGGGGCTGGGCCGCTGCACTGAACGTCTTCATGGAGGTGAAAGCCGAGGTGCCGCTGGCTGCCAAACAGTGCAGCGAGGTGGCGGCCTGTGCCCACCGGGACGCGCAATGGCCTCACCCGGCCCAGGAGGCTGCCCTCTGCAAGGCGCCCTGTTCTCAGCAAGGCGCCCTGTTCTCAGCAGAAACAGCGTGAAGCATTTTTTTGCAAGTGCTGCTTTTCAGTAATAGATCCATGTGTGGATCCTGGAAGAAGGGAACCAGAAACCATGAAATTCTACGTGTCAGTGGGTCTTTACAAAATGAGGAGTGTATTCCCTTGCCATCTCAGAAAAGCAAGAAGAAATCTTGCCAGCTAAAAGAGCCGAGGGGAGACACAAAGCCCTTAAACGCCATAAGTCACACCAGGGTGCATCCCCGCAGGCCCTCATCCGTAATCTCCCAGTGCCGGAGCCCTCGGGGCCTTAATCACTCTCAACAAGGGGATGATCTGGGAGTTGTATCCTTTCAGGATTTACTTAACACCCGGGTGCACAGGCCTTCCAGCAGGATAAGAGCTACTTAGCATGCCCTGAATTTACATTTTTACAGCCCTTCACTTCCTAGCCTTGCCTCTCTCGCCAGGGAGACAAACCCAGCCTAGGGAACTTGCTCTTCACGAGCCAGCACTCCAACAAAGCGCTGCATCGCGTCCTCTCAGCTACCTCTCCTCTATGTTTCAATTTCCCATATTTCAGTTTATGTCTGTGTGGACACTGTGTACAGTGGAATGATGTTTTCTTTGAAAAAAAACTGTTTTCTGGTTAAGTTCTTAGCTCCTTTGAAAGGGCAAAGTGAGCCCGTCACCAGCTCTCCTCACTTCAATTGTGATGTTTTCCTCATGCCCAGCAATCTCCCACGGATGTAACGATCAATTCTTGGGACGAGGATAGATGAACAGCTAGCACATCTGAACCGAAAGCAGGAAACAGATATGAAACTGAGAGAAAAAAAATACCATGAAAATGAGCACAACCTTTGCTTTTCAGCTGGTAACGCATCTTCCTTTCCCATCAACACTGTTTTCCCATTCTTCTCCTATGCGTCCAAGGAGCTGCTTCATCTACAAACCAGCACATTCACAGAACAACCGTGGCTCTTTCAGCAACACACAGCAGTTGTCATTAGCTAGAAAGTTGGGGGTTTTTTTTGGCAGGGAACCATCCCAGCATTATGAGCTGCCGGCTTTCAGCCTGAGCTGGAACTTACAGTAACAACACAGGGCAGTCCACGCATGTGAGGATCATTCCCTGGCCCTGGTTTTGGAAAAGCAGGACAGGCGCAAAAAAAGTGAGAAAAAAGATAGGAAACATAACAACAACAACATTAATAAATAAAATTGATCATTTTTAAAATCTATTTTTATTTAATTTAAATTGTTTAATTATTTTTTATTTATCCATTTGTTTTTACAATGTACATTGTAATCTTTCTGAAACCAAAGCATATTAAAACTTACAAGAATATAATGCATACTGTGAGGCTTTTGCACAGATAGTAAAAAAAAATGGCTTGTTCTTTTCGATGATTGCTTTAGCTACTGTTTAAGCAATTAGCTCTATTTCTGTGAAGGTTTGTGAAAAACAAACTTGGCATTTGCGTGCTAAATATCTGCTGCAGCAATGGTCAGAGTTCCCTAAGTCTGTTTCCAGAGTCATTGCACGAAAGCCATTAAGGCAGCAAAGAAAGGATATGAGCGCATCCCTAACAGGCACTTACTAACTTTAGTATACCTGGTACGCGGGGTAGAGTCAAAAACCATCTGTATTGCAATCTGACAGGAAAGCATAAAACGTCCTAGTCTAATTGATAAGCTGCTTCTCCAGAAATCCTTCCTATTCCTGAGGACACCCCTCTGCTACAAGAGATGTTTCCCCTTTCCCATCATGTGCCCAGCTGCACATCTCAGGAGGCAGCCTGTGGGGGCTGGAAAGATGGGAAGGATGGAAGGAGGGTCCCATGTGCTCCCACCCTCCACTTGAAATACCAACAAAAAGACATTGTGTCTAGCTGGCTGGCTTAAAATATACTGAGAAATGCACTAGGGCACAACCACCCAGGTATAAAGAAGTTAGCATAGAAACACATCCAATGAAATATATACACATACACATATACATATATATATATATGTATGTAATGGGTTTGTTTTTTCATTTAAAAATATTGTCATGGAAAAAGAAACAGAAAAAAATAGAAATTATTCGAATAAAAAAGGAGTGAAAAGTTGTCTCTTAATCAGTATCTTTCAGATTTGGATTTTGTTGTTTTATTTTCCAGCACATTA
Source organism: Crypturellus tataupa (assembly GCA_034781795.1). Classification (NCBI taxonomy): domain Eukaryota; kingdom Metazoa; phylum Chordata; class Aves; order Tinamiformes; family Tinamidae; genus Crypturellus; species Crypturellus tataupa. The sequence continues at coordinate 4,955,069 of JAWLRI010000215.1, forward strand.
AAACAAACCACGAATTTCCATTTAGTTGGCAATCCAGTTTTTGTGTTCCATAAAAGTTTTCATCAACCTTAAAGTCAAAAAATTGCCAATAAAATAAGAGTTGCTAGGGTTGCTAGGAAGAATTTTGTGGCAGGCATCTTCCTGCTAATAGCCCCTTATCTACAGTGCTGTGCAAGAGAAAGAGGTGAAAAACATCGCTATAAGCAATATGGCCGTTTAATCCGTAACATGGGAATGTATTTCTGCTCTTTTTCCCTCCCTAGATTCATTTTACGTTCCCATCAGAAGGTTAATTGTGTTAACAGGAGTTACGGCCACAGGGGAGGGATGTGATTGAATGCTGAGTGCAGTTGTAGCTGATAACCTCCGAGTGAGTGAAAGGGCACAAAAAGGGGTTGATCTCCTCTAAAGGGGATGTCAGTCATTCGGGAAAAATGCAGCAGTGGGAGAAACAGCCTTATCTCCCAGGACATGGAGAAGAGAAGCTATCAAAATAATCTGGAGCCGACACTCATCCCAGGTTATGTGTCTGCGCCTGTGGAGCTGACAGCTGATGTAGATGCGAATGACTGGCTTTTTTGTGTGCAAGAATAAGCAGACCCTGACTTTATGCACATTCTTGAAGACTGATTAAATTGAAAGAAAAATGTACAATTAGCAACAATAGACTCAAATAATTACGCCTCTGAACAGCTGGTATGAAATCCTGGGCTCTTTTAACTTGGCAGACCACCTCAGGTAGGTTGAACTGGGCACATCGTTGCCTCTCAAGGTTTTAGTTATGACTAGCAGTAAAGTCTTTCCTATAAATTTAATCTTAATTAAAATATGGAAAAATGTTAAAAAATTAGAATTTCTTTCCCTATTCATCATGTTTGTTGGTTATCTCCACAATATATAAATTATCCTCTGCAAAAGTAGTAGTCAAATCTCAAGCATTTAGGTTTCTACTTCAAAGTGCCCAAATATAAACCTAGCTGTGTTTTTTTTCCTAAAGCCTCCAAGTGCAAAAAAGTTCTGCAATGTTAACATCAACAGTAAACTTGAGCAAAACAGCCAAAATGCTTATTGACTCAGTAGCAAGGAAAGACAGTTTGAAATATTTGATCCTAACACCAGCTAAGCAAGTATGTGCAAAGTGTAAAGCCTGCACTTGTTGATTTCTGAGATAAAAATCAATAAAGCTGTCCATAACCTATAACTCTGTGGCTTACCTCTCCATAGAGATCAAAAGAGAGTAATTAGATTTCTGCCTGACTAGCAGGGGTAGAAAACTGTTTCATTTTGGATCAAAACCTTCCCAGTGGATTACACCTTCTATCTACTGCCTATCAACACTTAACAATTGCTTCTGTATTTGACTTTGACAGAACTACTAGAATGTTACTATCTAATTTTCAGTGTGGTTGATGCAAGGTTTTGAAGCTTTATTCTAGTGACAGATTTTTAAATTAATTCTTCCCACTCCATATTTTACATTTTTACTCTGCTTGGTGTTTTGTAACATCCAGTCTTGCTAATGCTATAAATAATTAAAAAACAAAATGATAGTAGCTATCCAACCCCTAATTTACAACAAGCAAAAAAACCTTAATCTATTATTGATGATCCAGCCTTTGGATTCAGATACAATTCTAAACAAGCAGTTGTCTGCCTTGGATCGTCTTTGCATTTCATATTCAAATGGGGTTGACACTGTTGCATATATTTTCATCTGATGACATTTTAATATCACCAAGTGCTATTACCTGTATATACAATGACTGCTTCAAATACAACCTCCTTCTTCCTCTAAACACAGTGAAATTAAGGGATGGGCAGAAAGCAGGGCATGTTTTAAAATAACAGTTTTATAGCACTAGCTACTATCACTGTATTCTCACATTTCAACAGTCCCGAAGACTTTCTATAATAATGGCTCTTAAAAGCAAATGTCACTCTGCATTTTGACCTTCCTTAACTCAGCAGCTTCTTGAACAGTCTGAGAGCATGAAATATTAAATAACAAATAGTGCTCGCAACAACTTCACGTTCTAGATAGAAATTAATCTATTGGAAAATGTGTGACAGCTTAAGTTGAAGTTCCATGTAATGAGCTGTTTTGATGGACAGAAGCAATAAATTCATGTCTTGATACAGAGAACTTTGTCAGATGATGTCCAGATCACAAATAGACACTCTCAGCCTCCCAGCAGCTTCTGCTTTACTCAGAGTGAGTATTTGAGGGCATTTGCTTTTTTGTTTGCTTACCTCCTTATAGGATTTGCAATACTTTTCATGCTCAAAAGTCTGAGTATTTTAAATATTTAAAAAAAAAAATCTCTTAAAAATAAGCTCAATATTTCAATCTGGTCACACTGTATATTTGTGCAAATGCCAGTATTACCTAAGGATTGAGTTTACTCTAAGGGTATGTATTTAGACTCAAAGTCCCTGTGAGTTGGGGCATCTTTTACTATATCTTGAGCAAATAAACCACCCTAATCTCTTTCTAAAAGTAATGTGTATTACTAATAGTTATTGCTTGGGCTCCCCGTGGTTCACTTGCTCTCACTCAATGCACGAACACAAGCAGGTGTGCACTGTGTTGTGGGGATAATCTCTGTGTCACCATGTCCAGACACCAAAAAAATCCTCCAACAGTGGCAGAAAGGAGATCCTTGGAGGTTGGTCCCTTGGAGGGAGTTTGTGTTGTTCTCTACTTGCCCCAGTACTCGCTCCAGGGAAATCCAAAAGTGCAGGGAAATGCAGCAGGACCTGTGCTCCTCCACGAGTGGAACTGAGGAGGGAGGTGGAGGAAACACACTAGTCCAGGGTCTCCTGTGGTTTTCCAAGACTCCTGGGCTTTGGACCTGGGCATGCTCGGTTGTGGATGATCAGATCCTCCCCTGCTTGGTCACAGGGGTAGGGAGAATCCTGTCCCCAAAAGGTCACCAGACTTGACAGACCTGAGACAGTAAATCTGCATTGTACGTTGCACAAGTTCGTGTTGGGAAGCGATTCCTGTCTTCCTCTCTGTAAAGTCTTCCTAGCTACGGCACAAGAGACGTGCAAACACAGATTGCTGGAAACTGCTTCAGTGCTTTGGTTCACTTGTGTGGACCCAGCACAGGCAGGGATTTTGTCACTGTGTCACACACTTCCCAGTGTGGGATTTATACTTCTAGGACAGCTCTCTGCTTAGGAGACTGTTTTGACAGGGACTGGGTGCTGCAGAAATCTCCCTATCTTGGCTGGGTTGTGGACAAGCATCAGCACTCCCCTCCAAAGGCAAAAAGAACAACATCTGCTGTTCGGTGATAGTTGTGCTCAGCATGCCGAACAGCAGCAAAATGCGCCGTTTTTATGGAATCAGGTACAAGATGGTACAACTTGTTCCTGCTTCTCTTTGCCCTTGTCCAGACTTACATGTGCTCTCTAAATCCAGACTGCATCTGAATCCAGACACCAAACAGTCGGTTCTGGTGGCTTCGTGCAAGAATATGATTGCTTGTGAAATATGCCAGTAAATACTATACACTTAAATATCCACAATTAGAAATCTTTTTTTTTTTTTTTTTTTTTAACTTCAGGATCATCAGCTCAGTATAGGTTTCCCTACACTTCATTCTGCTTTAAACTAGATTCAGTTCACTCTTCCTGTAGTGATACATCTCTTTATCCAACTTTATGCTTTATCAGTTTCCATTAAATGCTGCCCACATGCATTAGCTTTAGAACGGAGACAGTAAAGATTTTCCATGTTGCATCTGTAGAAGAGTTACACGAGCAGAAACAACTTTACATGTTGCACAACAATTTCCAAGTGGCAAAGCTAGCTGTAGATCATCCCAGCCTTCTTTAATAAAATTTGCTAGTTCCATACACTGGCTTGATATAACAACTTGGAGAAAGTACCCTAAATTGCATCACTGAAAATGACATACGTTCTCTAAAAATGACATTTTTGGAGGGTTACTATATCGACTCAGAAATAGCTGTACCTTCATGACTGCACAGGCGAGTAAACTAAAGAAAAGACCCTTCAAATACAATCACTACTCAAGAAACCATAACATGGAACAAACCTGCATTTTGCAGAGGGGTGCAAGTGTCAAAGAGACTGAACTGTACCCAAAGGAACAATGTTGTTTCTCACTTTTTGCAGATCATCAAATTGCAGAAAATGGAGGAAAGACACCAGAGGGGAAACAGCAAAGAACACAAGCCCATGCTTAATTTTAAGAAGCAGATTACGCAGTTTGCTGAATTGGGACCGCTGACCTAATTGCAAAATTATTTGCATTTTGTCCCATGGTACGGGACAACAATTTATTAGATGATCTCACACCTAGTGGGGACTGCTAGATAATGTGACACCACCTTAATGCAAAGTTATAGTTCACCTGTCATCTCAGGCAGGGCTTTGGGACACTTCTTGGCCCCTCAGCGGATTCTGATTTTCCTAATGAGAAGGTTGCTCTGGTATCCATAAGCCGCTGCCCTCGCTGCAGCCTCATGCTCCCTGCTCTGCAGGAAGGCAGCCTTCTGTCTTTGCTCAAGTCAGGGAACACTCCCTGGACACACAACGGGCTGAAACCGAGCAGAGTGAAGCACTAGCACTTGCACACTGTTCCAGGGCGCCCTCTCTCTCCATCCTCGTTTTGGACAGAGTGTGATTATGTACACGAAATGCACAGATCCTGGCTCACGTGCACGCACATGTGCGTGGCTGTCCGCGTGCCGCGGGCTCACGGGCATAGGAATTGCACACAAGATATTTCCAGGCAGCCACTGTTCTTAGACCTTTCTCTGCAGATGCCAATTAGAAGATTAGCGTCTTTTCTCTCCCCTTCTTTGCTATTAAATAGTCACACAAAAGCTGAGCTGACAAATTGCTCTCTCTATGGTGTTGGACAAAGACAGACAATAGATCAACATCATTTACTATACTCAAATCCTATTAATCACAGATTAATGAGAACATGTCTAGGGGGGGAGAAATTACCAGAATGTGGGCATATTGGCTTGTTACTCATGTAACATCTGCTGTAGCTTTACCTTTAGTGTCATGTCTTCTTTTATCACGTTGAAATAATGTTTGCTCCAGAAACATAATTAAGATAATGGGTCCTTCCTTTAACAATTACTGAGGTAGTGCAGGATTATATTTCTCAGCCATTTGGTTTAAAGAAAAAAGTCTCACTTAACTAATTTCTGAATGTTTCTCTCTATCATTATGTGATTAATGAAAATGTATTTATGGACATTAAATAAAAACTATCTTTATCATTGTTAATTATAACTTTATGCATTACCCTTTTCTTCTGGCAAATTGCATGCACAGGAGCAAGACTGAAGTTTCCCTTTTGTTTTTTAGGTTTAAATATCTCTTACTATTTTGAGAGTAACTATTAATAATTTCTCATCGGTTCATATTACAATATTCAAGCATGATGCTTGTTTTGATAAACATGCACTTTTATAATCTTATTTGTAAAATAATTCTATAGATGAATAACTTATCAGTTCGGTCTTCAATTTTTTTCTGTTGTTGCTATTGGTAAGCAATACTGTTCGTACTGAGATCAACAGCTTAATTTACATACTGACTCAGTGCATTTACCCACCTACCCTCACTCCAATCCTCTTTCTGAATTAATTCCTCCTTTTGCCTTTAAGACCTAAAATGTGAAGTTCTGGTTTTAAGTAATTAGTATTCTTCATGAGGCCTTCTAATGCTGTTATCCTCAATATGGGGGAAGCTACCACAAGGATAAATAGCAAACCAATTACATCCATAATCAGCCGATATCAGCCGAGGGACTGTAGAGCAATGACATATTTAAAAAATAATAATAAATTAATTGGCCCTTGCTCCCCTCGTCCCAGGCATTTACAGTCTCTGCTGGAGGGCGGCAGGGATTAGGGCCGAGGCTGTGGGGGATTAGCGCTGTGACCCCCGTGCTTCAGCACCGTGGGGCAGGACAACTCCCTAATTAAATCGCAATCAGCGCTAATGAGCCCCGCTCCACCCTCTGGCTGCGGTCGGGGCACCTTCCCCTGCACCTTGAGAAGAGACAATGGAAAGCGGATCTTATCAACAGGTACAAATACCCGAGGGGATAAGGTAAAGAGGATGGGGCCGAAGTCTTCTCAGTAGTGGCCAGTGACAAATCAAGGGGTAATGGGTACAAACTGAAACATAGGAAGTATCACCTCCATATGAGGAAGAACTTCTTTCCTGTGAGGGTGACAGAGCACTGGAACAGGGTGCCCAGAGGGGTTGTGAAACCTCTTTCTCTGGAGATCTTCAAAACCCATCTGGATTCGCATCCCTGCGCCACGTTCTCTAGGTGTCCCTGCTTGAGCATGGGTTTGGACTAGACAATCTCGAGATGTCCCATCAAACCTCAACTATTCTGCAATTCTGTGAAAGGCCCTAGCCACCACCATGCACCACCCGTTGGTGCCCGTTTCCCCAGGCACGTAGCACAGCTGTCCCCTGAGCGCCTATGGTCAGTGTCCCATGGTCACCTCAGAGCCAGGTGTGCAGCTGCCATGCGCGGAGCAAGGCGACTGCACCTCCCCAGGCTCTGAGCGCTCTGAGGCATCACTGCAGTGAGCACCGCTGCTGCCAGGGGGTCACAGGCCTCTGCTCTAGGGAGGTGTGTTAGACTGGCCTTTGGGAAAACAGGGAGGGGACTATGTTTTTCTGTGAAATCTTCTGTCATGCCCTTACATAACTGCTCAAAGCACTCACCCAAGCCATGGGCAAAAAAACAAACTCAGTGCTTTTATTTACTCAAAATTCTGATTTTCAATTCCGCCCTTCCCCCACTACTAAGCGTATCCCCTCACCACCTGGTGACAGAGTTAGCTGAACTGGGACACTCACTGTTCCTACAGAAATGAGGTCACTGTGCTTGAAATATTTAAATATTCATGGAGGAGGAGGGAAGAGGGAGGTCAGCTTGCCTGGTGGCTAATACCAGAACCAGAGGAAAATCGAACCATCTGTTCCAGGTCCTGCTCCAAGAATGGGTCAACCTTCCTTACTCAACAGTTGTTGTTCAAAGCATCTTAGAGTAGGGCTACTCCAATAGCAGCAATGCCCAGATTCAGCCTTCAGGAACAATTGCCCACACCACAATTATTTTAGCATAAAATGTCATATTTATTACACCTCTTTCAGGGACCAAGTTCAGTTTAGTGTCCTGGTTCCCTGTCGGGAAGATGGCATGCCAAGACGGAGCTGGTGCCCTGCGTGTTTCTCACCAGGCCCAGTGAATGAGAGCAAGTTGGAAAGCCCTGTGCTCTAGCCCTGTTTTCGGTTGCTCACGGAGCCATTTACCCGTGGGATATAAAACTGGTGCTAAGGCCTTTCGACCGCTTTGTGAAATGAAAACAAAGCAAGTGGTTGCAGCAGTGTTTAGTGTGAAGTCTGCCCTCAGGATTTCAGTACACTTGGAGCAGCTGATTGACTTCCTAGGAAATGGGGAGAGACCTGCCTAGCACACAGGTTCTGGCAGGAGGAAGCTTAGGTGTGTGCCTGCTGAGCCCCAGCAAGGCTGAAGTACTTCAAGGTGCAGCCCTAAAGAAATATTCGTGTATTTGGGACCTTAATGGCTGAAACAGAGGTTCTTTCATAGTTAGAAGACTTTGGGTAGCATCCATACAGAGCGGTCTTGAGGATTAGATTTGAATTTAGGTGCCTAACTTCCGCGTAAATTCTACATTCTTTTGTGGCCTATAAAATGGGGATCTGCAGGCTTTCCAAGCGGCTGAGAGGATAAAAGTATTCATGGTTTTGAGGTAATGGTGCTAAAATTCTGGTAATGGAGAGCCAGAGACAGATCAGGGCTGCTTACTCACACTGTGCTTTCTTTCTCAATAACTAATAGCATGTCTAGGCTTTGATGTTGATGGGTAGGCAGAAGAGTGGTCTTGATTAAAAGCATTAATTTACCTCTCTGAGATAACACATTCATATACACTGGTAAATCAGAAGTAACTCCATCAAAATAAACAGCCCTCGGGTAAAACAGGTGTAAAAGAGAAGAGAACCAGGCCCTGCATCTAGCAGATATATGACAAGGTAAATGGGTGAACACAGGAAAGTGAATTATTGTTATTATATGTGCACATTACATTTGGTACCATTAAAATCTAATGCTACAAAGAAAATACCTTTCAAGCTTGCAAACAATACACAATAGTGACTGCCAAGAATTCTTCAAAATCTGTGAATATCTCATTTGTAAATGTTGTCTTGATTGCTGCATCAATGTAAATCAGGCGTACCTTCATTGGCATAAAACTGACAGGAGAAAAAAATTTCCGTCTGTTAGTATTAAGGAAATTAACGGAGACCCATTGACTTAAGAAAACATTTACAAATTTTGAATTACATTTTAAATGAACATTTAATTTCATAATTTGTCACCTTAGATAATAATATTAAGAGATCTATGCTGATACAAACCATTGTGTTAATTATAGTAAAAGCCATCAAATTAAATTAAATTTCTGAAATCAATAAGCATTTCTCCAACTACCATCCCTAATGACAGCCATACATTTCATTCAGAGTTTTATTAATGCATGTGTTATATCTGTCACTTTCCTTGGCTGTGAGCAAACCTACTCTATGTTAATTCACACCTGATAACAATCATTTTTCTTGTACTTATCTTCTAAACTTGATGATGTGTCAATACCTAGAGAAGGCTTTTTGTTTATTTGGGGTTTTTAATTAAAGTTTTGTTGTTTTTGTTTTAAATTTTCTGCTAAATGACTCTGCTTCTGGTGATTTTAATTATAATAACTCACAATATAAGAGTAGAAAACTTTACTGTCTGCTGCAGTCTCCACTATAACTTCTAGACATATTAGGAAGTAACAAAATCTGAGCGAATTATCTTTTAGAAGCTTCTCTTCTCAGTGAAATGGGGCATTTCCCTCGTGCTTCCACCCAGATAGGTTATGGCATGAGCCACGTGCTTATCTACACCTCCTAAAAAGAACGTGATTGCACTGAATTTAGACCTGAACTTCCAGAATGTTCACTCTCACATGAAGATTTCTGTTTATCACATGTTTTCATACTGTGCTTCACAGCTGAAGCATCATCTCCTTCTACAGTTGCTCTCATGACAAGCTCTCAAGACACCATAGAGATTGCTGTGAGTGCATTAACACCTTATGCTAATTTTCAGCATATTGAATCCCTGCAGTCCTGCCTCCTTCCACTCACCACATTGTCAATGAACTTTTCCAAAGCAACAAAACCTAATTACTTTTTAGCTTCATTACAGAGAAAAGTGATATATTCTTTATTTATGGGAGCCAATTTTCAGGTTGAGTTGCAGGTGTAATTTCATAGTGACTTCTTCTGCAGATAAGGCACAGCTAGAGCAACATATTACAAGAACATTTTTTCCCTAGTTCTCAGTCTTTCTTTAATTGATTATGAAACTCTTTTTTTTTTTTTCTTTAAAACTTTTTGTGTCACACAAACTGACTTTAAGTACATGAGGTCAAGATGTGCCTGCTCATCTCACCAAATTTTACCCACTTAAGAAAAGAGCTATCTAATCTGTCTGTTATCCTCCTCACATGCTGAGTGGATAGAAGTGGATGTGTTCAGAGGATGTTGCCTGAAAACCGGAGTGTTCCCTCACCACGCAGCAAGCAGGGAGCATGGACAGCTCAGCCACGGTAGGATGAATATACCTGTAAACTCTGTTTTATTTCACAAGATGGGCACAAAGAAAACTCTGCTTAGCTTTACTGCAGGCTGAGAAGCCTGTTCTGGCACAATTGGTGTTTAGCCCACAGGACTCAGAAGTGAGTCCAAACTCCACCCAAAGACAAAAACCACCATTGTGTGAGGTGGAGACCTCAACCCGAACAGATGGACCTGAGGAAAGCTGACAAAAAGTACTCTGAAAGGTGACAGAAAAAAAGTGTTACAGTTCAGGCAGGAAGAGCAACTATTAAAGGGGAAACAGAGGAGTTACCAGGTTCAAAAAGGAATTGAAAACTTCATGAGAGGTGGCAACCCAGGACATCTGCCCAAGAGGCTGGGGAGGTGTCAGACATAGGAGCTTCCTATCACAGCATAATTTTGCAGCATCACATAAGGCAAATAAAACCTGTTTGTCAGACAGACTGTTTCTGTATCCACTGCTGCCTGCTCAATTCCAGCTCAGTGATCAGCTGGGCAATATAACGAGTTATCTGTACAAGCACAAGGGATCACACTTGAAGAACAGCTACAGTGAAAAGTGCCAGCATGCAGGGAGCCCCTTTCCATGGACTTACATAGGAATTGGACAACACTCTGGCTGTCAGTTCCGCCTCTATCAAAACACTTGCTCTCATGCCATTTTTATACTGAAGTACATCACTATATAAAAGACTGCACAGATACTGTTATAAAGAAGATATATCTTTCAAAATACTTACCTAGTAAGCAGTACTTGTTTTTAATAAAAAATAGAATAAACATCCAACCAAAGTCAGCTTACGGGATTTTGTAGCTTTTCACTTATCTTTTATCAGTAATAATTTTTATTTTTAATAATATTAAAATATACAAAAATAATATAAAAATAAAATAAATTTTATTTATTTTAGGTAACCCACAAGTGAATTCAACTTGTCAGAAAAAGGAAAAAAGTAATGAAATTTGCCCATCAGAAATTTCCTATCAAAATAAGTAATTACTTTTATTTTCCATCTAGAAAATTTAACATAAAATTTTATTATCACTACAGAAGTACTGTAGATACGAGATTTTGCATAACAGTAAAATCAAAGAAAGGGGCATTCACATCTTCATTTAGATCCTGCTCCATGTTAGCAAAGAACATGCTCCCTTGAGAGCATTTTGCCATTTGGTTTTGATCTGAGAAGCTCCAGCTTCATTTCCGTGTCCAACTCTTGTGTGAATCAATCCAATTTCCTCTCATGAAAGAGTTTAGAATTGGGGCTTGACGTAGAAATTTCACTGGACAGTGAGTGGAGCCACAAACAAGGCCCAAGGGACCCTCAGTTATCACCCCAAAATGGGCAGCAGGCTGTGCCCTCTTCTGAACCAGCAGCTTTCCAGGGGCAGGTCTGGTGGTGCTCGAGTGTTACTGCTAGTGTAGGGTTGCTGCAGAGTGGTCTGTCTCCTTGTGCACACGGGAAAGAATCTGTTAGGATGGCTTATGGTTAGAGATTCTTGAAGATTGCCATAAGACACCTCATTTTGACCTTTTTTTTCCCTCTGAATGCTTGATATTGCAACCTGAATGTGGTAGTTCTCATTTTTGTTATTTTATTACAAGGCTGATTTTTAGTTTTCTGATAAAATTAGCTTCACTGTCTAGAGACTCATTTATGGAAAATACTGGATTTGCTGACAAATTAACAGTAAAGCAACACAAGAAAACTTTCTCACTTTTATCTGTTTTAAAAACATTTACTTCCCTCACTGAAGGTCCATCCAGCTCAGTATTTTGCCTCTTACAGAGGGCAAAACCTCAGGGATCGGGGAAGCATGAAGTGATGGGTCCCTTCCATCACCTGGCGATCTTTGGCTCGGAGTGACAGTTATCATTATCATTATCATCATCATCATCACAGGTTTGAATGGAAATGTCTAAGTTCAGCCCAAATCCTGTGATTACCTCCCATCTAGAGCTGGAGACACATCTGAGCGGCATTATTTGGGCATCTCTTTCACTGGGGATTTGCCAAAGCAAATACTAATTAAGAACCTTTAAAGCTGGTCCTGAAGACTTAATATAATAATATTTAAAAGATACAACATTACTGAATGTTCATTAAGCCATATTACTTAGTTTAATTTTAATGTTATTACTTAAGCATTTACTTGTTATTACTTAAGCATGCTAAACAATTTAAAGCATCCATAAAGCTTTTTCTTTTTAAGACAATTAATTAGAAAAAAATACTTTCTTCCCCTATTAGAAGTTGAGGAACAAAGTAATGATTCCCTTTCTTATCAGGAAACCAAATTAATCTTTTCACATACATATCAAGGAACTCTTGCACATACTTTACCCCGCTCTGTGGTCTTTCTGAAGTGGAAGAGGGAAAGCAGAAATCAAGAAGACTACTCTCTACTTAGTAGTTTTACCAGTGAGGGCTTTTGACAATCTTTTCAAAATGACATTTTGATGTTGACACATATTTGAAAACCAAAAATAGGGTTTGCAGCTCAGCAGTCAGTATTGCAGCTGGCTTAGGAAGCTGGATTTTGATCAAGACCCTGGTATGAAGATTGAAGTCATTCAATGGCTTCTAGCAGCTGCTGACAAAGGCACAGGAGCGGGACGGAGGAGAACAGCTTAGCAGAAAAGTAAATGGAAGTAAAAGGATAATGCAGAAGACTCTAGGTGAGACTGCCAGGATCAGGTGCCAAGATGGTCAGATGTGGAGTGAGGATGGTGCTCCTCTCTGCCCCATGTAGGTCTTCCTTGTATTGTCATACATGGCTAGACTGAACAAGAGGTTTGTTCTGAAACACGGCGACATGGTGGCCCAGGGCAGTGTCTGCAGGTCCAGCATCACACTCCGCCAAGCCTTTGATCTGGCTAATATTAAACACGACTACAAGCAGCTGCATCGGGCTTGCTAGCACTCCCAGTCAAAATGCAGTGAATTGCAGGCACCGTTGGGACACGCAGATGGAACAACTTTGCCTTCTTTGGAAAGCAGTTCTACAATTATGAAAGTGGTTTATTAATGTGGGAATGCAGCTTTGTACTGCGCTGATCACTAAGGACCATTGGCACCAAGATCAGAAGGCATTAAGGATCTCTGCAACACACTTATTGATGGCATTTACATCATACTTAACAGCAACTGGACGTTTTAGCTACTCACTTCTCTCTGGCTTGCAATATGGGACATTTCCCAAAGGGGGTGCAAATTCCCTTAACCAAAATACCCCCTGAAAGCTCAAAAGTCCTGTGAGAAAAGTAAGCCTGTAAGGTAAGTAATTTATAAGAAGTCTTATATAGAAGCTAGGGAACTATTTTGGTAGTTATTTGTGAAGAAATTCTTGTGTGTAGGAAGTATTTTACCTGTTTTCATATGTTTAATACTTTCTTCTGTGGAGTATATTTATTTTTACCATTTCTCTTCAGTTTCTGCCTATTGCTTATAATATTAGCTAACAGCAAAACAGTGAGGGGTGAACACAGCTCAATGCAAACGTCCTCCAAAGACGTCTGGGGCTCAGGAACAACCTTGGTGCTTCAGCATTTTATCTCAGTGAAGTACAGACTGGGAAAGGGGCTTTCAGCTGTGCCAGAAATGCTGCACCAAATGCCAACAGACTTTGGCTGTGCCAAGCAAGGCCAATATACACATCTGGAACACACAGTGAACGATTGCTCGACACGTACAAGGACATAGCCAGTTTGCTTCACCAAGATGTACCTCCGGAGCCCGGCGAGGGAAGCTCTCTTGCTGCGGCCAGAGCACGGCTGTTCGCCCGCCGCCATCTCTTTGGGCCGGTCACCAAAGCGAGGATCAGCTCTGCGGCTCCAAGGCTCCGCGCCTGAGCCGATCCTGCGAGGCAGGGCGAGGCGGCCAGGCGAGGGCTCGCTCTTCTGCAGGGCTCGGGCGCCGCTAGAGGGAAGCCCATCACCGCCCTCAGCGCGCCCAGGCTGGGATGGGGCTGCTGGCCGGAGCAGCGGTCCTCCCTCCTCAGAGCAGGGGCCTTGGCAGCTTCCCTAAAAGCCTCGTCCCTTTGGCTTAGCACAGAAGGAGGTGGATTTATTTAGCTCCTAAAAAGACGACGCTGCTCCAGACAGCTACCAAATGAGTTTGCTACTAACAAAATAGCTATGAAAGGACAGATCAATGACACAGAAGTTTGAGAACGATCATTATCATAATCATTATTACTACATAACACATTTAACTTTTATAATAGACATTTCCACCCCCAGGTCTTGCCTTCAGAAAAACAACACTCAGTTCTCGCAGTGCTCTTTAATGTATTCATAAATGATCTAGAAAAGGGAATGAAGAATAAAGTAGCAAAGATTGCAGCTGAGACAGAATTATTCAGAAGAGGCAAAACTACAACTGAGAAGAGATGCAGAAATGTTTCTAATTCTATGCAGCAGAGCAGTAAGAGGTCAAATATCACATTAAATTCCATGTCAACAGATGCACTCTGCACTACCTGAGGGGGGGAAAAATCTGTTTATACATAAGCATTCACGAGCTTTAAATTAACTTTCTCTAATATAAAATAGATCTTGCAGACATGGTAGATACTTGAGGCCAGGGCTCAATGGCGGGTAAAATAGCAGAAAGAATTATCATAATTGATAGGAAGAAAGAGGAGGAAAACAAAACAAAAGACAGTAATCATGATTATGCTTCTATATAAATTCTTCTTAAATACAGAGTGCACCTTGTATCAAAGAGTTAGACAGAAAAAAAAAAGGCAAAATCAGTAAGGGCTCCATAGCAGGTGACCAAGGAAGGGATTGCTCTCATATGAAAAGAAACTAAATGGATCAGGTGTAGGATTAGCTGAAGCCTGGAAAGGAGACAGCAAACGTGGTTTGATAAAGATCAGTTACATCTGATCTAAGAAGATGAGGAAGGAGTCCCATTCCCTGTTTCACACAGCAGAAGTAGGCCTGTTTCTCAAATACATTACCATGCTGTAGTTTTAAAACAAATACCAAGGAGTTTTGGTGGAGTTTTCTTTTCAGAGCACTTGTTCAGAGCATGCAATTAAGTTGTGTCATAGGATATCTGTAGGGACCAAAGACACAGAGAAGCCCATCAGTGAATTAGATAAATTTACTGAGGCTAAATTCACAAGTAGGTATTCAACATGGGTGCACCCTCTGTCCAGGAACCCCCCAAAGCACTGAAAGCTGCATGTGCATTCCAGGAGTGGACTGGCTGCATATTTATCTTTTTAAAATTTCTTCTTTCACAGATAGCTTTAGTTGTGTAGGGTCAGAGACAGGGCACAGGATCCCACAGACTGGCACGGCATAGCTATTTCACTGTTCCTGTATTCAGTTTAGGAAGTGGGCAATGGGGTGCAACATCTGTTCTCAGACTGCACCTAGTTTTTCTCACTGTCAGTTGACAGCTTGAAACCAAAGTGCAGCTGGGCTGCACACATGGGCCTGCCACATCCAGCTGTGCAGTGGGAATGGTCCTGAGGATGGTCCTGTTGGAAAGTGCTGCAGCCACAACCCTCCAAGCACAGCAATCTGCCTGGCAAGACTCTCATTTGGAAATTACAGCGCTGCTCCTCCTGACTGACATGTATAGGCAGTTCTGAAAAAATATCCTCGTGACAACTTGTGTGATAGCAGAGTGTCATTATACCAGATTCCCTAAGTAGAAAGCTGGAACCTGTTAAGGCTGTGACTTTTCTGGAGTTCATCTGAGGCTTAGGATGGAGCCAGGAACTGAGCTCACACCTACAAAGCATCACCCTGGCGATACAGGGGTACACAACCGCAAAAGCAGTTTCTCCGCACAACTCTAAGCCAAAGTTTCGCTTGATGTTCTGGGAATGAGGCAGGCAGTAAAAGCGATTAGCAGGGGAAAAACACTAGACAGCTGTAATTATCCAAATGCCTTCCTATTAACCACGCGAGAAACTAAATCCTCACAACCACATTCGTTAGTGAATGCTAATGACAAACTAACTACATGAAGCTTCATTTGATTAGGTATAAGAATTCTACTCCAATATGATTATATTACACAAAACGACCTAAAAAAAAAATAAAAACAGCCTGCCTCGGAGAGCAAATGAATGTTAATACCCACAGTGAAGCTGAAGAGCCCGGTGTGTAGCTACAAGCACTGCTCCTGCGGCCTGCAAGAGCAGCCAGGAGCTGTTTGGTGCTCGGGCGCTGCTGACACCTCGCGGAGAGCAGCACGGCAAGGCCAGGCGCCGCTGCCAGCGAGCACAGCGGCCACAGGTTGCTGGGGCCAGCGTCTGCCCCTGCTGTAGGACCGGCTGCTACAGCCCTGGGATACAGCCAGACGGGCTGCTACGGCCCTGAGATACAGTCGGACTGGCTGCTACAGACCTGGGATATAGCCAGACCACCTGCTACAGCCCCAGGGCACAGCCGGACCAGCTGCTACAGGCCCAAGGGGCAGTCCGCCCTGCTGCTATGGCCCTAGGACACAGCTGGGAATATAAGTTTCCTTCTATTCATTTCTTGAGAGCACCCACGAATACTAAGCAATAGCCCTTCTCACAGACCTGCTGTAGCCCAGTAAGCGTTCAGATTTTCTAGAAACAGTATATTCCTGACTATTTTCAAAGAAGAGGTGTCTAACATGATACAGATTTATCTCCTCCACACTAGGGAACAAGATTTGACTTGAACACTAATCGCGCAGACCTCGAAGAGGGCCAGGAGGACTTCATCGCTCTTTTGAGGGAACACTAAGGGGAGCTTCTCACACCAGTTTGGATCTTACTGAATCTATAACTTCCACCATTTCTAGAGACCCACATAGTACAGAGCCAAGCACAATGTCAGTGTCCAGGCACAACAAAGTACATAAGGGCACTACAGTTCACTCATGCCATGAAGTACCTGAGAAGAAGTCTGTGTGCACCCAGAGCCCAGACACTGCAGCGAGGAGGGAATGGGCAGAGGGTAAAAACTTGGGGCAGAGGGTCTGTTTCCAACATGCATACAGACTGTGCCATGCTTTCAGCTGAAACTGTAGCTCATTTTTAAGAGTGAGTCCTCCCGTGCCCCTTATTCTCAAGGTAATTACATGGACTTCTGGTGTTGTCTGTGGACTTTTGCCTGGTTTATGTCCTGTTTAGGAGATTATTCAGTACTACATGGAACTATTCAGGCAAGGAGGCAGATAGGAAGGTGCAGGCTCTGCTGAGAGGCCACCCCTCACTTCTGTGTAGGCACAAGTCTCTCCCGAGCCCATGGAAGCTGCTACCTACACAGCTGAAGGATGCCCTAGATATCATGTCACCAAGTCCTTTTCTGCTCCAGCTGCATGCTGCATGCACCACCCCACATCCCGGGATGTGAGCTGCACACGGCAGCCCCTAGGCTGCTGCAGGAGCACCGAGCTTGCTCTGCCCCCTCAACGTGCGCCAGCACTGCAGGTGGGTGCTGTTCAGGCAATCAAATAAACGGAAAGGTTATTAGACTTGAGCTAGCATTCACTAACAGAATCGATTCTGTGGGTTTAGTCATCTAAGTGGTCAATGGTAGGACATTAGGATAATTATTATTGTTTAGTGATATTTCTTCAGCTAATTGTTTTTATTGAATGACACACCGAATGATGCAGCTGAAACTAGTGTGCAGCTGCACACTAAGGACAGGCTTTTATGAGCCCAATCCCTCCTGTAAGATAACACATTTGGGTCCCTCAGGATGGTCCTTAGGAACTGTTTGGGAATTGCTGTGGCTGTCAATAAATGCCTTACCGTGTTTGGGGCATTTTTTCAGGATATCTCATCTGGTTAAACAAAAATAAGCTAAGCTTAACTAATAAACGTAGGTAATATGGGTTTTTTACAGACTTTGCCAGGGCAAGTGCCACCTGCAAGGCTGGCAGCGCAGCAGCCCACATGAGCTGGGACTTTTCCTCCTCCTCCTCCTGCTCAGGCACCCCATGCCCCCCAAGAGTGTCTGGACCGTGCCACTGTGTCCCCAAAACTCCGCTCGGCAGTATGGGAGGCTGCTGCCAGGCCGAGCCCTGGGCATCTCCCGTGCACGAGCAGGCAGCACACGGGAGGGGGCTGCCCACCGGGGCCCCTGCCCCAGGCCTCCTCGCTGCCTCACACAGCACCCACGGAAACACCAGGGAGTTCAGAGCTAAGGTTAACGTTTACCCACATGTGCGTGGGAAAAGCCCAAGCGAGCAGAAGGTTGCACTGGCAAAAAGCCACCCTGCCGGTTTCCTCACGCTCAGCAGCTTCCTCCAGCTACCGCATCTCTCCAGGCTGCCTTTTTGTTTCCCGCCTCAGTAGCACTCAGGCAGTGTTACCAGACCTATAAATGAGGCAGTTGAGGAAAGTTATCGAGATATAAGAGTGTGACTGGGTATTACAACCAGTTATGCCTACAACTAGGTTTCTGGATGACCTGGCTTGTTTTTAACTCTGTTATATGTTGTTATTCAAGATCAGCTAAGCCAAACATACAGAAGGAGTCACAGAGACTTGCAGGTAATTCCCAACCCAAAGACTTTGTTTTTAAAATAGGAAAGTAGCCAAGGATGTGGGGTGTGCATTTGTCATGAAAAATCCCAGGGTGACACAAATGGGACTGTACAGGCCGAGTCTATCCCTTGCCGTTCCTGGTGAGGACGAGGGAGCAGCCCGGCACCGCTGCCCGCACCACCTGTGACCTAGTGCGGCTCCCGCAGGGCTGCGGCGCAGAGGAAGGACTGGCAGCACAGCCCGTCCCGGACACGGAGCGCGGAGCTGCTGCCGAGCCTTGCAGGACTCCCTGCCTGGGACTGCCTTGGGGAGCAAAGGAATGAATGTAACACGATCCAGAGACCGCTTAGAGCACGTAAGGGCATCCTGGTGTTAAATACACAGAGGGTGAGACACCGGGCAATGATGGTACAGCTGGCTGCGTCCCGCAAGGGGTCACATTCCGGCAGACTTCCAGCAGCCAGGAATACTTCGGCTGTGATGTTTGCTCCCTCCTTGGACTGTCGGGATGAAAACCAGCCAGCTGGTGAGGACACTGGAGGTAACTGCCAAGGCCAGTGGGATGCAGGGCTTTGAGCGGCAGGAGATGCAGCCAGAAGGGCTTGTACCTGTGGACATGGACAGAATCAGGATTAAATAATGTGACCACCAAACACAAGAGCATCTCATTTCAAATGGGCACTGATGCAGCTTCTCCTCATTGCTTTGGAGAAAAACCTGCCCCTACTATCTAACTTTCCACACTGGCTTTCCCACAAACACGTTTCAGAGCCTTCAACAATGTCCTTCTCTGGAGAGTTAAATCAAGGCCCTAAGTGGGGGTTGTGATAGGTCAGGGTTTTCCCAAACAATTTATCTTTTTCTCTGCCCAGAAACTGGATCTGGGAAGAATTCAGCAATTACTTTTCCGGTTTGTCCAGGGCTGCCAGAGCCCTGGAGAAGGCAGGCACCCCATGAGGTGGGGTTATCCTGTGCACAGGAAGGCTGGATGTCACCACAGCACGCTTCCCAAAAGAACTGAATTTAATGTACACACGCAGCCCATCCGGCCAGGAAAGGCAGAAGCTTGTCCCTGAGAGAGATTTTCCCATGGGAAACACCAAAACCCCAACTCAGTAAACAACGCTCATTAAATCTTAAGCAATCCGCGGGGCGCACGTGAAATGGGAAATCATCCCATTGCAGAGGGAGAAACTCCGTCCAGGCTAAACGACCTGGATGTCTTCCCCAGCCGCTCCGTCCTCTTCTCGGACCCAGCTCTGGGAATGAATCACCAGCCCCGGCCGCCTCTGAAATACCGGCACCGCTGGCTGTGGTTCCTCTTTACCCTATTTCCCGCCGCAGCTCCGCGGGGAAGGGGCAGCTCCAACGCTCCCGCTTCCCGCGCGGCGGCCGGGGGCAGTTTGGCGGCCGAGGGGCCGGCTTTCACGAGCAGACCCATGGCCGAGGAGGGCGGCGGGCGAGGCCGCCTCGGCGGGGCAGAGCTGCTCCGCGCACCACGGGGCGGCGCTGCGCCCCGCTCTTCCCTGCAGGCCGCGCAGGCCCCGCGCTGGCCGGCGGCCATCGCCCTCGCGTCTGCCGCCTGTGCGGAGGAAAGGGCTGGCTGCAGGGAAACAAAGCAGGATACGGAGTGAGGACTGTGTGGGAAAACGCGGCTTTTAGCAAAATGGCCTGGAAACCTGCTGCGCGTCACTCCTCGGAGCACGCAGCTCGCCACACTCTGCCTCTAGTCCCGTGCTCTCCCCAGGCCCGTCCAGGCTGTCGGACACAGCTCACTAACACGAGTAGCAGTAATGCAGGCTCCCTCTGCGCGGTCCTTGGGAGCTCTTCTCCCCGGAGCGAGTAACTCGGCCGCAGCAGCCTGTGCTCATCAACATCCCGTGCACCCTGAGGGGGTTGCGAGGGGACACCGCACTGGAAGGCCACCCTTCCCGCGCCGCGCTGCGCGTGCTCCCCCTGCAAGGCCGAGCCTCACGATTAAAACAGCCCAGAGCTGTCCCCGAAACCGCGGCTAAAACCCGGGGTGGCTTCCCCAGCACGGGCCCAGCGCGCCCTTCCGAGGCGCTCCGCACGGGGACGCTGGAAGCGAAGCCCCCGCGGTGCGAGCGCAGCAGCAGCTGTTGCGGGCGCACGCTGCCGGCCGCGGGCCGCGTGTAGGTGACAGCTCCGTGCCGCCCGCCCGGACCCACACGGCAGCAGGGCTCCACGGGCAGCAGAAGCAGCGGAGAGCGAAGGCTGGCGCTGCCGGAGGCTGCAAAGAGCTTGTGCGGGAGGGACGCACCTCGAGACAGCCCCTCTGCTCACAGCCCCAAGGCTTGCTCGGGAAGCACCCAGCCCCGAGATCATTTTCTCTGCCTTTTTTTCCCCTCAGGGTTATGCTGCTAGTATTCTGTCTAGTATTTCCTGTTTCCTTCCTTCTCAGCTCCTCTGCTGTCTCACAGGCACACAGTTGCAGCAGGCAGTGCATGAAGCCCCTGCGCTGGCCACATCCGTCCCCAGGGAAATCCCTGGGCCCACACAGTTGAGCTTCTAATTAAGGCTTGCCATGTGCCTGTCTTCTGGGGACGGCTCCAACCGCTGCAGCGAGCTACGTACCAGAAGTATTAGGTCTTTTTATGTTTATCCAGAAGGAAAAGCAGCCGTTTCCCCCACCAGCTTCAGGGAAAGGGGCTACACGAAAGCGTGAGGAGGCCCAGAGCACACGTGTCCCGCTGGGGCTTGAAGCGTCCCGGCACACACTGTGCAGCCGGGGCACTCCTGGTTGCAAGCTGCGACCTGAGACAAGCTGCCCCGGATATCACCTACTACCACAGGGAAACCTGGATTCAGACCGAGCTTCAACATTCCGGATCTGTAATCCAGACCTAAAGGAGACTACGTCCTTTCTGCATGCATCTTCCACGTGGTCCCGTGGGGATTCTCCCCATCTTTGCAAGATTCCCTCTTGCTGGGAAAAAACAGAGCGCACAACATTGCCACATGGCCCAGCTGCCAGCGGGGGGAAAGTCCCTGCGTAATTTTAATTGCCAGGGTGCTCCTAGTTCATTTTTTCCCTGTCAGGTGCTTCCACTCTGCTTGCAACCACAGAAGGGGCTGTACTGACGGGTAAAAAACACTGTTCACATTGCTAAAGGGAAAGTTGTTCAACAAGCTTGACGGACTTGCCTCTGCTTCTCTTCCTCCACCCTCAACCTCTTCTTTTCTATGTGAAACACCCACCACGTTGTGAACAACATGCTTTAACAAAACTTCCATGCGAGAGATAGGCATGACACCAGAGAAAACTTGTCTTCCAAGCAGCAGCAGATTTCAAATAAACTAACACATGTTCACCCTTAAGGCATAGCAATAAAGCAGTTTAAATGTATGTGATATATCTCATCCCTAAGGATCTCCAGAAATTCAACAAACTGATATATAAACAGCTCATGGTTCACTTAGAGAAATGCAGATCCTCCATGGGATGCAACATCAATTTAAGACATGTCAAAAATAAGCTTTGGTCTAAAAATAAGAAGAAAAGGGGAGACCAGAGTAGTCAGCTGGAAATCTGGGTAGAAGTAATAAAACAAATGCCCTTAGGTTATGGTCAGCATACCCATACTACCTCCATTTCTGCATCTATGGAACATGCATAGGAAATTTAATTGCCCTTAATTTTATATGCCAAAAACTACCTCCAACACTGTTTGCTTGGATATTATGAATAAGCCAGAGAGACACTGTGTCCACTGCCCTGTTTGAAGCACCTAACGCCATGTGGTGCCTCTGGTTGAAATGTGTGACGAGGTAGGGGAACGGGCCCCACGGCATGTCCAAAACCCGGGAGCTCGCATCTAGGCAGACAAAAATTACCTTTAGCTAATGTTTCCACGACCTCATTTGGTCACTTTTTTTAAACTGTTCAAATTAGTAACAGCCAAATTATTATTAGAAAGCAGGAGGAAAATATGTCCTCGCTGTTTAACACTGGAGTCCAGCAAATTGTTTGGATCTGACAGCTGTCCAGTTCTCATCTCTGCAGCAGTTCTAGACGGGAAGCTGAAACATGCCAATTTTAATTGCAAAATGCTATCCAAATGACAACTGAAGTGCTCTCTGGCACCTGTTGCCTGAGCAAGGTCCTTAATTTTTTTGAGCAGTGAAGAAAGTCCTATTGCAAAGAGCACACGGGTCAGAAAAGAGGTATGTACACTGCATGCATGCATCCAGGCTGCCAGGCTGACAGCAAAAGAAATGTAGTTTTACACTGCTTTGCTTCACTTTTGGTTTCAACAACCTGGGCAAAGATCCCGCTGAATGTTGTAAACTTTCTTTCCTGTTATGTTTACTGCTAACCTTGCAGCGTCCTTGAGATTAAATGGGAGGAAGCAGTTAATTGGTACCTGCAGCAGCTGTCCCAGAAGGACGAAGTTGAGGGACCAACTCTGGTAAATCAACAGCACCACAGCAACAGCACTAGACAGCTCTCGTGATTAGTGTGGCAATCAGGAAATTGCAGTTTAATGCATTTGCTTGAGGAAGCATCACGAGAATCTTTCATGTACTTTAAAAACTGATTAAAATCCTACAGCCCTTTTTTGGCATTCAGGCACGCGAGCCTGCTTTTTGGGAGCAGCTGTCTGCTGCAAGTTGGCATAAAAACGAGCACAGAACGTTCCTGCAGCCCAACAGCACTGCAAGTGCAGCAGTCAGGACACCCAGCGCAGAGGCAGCTTTGGCAAAATCCCGTCCCTAGGCATCATGTGCAAAATTACCTTGTACTGGTACTTTTATGTTGCCAAAGAGCTCTTCAGACCTGGTCTTGGGATGCCCCCTGTCCAGTGGCACCCATGCAATGAAGAATCAAGCCAGGTTGGAGGAACGAACAGGAGGAAACCACTCCACTGGGCATGCCTGTTTGGAGGCTAACACAGTCCCACGCAGAAGATGCAGAGACCCACAATCTCTCATGAAGCTGATGAGCATAAAGTAATACGCTCACAGCAAAACATTATGTTAGGGCATGCAAAAGGATGAGCAGGCCTCCCACCCGACAGAAGTGACTGTAGCAGCGTTCATAAGGCTTTGCTGCAGTTTTGGTAGGGCTAGATTTGATGCTGGTGTTTCACGTGCTCCCCCTGTCCCTGGGATGGGTGCCTGGCTCTGGGCCGTGTCCCGGGAGCACCAAGTCCCACAGCTCAACACTAGTTAGTGGTTGCAGATGGTAGTAGACTCGTGACAGACTCCATAGTACCAAAGGGAAAAAGGGAAGAAAAGGCACACCCAAAAGCTGAGCTTGCTTCTTTGCGTTTTTTTTATTCACCCATGTTGACTGTGTAGAAAACTGCAAAGAATAATTTAAAATGTATTAATTTTCAAAAAAAAAGGTAAATATTTCAGTAGCATAAAAGCAGTGCCAATGATGCTCATGGTTTCAAATCCTTTGTTTTGCATTATCTTCCAGCAAATTTTCCTGTCCCTTTTGGCAAAGAGTGCAAAATGACATTGGCAGCTGTGAGGAGCTACAGAAAAGAAAACCCTTTTTTTTCTTATTAACCTTAACACAAGTCCCCTCTGTCCTTGCATCCACAGGCTGCCTGTTACTTTCTGCAGGGGTCGGCAGTGTTTAGGGCAGAGCTGGCACTTGTACAACATCTAATACCCTGGGCTGCTGACCCAGCTGTGGGTGCAGCCAGGGCGGCTGCGTTGGAGGAAGTCACTTTTCTGAGTATGAACCAAGCCAGGGGGCAGCCGCCGCGCGGCCCCTGCTCGGCTGCGTGTTTTGGGGCGGGAGGCGGGCGGCCTCAGCGTGACTTTCCACTGAGAAGTCATTTTTTCCCATGGCCTTTCCGCCCCCTCCAACCAAGCGAGGTAGCGCCGCATGCGGAGGGACACAGAAGGAAAAGCATCTACATGCACGTGCCGCCAAAGAGAGGTCTCTGCTGGCAAATGCTCTCCAAAAATAGCCCCGAGTCCGCCTGTGGTGGCGGCTGGATGTCAGCAATGGAAGGAGGCGAGCAAGGGGCTACTCTGGAGGCATTCAGGCTCCAGCCACCTTGGTGAGGAGGAGGAAGAGGAGGAGTTTTCAAGTTCAATTTCCACACAGATCCACCAAAACTCTGCCTGGAGCTGGCTTCATTCACACTGCACCTCATTCCCCTGATAGCTGCAGAGGGCACTTGCTTTCAAACACCTAATCCTCGCTTTTTTTTTTTTTTTTTTTTTTTTTTTTTTTTCAT
>JAWLRI010000215.1:4980827-4992330 GCA_034781795.1 Crypturellus tataupa
AAAGTCCCTGGAGCGGCGCCAGCGGGAGGCGGCGCCCGCGGAAAGCACCGGCCGCCGAAAAGCCCCGGTTTCGAAACGCGGGCGGGCGGGGGCGCCCGCGCTGCCGCCGCCGCCGGGGATTTTCGGGGTTTCATCCTTCCTATTTTTTTCCTTCCTCCTTCCTGCAGTTTCTTGCACCTGGCGATTATTCACGAGGAGAAGGGCCTGAGCCTGGAGGCGATCCGGCAGATGGCCGGCAACCAGGCCTTCCTGGACTTCCAGAACAACCTCAGCCAGGTAGGGCCCGCTTCCCAGCCCGTGCTCCCGGTGCGGGGTGGTGGGGGTCCTGCCGCGGCAGCCGTTGGAGCAGCGTCCTCCCAGCCACGGCCTTCGGTGCCCGCGTTTTTCCCATGTGATGCGGCGGGTTGCACCCCGCGTCGCTGTCACCTTAATGATACCCTTTGTGTGGTGCCTGGTTTCTGGGGAGCACGGAGTTCCCTGCTTCCAGGTGGAAGAGCAACTGTACAATGTGGTGGGAAGCAGTAAAACAAAACTGTTGGGGGAGGTTTGTTTTTAACCGGGCAGAAATCTCCCACGGATTGAGGGCCCCTTTGTGCAGGCGCTGCTGCTGTGTGCTGCATCGGTAGCGTCACTTACCGCCCTGTGGTTTCCTTCTGCCTGCAGACTCCGCTTCACCTGGCTGTTATCACCGATCAGCCTGAAATTGCTGAAGGCCTTCTAAAGGCCGGATGTGACCCAGAAATCAGAGACTTCCGAGGGAACACGCCGCTCCATATCGCCTGCGAGCAGGGCTCCCTGCGAAGCGTCAGCGTCCTCACGCAGCACTGCCAGCAGCACCACCTGCCCTCCGTCCTGCAGGCCACCAACTACAACGGTATGCGCAGCCGGCTCTGGCCGAACGCCACCATGCTGCCCCGAGGACAGGTCTCTTGTTCTGGAGATTGCAGAGACCTCTGGAAAAGTGCAGGAGGTTGAGGAAGCCAAAGCACGTGGCAGTGCTCAGTTTTAAGAAAACTTCGCTGCTTGGCTTAGAGGCCTCCTAACTGATGATCACTGGCTGCTACAACTTTAAACTCTGCGTTTTTAATGACTACTTTTGCAGAATTTAATGAACTCTGAATATCTTATTTCAAGTGTTTCCAATTTTTGTTACAATAATATGAAGGCAAACACTGGAATATAGATAAATTTCCAAAATTTTTTCCTGCTGTCCATACATATTGAAAGTTGGAAGGTTATCTTGGAAAGCACCCCTTTGTCTTGGATAAGTTATTCTGTCTCCTGACTTTAAGTGAAACATAAGGCATTAGATTAGGATTTTTCACATTTTACCTTCATTTGTATTTTACAGGACACACATGTCTCCATTTGGCATCTATTCAAGGGTATCTGGCTGTTGTTGAATACTTGCTGTCCTTAGGAGCAGATGTGAATGCTCAGGTGTGTAATTCATTTATGGAGTTAACAGGATTTGCATACTCCGAAGAATCGGTAGTTCTGGCACTGACTTGCCTGGCTCTCCTAACTTGCAATATCTTGGGTTGTTTTCCTGCAGGAGCCATGCAATGGCAGAACTGCACTACATTTGGCTGTAGACCTGCAGAATTCGGATCTGGTGTCACTTCTGGTGAAACATGGGGCAGATGTGAATAAAGTAACCTACCAGGGCTATTCCCCGTATCAGCTCACGTGGGGAAGAGACAACACCAGCATACAGGAACAGCTGAAGCATTTGACCGCAGCTGACCTGCAAATGTTGCCAGAAAGTGAGGACGAGGAGAGCAGTGAATCGGAATCTGAATTCACAGAGGATGAAGTAAGTAACTATTTGCACTGTTTCATAGGAAGGGCCAAATCCTGCCCTTTTATATGCTTAAATTGTATTTTTATTGGTGCTCTGATGACATATGGGTGACCTGTTACCTATGTAAGTATAATTATCCCCATGAAGTAAGGTAATACGGTCCAGAGGTAGATGTATGGCAGTTGGACCAACATAAAATAAATCAGTTTCACAGAGCACGATTCTCTGAACATCGTCCTGTTGCTGATACCTACACAATCTTGTGATACAGTTTAATTTGCTGTTTTCTCCTCCGCACCATTTACTTCTCTTAACATTTTCAGTGCTGCAAATTGCAAATGAGAGCAAATGTAAACCATTGCTTTGCAGAAATTTTGCACACTAATGAAGTCAGAGCAAGCAGAATTTGACTGTTTTTCCCAAATAGATACAATATTTGCGGTAAGAGTTTGGCATTAACAGCACTTTTTTCTTTTTGTTCCAGCTTATGTACGATGACTGCTGTATTGGAGGACGACAGCTGGCATTTTAAAGCCGAAGTTTCCTGA
Source organism: Crypturellus tataupa (assembly GCA_034781795.1). Lineage (NCBI taxonomy): Eukaryota > Metazoa > Chordata > Aves > Tinamiformes > Tinamidae > Crypturellus > Crypturellus tataupa. Next base: position 4,983,180 of record JAWLRI010000215.1, read on the forward strand.
GAAAGGAAGTGACTGTGTACATATGTACAGGAAAAGGACTGGCATTTTTCTTTAAAAAAAAAAATGTGGAAGAAAAAAGTACTGAAATACTACACTGCCCAGCAAAGAGCACTTAATCGTAACAGCAAGGTTCCATATTCTGACCTGCGATTAGATAACACGAGTGGAATATGCAACATCATGTGTATTTACACCACTTGTAAGGAATCCCATACCCACACTTAAATGAAGAAAACGGACTACAGATCCAACATAGTATTTATAGAAATGCATTTAATATCTGTCTATAGATATTAATCACTATGAGGAATACTTGTTCACTTGCGACTCATATAAAATGTCCCATCTTGGAAGTTGAATTCTTAGATTTGTGTTGGGCCGGTGATGCTTCACCTACTGACTGACCTCAGCTGCTCTTTGTGGGTTACAGCAGACAGGATCAACCAAAGGAATAACCTCCTGCCTGTTATGGGAGAGGTAGCAATCACATTAACTATTGGCATTGGAAACAGTATGTGCCACATAATATGTGTCATAATTGCTACACTTATTAACAATTGTATAGCTTGTAAATAGTGTATATTTTGTTTATAATATTTTCATACATGTGAGATGTATTTATTAAAAAAAGTCAAATGACTGTGTCTGGTCTGTGATATGATTCACTGTCTGCCTCCTTGCCCTGAGACAATGGGGGATCCATGTGGGCTTGTGAGCTTAGCTGCCCCTGGAGTGTTAGGTGGTTCCCTGCAGTAGGAGTACGGTGCCTACAGCTCTGAGCTCTCGGTCCTTCCCCCGCAGCTAATTTTAGAACAGATGTAGTTTCCTGTACCCTTTGTGGGGGGGGGGGGGGGGGATGGGATTCCCCCTCTGTCACGCAAGTGTCAAGGGGCTTGGCCTATAGAAATATTGATGACACCATTTGGTAGCAGCCTCCTGACCTGCTGCTACCCTCTGTTCCAGCTCTGGCCCCTGTGCTGCTGCACAGTGCAGGAAGCCCAGTGTGGGGGGATTTGCAGGGGGAGGAGGGAAGTTTGCAGAGCGGCCCTGTGCCTGGGTTTCCTCTTGTTTTATCAGAGACCTGGTGCAGTTTGAACTTCGGCTCCTTCGGATTTTCCAAAGGGGATTTCCACAGGAAGAGGAGAATGCAAGACGCGGAACAAGCAGTGCTTTCTTCTACCCTTGAAACCCAAGCGTTGGGCCTCACCTCTCTCCCTGTGACTGCCAAAGCCACAGTGCTCGTGGTCTATTCTATAGTGGACTATGTCGCCTTAACCCCCTTTAATTATTTCAGAGTGTTTACCCAGGCTTTAGTTCAAACAGAATTATTTCACTCAAATTTCCATCTGTGTCTGATCTCCTTTCAGCATTGTGTTGCACAGCAGGACTCACTTCAGCTGCAACTACCGGATCGCTGTGCGACCGCATAAAGAACCAGCCGAGTGCAGCGTGACCGTGCCCTTTTCCCAGCCTGGGTTACGTGCCCTCTTCCTCCTGCGCCGCAACCCCCTGGATCGGGACCGGGTGGAGCAGAGCTGCTGACGCAGAAGTCAGCTCTGCCAGCCAAGTATCCACCAGCGCACTCCTGCACTGCTGGCCCCTGGCCAGCCTCTGGACACTCATGAAGGCAGCAGCTCCAGACTGATGGGAACATCCAGTCCTTTCCTTTAACGAGGTCCTGGCTTTGTCTCTTCCTGAAGGATGCCTGAGACATGAGCTGCTCTAAGTAAGGCTCTTACGGAGGGCTCCTTGGTATGAGGAAGAGCACCTGAGCTGGCAGGGTTCTTGCTAATTTGCATTGGAGCCAAAGGCCATTGTGGAAATGATTATATAGAAATTGTCATCCTGAGTCATTTTTATTTCCCTTCCACTCTCATTTCATTAGTATAGGCCAGGTGTATGCACCAAAACTTCCTTACAGGTGAGAGGGCCATGCCTACTTTCAAGCCTGCAAAGTCTTCCATCACTGGGGCTGGCTGAGAATTGCACAAGCCGTGGGTGTCCTCTTGTCCCTCCGGCTTTTGCTGCTACACCAGCAAAGAACCCCAAGAAATAGGCAGCCCTCTTTGATGAAACACCACATTGTGGTGGCTGAAAATGGGAAAGGCAATCTGCTTGTCTCATCTTGCTGTGCCTCAGTTTCCCACTTAAAAAAACATGGGCTTAAGATGATGTCAAGGCTCTGTAGAGGCTTTTGCCATCCATAGCTATCAGTGTTCTGGAAGTACTCAGCTACATGGCTAGAAATAGTATGCAAATAGATAGATACCGTCTGAATGCAAAAAGTCTATATTCTAAGGCCAGAGGAAGGGAGGAAAGAAGCAAGTGCTCAGTTATCAGTAGTACCAGACTGGTCAAGCAGTTTTGGAGGCAGCGGTACATTCTATGCTGCACATTGCAACATTTGGATAAATAATACCTTACGAAGGAGCTATTATTATTGTGTAAGAATTCTATAATGGCTTAATAAATAAAGCAAATGCTTTAAAACATAAGGAAATTTTGCAGCTAAAGAAATCATTGGCAAGGTACTGCAGGCTGGTTGTGCTCCTGGTTGCCTCCATCAGTCATGCAAACCTAGCAGTGTATGCTACACAAAGTAGTGTGTACAGAGGAACCACAGTTAAAGCAAGTAGGACAGAGTTCAGTGTGACAGAGACTGAGCAAGTAGGACAAACAATGTGTGTTCCTCAGAAAACAAAGAGTGGACACATTGGGTATTGGTGGCCTCGTTACAGTGTGCATTGATAACATGGGGCTGTTGAGTACAGTGCCTTGCCTTTGCTACCTGAGAATATTACTTGAGCATGTTGGAAAAGTAGATCAAAGACAGTCACAGGTCTCACACATGCACACGTACACATGCACATACATGCACAAGTAAGGTGAATTTTGAGCATATACTTTCAACCATTGCACATTATTGTCTCTATTTTCTACACCCAGACTTTCAGAAATCTCTTCTGACACCTGTTTTGGTGATAACCTGCCTTCCTGGAATTTTCTTGGCACTATGGTGCATATGTCTCAGGGTCTCCCTTTTAGGACTCAGAGAAACAGCTCCTTATCTATCCATCCTGATAGCATCATACTTTCCTTTTTCACCACACAGCTGCCTTTAGCAGTGCGGGTCAGGTTGTTCTTGTCTGCCCTCTCCTTCCCCTTGGCTCTGGCCTGCAGAGAAGCACACAAAGGCGGCAACGCTAGTAGCACTCGGTGCGCTCTCCTAACTCCCGTGGTGGGACATTTGTGGTTTAACAATTTCTGGAGGTGGAGGTGCCATCTGTTTATGTAATGGCTCTGGGTGGAGCCTGCTGGCGCGTAACCAGAGAGCTGCGCCTCGAGTCCCCGAGCGCTTCTGACATGGAAGGGACCGCCAGAGCATGGCTGCCACGGCGTGAGGAAGCACGTGCCAGCTGTTTGTTTTGAGCTGGCTGCAGGATATCTTCCCTTGAAATCCCCCGGATTTCTGGCTGATTCTCATAACACCTTCTACCTCGTGTTCATCCTGAGGTATCAAAACATAATCCCTTATCTGTCTCCCTGGAAGGCCAATGTCTTCTGCCCTCACATCACTGACATTGCCTCCCAGGCAGTTGCTGGGGCTTCCCTCAAGGGCTCCCTTTGAGGTGGAGCAGGGACACAGCAGTATATCTCTTTTCTTTCTGATGAAATATCACTTATTTTCTGCTCTATATATGCGCCACAGCTTTGGTTCAGTTCTAGTTAAGTGAGGTGTCTGGGTGAGGGAGAAAACAAAGGTGCAGACAGCAATGAATTCTAAATAAAAATGTTGTGATGTGTGAGAAGCAAGGCAAGTATCATCTGTGACATATTCTGTTATTTAAAAATCTATCGTGGTGACAGACTCTAGAAATGACAAGTAGCAGCACAGATCCCAGTCCATTTGCACAGACCTTTTTTTTTTTTTTCAGAAGCTTTGATTTGGATATAATTAAATGCCTAGTTATTACTAGAAGGAAGAAATGCAGAATAAAGTGCCAGGGAGGGTCCTCTCCCTGGAAACTCCGCTCCAGTTTCAAGGGGGTGGAGGAAGGGCTTTCCAAGTATTTCTGTGCTCCCAGCTGAAGGGATGTGCTGCAGAGCGGGAGCTGCCCAGGATCCTGGAAGGGCCCAGGAGCAGGAAAGTCCCAGCTCCTCCCTCCAGCGCCGAGGGCTGCACAGCTTGCACCGCACGCTGCAACTCGCCCGCGAGAACGGTCGCCAGCAAAGCCCGCAGCAACTCTGCAACCCCCTCCCCGCTCCCGTCAGGCACCTCTCCAAGGTGTAAACATCAGAGCCAAGGGGCTCCATTTAAACACCGACACATTTATCACGTTGCCGTAATGTCGGAAGCTAAAACTCCCATGGGTTTAAACAGAAAATCCCCTCCCTTGAGATTTGACTTCTCCCCACTACCCCCTGCTCCAGGGCTCATATTTTCCCAGGACAGTCTCCTTGTCCACCTTTCCAAACCGGACATACCAGTCCATATGGGAAGAAAGTTGGGGTTTTCCCTGCCCAATCAATGTGGAATTTTAATGTTTTAGACCACTCATAAGCAATGGCAATGTGGTTTGTCCCTTCTCCAAGCAGCACGTGTGTGGATTTTTGTCTGTTTGCTGCTTGACATCCTTGCAGTAAGGCTGACCCAACAGCCACGGGCCTCTGAGAGCCCCCAAACCTGCCAGCAGAACCATGTCAGCAAGATTAGTGGCTGCTGTGTTCTCCTGGAGATGTGAGAGGAATCCTCTCCAGGCCTGTAAATTGGAAGAAGCATCCAAGATGTTAAAGATTTAGCACAATGCGGAGTCAAATTAGTGAGTATTTGTAAAGCACTGCAAGACTGTCAGAAAGAGCCATAAAATGCAAGTATTTCTAATGCACAGGCACCCAGGGAAGGGTACGTGGTTATAGCTACAACACAGTGCTTAACTCCGTTAATTATTACCCTTGGATTTCAGCAGTTTGGAGAAGGCACTATCTCAAGGTTGTACAGAAGATTTCGTCAGTGCTGCTGCTACTCTTTGGCACTGTTTTGCACCCTCTTGCCCAGGTCTTAGCAGGACACAGCCCACCCCAAGACGCACTGGTCACTTGGAACAAGAGGCTGCGTTGCTGACGTGTAGGAGGAACCATGCTGCTTTTTTTTCCACTCTCCATGGGAAAAGGACATCGAGTTTCTAAGTCAGAGCTCCAGAAACACACTGAACTGACAAGGACTGAAAGTCAGTAGCGATAGCTGCCTGGCCTGTGCAGTACAGAGAGCGAAAGTGCACCACCCTCTGATTTCAGTTTTTCTAAGTGGATGTGTTTCCATTCAAGTGTGCGTCAAGGCCGATGTTTCTGGATTTGATCCAGAATTCAGATCTGACTGCTAGCAGCAGCTTCTCTGAGGAGTTTTGCCCTCAGTACACAAACAAAAAAAACCAAAGCTACATGAAGCCTGTTTGCCCCAGGTTGTGCCAACCTTTGTTTGGGGGAAAACCTTCCAAAGAGTGGGCTTCACACCACCCATCCACCCCCAACTACACTCAAGATCCACCTCCTCTCTCAGAGCCCATGAACTTTCCTGAGCTGCAGTGAGACATCCCCCACGGTGTGTCTGCTTCAACCCTGGGCCGTCTTTGCAGTCCCCACCAGCACCAACAGCACACTGAAAAACCCGACCCCAATGTGCTGCACCATCCCGCCAGGATGAGGCAAAGACTGAAGCGATCCTCCCTCCTTCTGCAGAGCTTCGTGAAGCTCTGCAGCCTTTCCATGTTTGACAAGTTACTTCTGCAGGATGCGCTTGGCCTCGTGGAGACGGAGCAGCTGAGGTGCAAAGTGGGTTAGCTGGGAGCTGCGTGGGCGGCGGGCAGCCCACACCGCAGCCAGCTCTGTTTGAACAGGCGAGCGAACAGCACAGGGCTCATTTCACAACCTGAAAGCGGCACCAAGGGGGAGAGGGGACATGGCCCTTGCAGTGCCACTGGGATGCAAGATTCAGAGGAGTCACAAGCAGTGGGCACCGGTCCCGGGTCACCCTACATTCACTCTGCTGGTGCTCTAGATGATGCCCATGTCTCAGTTCTTAAGCTTTCCCTGTGCACCCTCTTCTCTGGATGTGCCCTCATGGGAGGAGATATGAACAACACCACAGACAGCCAGGATTTCAGGCCAGTATTGCTTTAGCACCATCTCAGTAAATGCAAAACCAGCTCTGCATCTCCATAGAGTCTGTAAAAGGAAGCTTGCTCCCAAGGTGAGCGGATTATCTGCTTCCCTTTACAAGTCACTTCTGTTTTTGGAGAGCTTCTGAAGTAAGGAACCAATAATGTTCATTTCCTTTTTCAGAGAAGTCTGATAAAGTAGCAAAGGGAAAATTATCTGGTTATTCTGTCACTGGCTTCCGTCAAGAAGCAATTCCAGGCAAGCAGTGACAAGACAATCCCTTTAAATGTGGGGCTCTAGGAAACGTGCTCCTAAAATAGCTGTGCAGAGGGACAGAAGGAAATAGCTGCATCCATGTGCTGTGCAAAATTAAGAGAAGAGTCTGTTAGCACAGAGCACTGCAGCTCTACTTCACAAGCAGGACCAAACACATTTTTCACGCATACTTTTTTTCCTGAAGAATAAGCAGGCTTAGCTATACTGCAACATCCCATACGTGGTGCCAATTGTACTACATTTTCTGTTTAGAATTTAATGAAAAATAGAATATTCCAATGTCACATTTTTTCCATTTTGCTAGGAACCTTTTTTTTTAAGTTAGAAAGTGTATTTTAAAAAAAATCTTTGCAGTCAAAATAATACTAACAACTTCCAAAATGAAACTGAAAATTTCAGTAGACCCCCAAAACAAGAGCTTCTTTCATTTTTTTCTTAGTCATTGAAAACTTCAGATGTTTACTTTCTAACTCACCTAAAGTAGTTTTTCTCCTAAGCATCTGTGATTGTTAACATAACAGATTTTTTTTCCTACTCTTGAGTCATATGCACCAGGCATAACTCTGACCTGGGGCTTAGTGTGTCATTTCAGTGCAAAGCCAAACCCAGAATTTACATCTCATTGTCGTCTATATAATAGCTAATATTAAATCCCTTGGATTTGTGTATGGCCAAGGTTTCAGGCAGCTTCACAATTAGTGGCCTTCAGTCAGGTCTGCTTGGCTGCACCTTATGCTCTCTGGCATTCACTTACCTCACAGAGCGAAATCCTAGAGTTACCATATTTTCCGGCTACTCTAATTATACCACACATTAGCAGAAAAAACAACCCAGCTCACAGAAGATGATATTTTCAAAACTGGTCCTGGAAGGTGTTTTTGTGGTGTTTGTAGGGTTCCGAAACAACCAGTCACAAGCACACAGCTTCGCACAGGTAACCCAGGGCTGCTTTTGACACCATGTGAATCGATAGCGAGATGACTGCCTTCTCTGGAAGGAGAGGCTTTACTCATGACTCCACAGAGATCGTGTCTCCACAGAGAGGAATGCTAGAGTGCATCAGCCCAAGGCGTGAAGGCAACGCACATGAGCTGGGCAGTGTCTGTCATTTCTCACACAGATACTTTCCTCCAGCAATAGAACAAATGCAGCTCAGTGTGTCCTTCTCTCCCTGTAGGCAAGCCCTTGGGCTGCAAAATCATCATGAAATGCCACCACATAAGGCTTCTTAACACTGCCTTAGGATAACATTATTTCTGCAGCTTTACTAAGTTGCAGAAGTGCTAAGTGTGACTGTTGGAAACTTGAATGCTGTTAACAGGAATTGCATTTTCCCTGTAAGCACAGAATAAAAGCAACTCAGTGTAGCCCTGTTAGTTATGTGGCTTAATGTCATATAAAATATCATCTGCATCTCCAACTTCCAAAGCATTTGAGGCCAGTCTTGTTGAACAGCCAAAATTATCAAGAAAATAATTCGGGGCCAGCCTTACTGCAAGGACTAGCAAACTGCTCACCCAGGAGGAGGTACTCAGGTTTACTGCTGTGCACAGGCAGTTGGTACTGCTGTGCCCTGTCCTTTCCAGAGGGATGGACATCTTTGTGTCACTTCCCTCACCTGCCCCTGCATCTCAGGGAGGCAGCGAGAAGCTTTTGCTCTTCTTGCAGAGCGACTGCTGCTTGTGCCAGGGCCGGATGGCAGCACGGAGGTGCTGACAGCTGCGGCGCCGGGCGCTGCTGGAGCCCTCGCTTGGACACGAGCGCTTGGCAGCTCTGAGTCCATGGTCAGGCTGGGACCTCCCGTGTCTGCAGAGCTCCAGGTGCAAGGCCTGAGCCACGAAGCCTTCTCCTCCGAACCCTAGAGGATCTGCTTCAGCAAACCACAGAAGGAAGTCGAAGATCAGATGTGTGAGGTGAGGGAAGTGTGCAATGAACAGACCTCCCTAACCTCAACAGCCTGGCAGCAATGCTTGTACATCTGCAGTGAGGGACACGATTCCCCAAAGCACATGTAAGCAGCAGTGACGATCGGGGGAAGGCAAGATTCAAACTGAAAGCAGTCGCTGCATCTTGTTTCCAGGGTTAAAGCAGAGAGGCACCTTGTGCGCACAACGTGCCGCGCTGCTAGCAGGAGCTCACCATTTCTCTGAACCGACTCCTTGGGAGTTCTGCAGAAAGGAAAGAACAAGCTGACTGAGCTGCTTTGCATGGGATTTCAATTTACTTTTTTTTTTTTTAATGACGTTGTGGTGAGAAAAAGAGACACTGATGGTAAATGCAAATATCTGCAGCACGCTGAGACCTCGGCACGGAAGCTTTTCAAAGCTGCTCAGTACCTAAGCCTATGGAGAACAGCAACTGCCCGGCTGTGTATGGGTCTTGCTGAAATAAATTCCTCTGGCTGGAAAGTTTGATGAAAAGTCCTTTTATCCTGTCATCATCGACAGGGATTTTTTTGCTCCTACTCAGAGATGAGCAAAATTCGTACTGAAGATCTTAAAAGTGCTCTGAAAAGTGAGAGCTCGACGCCCTCAGCTGCCTCTGGCACTGCAAGAAACGGGGAGGGGGAGAAGAGGAAACGCTTCAAGCCGTGTGCGTGCTGCAGGACCCGCTCTGAGCAGCAGCTAAATTCGGCGTGGCAGCCCCACGGGTGCCACTTTCCCTCCTGTGCTGCCGCACCTCGTGCCGCTGTAGCCAGCGAGCCTGCGAGTGCCGAGCC
>JAWLRI010000215.1:4992430-5026766 GCA_034781795.1 Crypturellus tataupa
GAGCACGCCGAGCCCCCAGGAGGGGCCCCGCTGCCGTCCGCGCGGCCGGCTGGGGCTGGGGCTGCAGCAGAGCTGGCGGCCGGCCGGACCTGGCGCCGCTGCTGGAGCCGGCGTGCGGGGGTCGGGGAAGGGGCTGCCAGCAAGCGGGCAGCCATTTTAGTGAGGAAATGCAGGCAGGCTGGTGAGCCCCACCGAGCGTGGCACGGGTAAAGGGCATTGCTCCTTACAGCAATTACCCTTCCCGCAGCATGAGCCGAGGCACAGGGCCAAGGATTGGGGCTGGCAAGAGCCAGCTCCGGCCCCATCCCTGTCGCCGAGTCCCTGTGACTGCAGCAGGGCAGCTCCAGTCCTCGTGGCTCTGCTCCTCTCCTTGGCAGGCCGCACAACACCCCAGGGCACCCAAACCCAGCAAGGCACAAAATCCTGCCCTAGGAAATGAAGCCACAGGCCACGGCCGGCCCGCGGCCCGCAGGACCTTGGCCCCAGCTTTAGGCTGTAAGCTCCTGGGGCTTGGGCTGGCTTCAAATGCATGTTTGTGGAGCTCCCCAGAATATGTGCGACCGGTTCCTCCTGTGCAGAGCCGCGGAGAATATGAACCGGCAAAACCAGCCGCTACAAAGTTAAGGCAGTTGGTGCTGGAAATGTTCCGCTTTGATGTCTGCTGCAACAGCGGAAGCTCGAGTTGCCGCCTGTGCAGGGTGCCTCCCCCAGCAGTTTGGGCTCCAGCAACTGAGCAGATTTCTCTCAGTGATGTGCAAGTAAAAGCCTTTAGACTCCATTAGAGGAGAGCTATTTGGAGCACCCAGTCACATGGAAATTTGGCAGGATTTTTTTGTCAGTCCAGGGCCGTGTTGCTCCAGCAGGTTTCACCTTTGCTCAGCCCTGCTTGCAGAGGCCCTGCATGCAAATATAAGTTCCCTAAGCTTTCACACACATGACTTTCGAGAGGTTTGTCTCTTCTGTAAAAAAAAAAAAATGCAGGTTCAGATAAGTCATTTTATTAATCACCAGGACCATTCTCAAATTTCTTTCAATACTGAGAAATTCCACTTAATCACAGCCTGCTCTGCTGCCACCTATCTCACATCAAATGGAGAAAGAAATGATGTAGGGAGGACCTTAGTCACACTAACAGGCTTCAGGGCTGAGCTGGAAAACATCACATGAATCATCTTTGCCTTTTCTTTAAGGGAAACAGAGAAGAAGAATGCTGCTTTGAGAGTAAAGTGCACAAAGCAGTGACAGGTCTTCCTGTTTCCTTCCCATTTCTCAGGTCTCTGCAGCCTATTCCTTCCCTTGTATGAGCTCTATAAGCAAAGCTGTTCCTTGGAGAATTTTGCACTACATCTCATGGAATGCAGAGATATGAGCTTTGCGGGGGAGCTAGTAGAGCAAATCCAAGGATACTTTCCAAATAAGCCTAGTTCTTCTTACTTGTCTGAGTCTCACTGAAGTCCAGAGGACTTCTGTGTGCGTGCAAATATGTGAAGGCAGCAGGATGTGGTGCTGGGAGATAAAAGGGTAGTTCTTCGGAAAGTGTGGCAATGGTAAACATTGCATGGCCCCCTTTTGAAAGCCAGGCTGCTTGCTGGAATCCACCAAGCACGGCCAGAGCACAAGGTGCATCTTCAGCCTCAAGCCAGCCAGCCAGCATGGTGGGGAGGAGGAGAGGAATCGGGATCTGAGGTGGTGGCAGAGTTGTGCTGTAAAACCTGCTCCCTCGGGGTCCTCTATGGATGCAGAACGGATCCCCCTCCAGGGAGGCAAGGAGGACCTGAAATCTCCAGCCGCCTGCTCTCTCCTTCCACATCCCTGATCTGAGATGTGTGGAAAGTCCCCTGCAGATCGCACACCTGAATAGCACAGGGTCTCTGCATGTCCCTTTTCCACAGAAGAATAAAGGAACAAGACTTGCTCTGAGGCAATGTAATGCTGGTTATCAGAAACTCTATCTGCACCAACGGAGAAAGGACTGGGGAAAATAGTTGGAATGTTTTATCCTTCTTTTTACCACTGGAAAACACGTAACTGCAATTCCCCATTGGTGCAGGCCCACAGGGGAGGAACAGACACTCTGCTGTAAAGGAAAATCCAGCATTTTTCTGCCTGGGTGTTTCGTAAACATGCTAATCCCTGCTCTGGGCAGCATTCTGCTGAAGAGCCAAGAGCCGATTTCCACTAATGCTCCCCCCCGCCACTTCAAAACTGCACCTGTCCTAATAAATACTAAGAGATTTCTGGGCATTCAGACTATCTCATGTCACCAGTGGCCTCCTCCCAAAGCATCAGGCAGCTGCAGACATTGCAACTGTCCTCAGGAGCACTGCAGCACTTGCCTTTGCCAGCTACCCAAAGTGCCAGGTCCAAGGCACAGGCTGGGCCTCTGTGTGACCAGGGACTGCAAGAAAGCAGCACAGCTGTTTGCTGCAAATACCCAATTCACTGCATGTCGAAGGAGAAATCCCATCAAGCTGCTTAGGTCAGCTGGGGATGCCATAGCTCTGGTTGGGGTTTTCTGGCCTGAAATAAATGTACGTGTGTTGAGGGAGGCTGCACAGACAGTGCGTTCAACAGGTTCTGATCATGTGGGATTTCCTGCACACAAGCAGGCCATCTGCCTGGCACAGCCCCAAGCCCTTGAGCTGCACTTGTGCAACAGGCAGTCCAGGATTTCCACACAGTCAACTGAGTGGTCACAGCCGCTGTTTCGCCAGCGCCGCTTGATGTCAGACAGCCAAAGTCCTCAGCTTCAGCGTGGACAAAATTTCCAAGGGTGATAAGAGAGCATGTCCAAGGAGAGTCCAGACATGCACAACTGTCTCGGGGCTCTGCTCTGCAGAGGGGGCCGGAGGACGCTGTGGACTGCGTGCCAAGGAGGGTACCAGCGCCAGCGCAGTGTGTCTGCCACATGGCCGGCGGGCACGTGCCACGGGGCCGTTACCACGGCCTGCTGAGTGCAGCGCTGTTTTGCACAGCAAGTTGTCATTAACTTAACAGCCAGGTCTGCACATTGAGCAGCTGATTATTATTATTATTATTATTATTAATCTTGGCAAAGCTTTGCTTTTTGTTGTCACAAGTTTGCAAGCACTCAAGTTTGTATGGCACGTAAAAACTGGGAATTCCCCCACCCCCAGATCTTTCTTTCCCTGAATAATCACCTTCCTCAGCCAGGGACCATCAGCCTACATACAGCTCTTGGTCAAGCGCCTGTATGGACACACTCCAGCCACATAGCAATGTCAGCAATCACAGACATGCACTGACTCAGTTGCACAATCGCCCACAGGAGGCCTAGATTCAGGATTTCTCTGTTTTCATCCCAAAACACTCTCTCTTTCTCCCAGCATTTCTGCTCCACCTCGGAGCTGCTAACCAATGGCCAGTCTCTGGCATCTGAGACAGCAAAGTCCTGCTCACAAATCCTCCTATAGAAACTGTGCTTAGGAGCTTGCTTAACCTTTTTGGTTGCTGCATGTTTTGCTTGATTAGATCCATCAGCTTAAAGAGGATAAACAAGGCAGTTCCTAGAAGCTTCATAGCAGGAGCAAGTCCTCTTTTGGTCACCAGAGAGACCATATGGTGTCACGTGTGTGGGGAAACCCCCCAGCTCTCCCAGGCCAGCGGTTTTGTAATATCCTGACCATGCCGAGCGCTTCCAAGGGCTTTCACTGACCACTTGTGCAGCGTGACCCTCGGAGCCGTGCAGAGAACACAGCGGGCTCGGGTTTACGCATAGTCGTGCAGCCAAGCAGAGGCCCCTCTGCAGAGCCCCGCAAAGCTGGGGTTGGTGCCGGGGGCAGAGGCGATCAGCCGCGCACTGGAGGCTGCCCAGCTCACCAGCTCCCCTGACCGTGTCAAGCTGCCGGAGAGGCAGCACTACGTGAAGAAGGTGCTCGTTGAGCAACAGCCTCAGCGTTTGACGCTTGCTAAGGACACAGAGGTCAGCAGCCCGGGGTCTGTCTGAGGCGGCGTGCTGTCCTCAGCCGTGACCACTGCTGGAAATGCCACAGCGCAGACCTGCACGGAAGGCACTTCCTCCCCAGCTAGCTAATGACGACCTGAACCGTGCAGCAGCAGCAGTGGCAGCCGACCCAGCAGGGCAGGCACTGCCGCCAGCAGAGCAGAACAGCTTCTGAAATGCCACGTGAGCACAGGTGCCTCCTGGCCCCTGCTTTAGGAAAGACCACACACTCTTTGAGTGTGGAGTAGAGGTCAGCGCTTAGGGTTAGATTCCAGGAAAGATTTTAGAGCCTACAGTGGGTTGCTGATAGAATGCAAAAGCCTATCTCCAAACCTGCTTTCCCAAAGTCCATGCACAATACCATGGACAGATTCACTCTTGTTCAGGAGCCCCTGTCTACCTCCCACTTGAGCCCCTCAGGAGGCAGAAGAAGGCCAGGGGACCCACCTGCGGGTATGTGGATACTAATTTGTCAGAAGACCCTTGGACTGACAGTGCATACATGCTCCTTAGAGTAGGGACGGATGAATTTTCTCTTCTATCCGGATTTAGATTGAAGTTGATTCGCATTTTGCATACCTGTTCCGATCCCTTTGTCTGTACCAAGCCTTTTGAGCCCCTGGATTAGGAGAAGGGTGAACACACTTCAGTTTTGTACCCCTTCCATAATGGGGTGCTTGGGGCTCATTGTCTATGGAAAAGTGTTTGACTACTTTCAGGCTGGGAAGCACTAAGTCCCATGTGCCCTAAGAAGGAGGTTATCACGTTAACCCATGGGGATGTCACCTCTGGGATATTTCAAGAGGGAAAGAGGAGACCCGTGAAAGAGCAGCTCTGTCCTCCCCAGGCTCTGGATAACCCCAGCTGGACGGAGAGCTGGGGCAGTAGGGGAGGCAGGTTTTCAGGTGGATTTGTGTGCCTGTTCCCACCTGACCAGCTGTTCCCTTTAGCTCTAGGTTGGTTTGTGTTGCTCCATGCGTTTTGGAGGAGTGCAGCTTCCCCTGGAGTGAGCCGGGCTGGTGAGGCTGCCCTGTCCAACCGCTGCCACACGTGCAGCCGCAGCTCACCAAGGGACTGGCAGGGAGGATCGCATGAGCTTTCACCTCCTCCAGTTCAGACTGAACAGGCCAGGGTGGCTTGGACAAGCCGAGCTGCCTAAAGTAACCTGTATAATTTTGCCTGAAGCCAGAGCAGGGAACGGCACTCTGATTACTCCAGCAGCTGTGTGAGGGGGAGTATTCTCCGCCAGGAGGGCGGATGCAAGTGTGTAGGTTGCAAACCAAGATGGCTCCGCAAGGAGATCTAGCCTCAAGCCCACAGCCATAGTGCGGCGAGGGCAGCACGGAGATGGCAGCATGGAGAGGGCAGCACGGTGAGGGCAGTGTGGTGAGGGCAGTGCGGCGAGGGCAGCATAGCAAGGGCAGCACAGCGAGGGCAACGCGGTGAGGGCAGCATAGCAAGGGCAGCGTGGCAAGGGCAGCGTGGCGAGGGCAGCATGGCGAGGGCAGCGCGGTGAGGACAGCATGGTGAGGGCAGTGCAGCGAGGGCAGTGTCGCGAGGGCAACGCGGTGAGGGCAGCATGGCAAGGGCAGTGCGGCGAGGGCAGCATGGCAAGGGCAGCACAGCGAGGGCAACGCGGTGAGGGCAGCATAGCAAGGGCAGCGCGGCAAAGGCAGCGTGAGGACTGGCCCTGCTTCAGGGCTCTTGCCGTGGCGCAGGCCAAGGCGGCGTGGTGAGAAGGAAGATGGCTGCACAGTGAAATGACAGTCATTAAATCCAATGCTGTCACACAGGGAAACACCAGGTTTCTTCCCCAGGCGACCTGTTCCTTTTGCAAGGTTGTTTTGTGAAGTTCCTGCCTACACCCATCTGCACAAACAGTACTGGCACTATGGGTAAAGGTATCAGCTCCTGAAAAACGTTTTCTCTGGTGGTTTTGTTAACTGTGGTGTGACAGTCATGCTTCTGTCACCTTTGCAACATGTTCGGTAAAATCTGATCCCCTTGACTCTCTGTGGCGGGCACATGCCCTCACACGTGCCGGCGCTCTGAGCGGAGCTGGGTATTTCCCACAGCACCTGCTCACAAGGAGGTGTCTCAGTGACTCAGATGCCATGACATGCTGCCACTCATCAGGGCGGCTTTTGTC
This sequence comes from Crypturellus tataupa, assembly GCA_034781795.1. Classification (NCBI taxonomy): domain Eukaryota; kingdom Metazoa; phylum Chordata; class Aves; order Tinamiformes; family Tinamidae; genus Crypturellus; species Crypturellus tataupa. The sequence continues at coordinate 4,998,544 of JAWLRI010000215.1, forward strand.
ATCTCCATCCTAATTAGTTCACCTGACGATGTGCAGGCTTTTGAGACGGCCCTTTTCTCTGCCTCACGAGCTCCGTGTTTTGTAGCTCTGCTTTGCTACATTTCCCTAGGAGGCAGGTGGCTACACAGGCAAGATACCTGTCAGCAAGAAGAGTCATAACTGGTGAGCGCTACGCCAGGTCTCTGCATTGCAAACACACACCATGAGGGAACCATCGAAACTGTGAAGCAGGAAGGGTCCCCTGGGAGGAACAAAATGCAGAGGCGTCGGCAGGGCATTGGCATGGGGTGTCCAGGGCTGCAATGGTCTCATGTTATGCACAAGGCCTGTAGAGGCTGGGAAAACATCTTCATAGAGCGGGAGGCGGAAACAGAGCAGCTTGCCAAAGCTTTTAGCAACAGGGGAAGGCGACTGGAAGGGTAGAGATGCAGATCAAGACATTGCCTTAAACTCTTATCCCCAAACCAGTTACCTGAGGGTCAGACCGGTGTAACTTCTACCTTTACGCTGGATTTCAGAGCAAAGGGGTGTGTCGTGCAGAGGCCTTAAAAAAAAAAAAAAAAGTATTTTTGCTCAGAAAGCAGAGTATTTCCTGTGGAAACTTGCTGAGACAAACTCTTGTTCTTAGGGTTGGAAGGAAGAAATTTTTCCATGCCCGCCAGGGAGGCTCCCTGACAAGACATGCCGAGTAGCAGCACAGCCTTTCTGGTGGGCTCTGGAGGGGCCAGGAGGATCCCTTTTCCATCCTCGCTCTCTTTCTGTTTCCTTTACACCTCCCTGATGGCCGCTGAAGTGAGGTCAGGCTGGGGCCCAGGCTGCGATGAGGGACGGGGAGAGGGCAGGGGTGCTGGTGCCTGGAGCTGCGACTAGACCAGCCACGGTGCGGGCCTTGGCCGGGGTTTTCCGGGGAAGCACCCGGATCAAAGCAAGCAAAGCACACACACCCGACGGGTTTTATTAAAGACTTCCCTACCGCACTGCGGCAGTGTCCTCGGCTGCTCTGGGGCTGGACAGGACAGGTCGGGCTGACACAGCAATGCAGTACAGCGGGGCCAGTCCCAAACCTGTCCGGCAGCAGCTGAGCGGCTCCCAGCGCGCACGCAGGGTGAGGGGAAGCACAGGGGGAACAGCCCAGGAAAACCCTGTAGCAGCAGCGGCCCCACAGCTGCCTCCAGCCGGGAATGCGGGATCCCTGCAGGGAAGGCACCACCGACCCCCCGCAACTGGGGCTGTGATGCAGTTATGAAGGGCTCTGCACGCGGGAGGCCTTGAGTGACTCACTGCAACCAGAGCACAGGGTTCACGCAGGCTGCCTGCTGATGGGGCAGAGTTGCTTGTCCTGTCACCACAGCAACCTCCTCGGGCTGTCACACACACCCTCGTCAGCTGATTGCAGTCTCCTCGTAAGAGCTACTTTAAAAAAATTATACATAGATATATATAATAAAGAGTAGGTAATGTTCTGGTTAATATTCATTAATGTTATTAATTAATCAAGTGATTCAGAGGAAAATATTGTTTCGGTGTGCTTTACACTGAACACACACATTCAGAGGGCCACGCCTTGAGAAGCAGCTTGTTCTTTCCATCTTTATTTTAGCAGTAAGGAGAGGAAAAAAAAAGCTGAAGCTGCTGTTCCCAGCTGGAACAGAGACAGCAAAACAATGCTGCCAACCCAGACTTAGGAAGTAGGAGAAGGCTGCTGTGTGCAGCCTCAGTGCCAAGTAAATAAGTACCAGACACTGGCAAAAACATTGGGATTCTAGTTTCCTCACATTTCAGTGTGCTGGAGTGTTCTCCTCTCTCAGAACTACATTCCCCCTTGCAGTTCCAGTACATCCCCCATAGCCCTCTGCAGGGCAGTATCTTGCTGCCCTGAGGTGTTGCAGAAAGTGTTTTTTTGTTCCATGATTCGAGAACCCCTTGCCCTAGTCAGAGTCTCCTCGAGTTGATCATTTGAGCCAAGGAGGAAATTCTTGAGGCTATTTCCAGCCCATGATTAACAGTCAGCCTGCAGAACCAGAGTAAAAAACACACATCAGAAGAATCAGAATTGTTAGTTAGCGGGAAAAAAAATAGGAAAAAAAAAAAGAGAGGAAAAAAGCCAAGCCCGCGTTAACTGAGAAGAATAGACACAGTCTTCCCTTTTCAGCCGCTGTGCCCTGCAGCTGAACGCAGCAGGAGACCTACATGGTGACAACACATCTGAAGTGCATTTTTTCCTCTTTATTTTTCCATGGGCCTTTTTGTTTGCCTTTCCCCCTCCCTCCTTGCAAGTGGCAGGAGCTGCTTTCATAAGCGGGCTCGGGCTCTGGCCTCAGCTTGCCCTGCTTCCAGCTTACTCAGCTTCCAACACGGGGATTTCTGGAGGAAGGCAGTCAGCGCTGTCGCAAAGCCAGCTTCCCTTTGCCAGGCGGTGAATGGACGGAGTTGGCGGAGAGGAGCCAGCGCAGCACAGCGCCACGTCGCAGCGCCCGTGCAGACACCTGCTCCCCGTCACACTGGTGCCAGGAGGAGCGGGAGGATCAAGACGGCTTCTTTCTGGCGTAGCCTGATCTGTCTGTAGCCCCTAAGTTACCAGATAATGTAACCAGCTAATCAGGCATTAGGGATTTGAAGGGATTTTCACAAGGTTCTTCTATGGAAAATGCATTTCTGGTTAAGTTTAAAACTCTGGTGGGGCTGGCTCTGCATCATCCATCTTTCTAACTTGCACGCTACTTGACACAGTTTCCCTTGCTCCTTATCTGCTTAAAACAGGAACATTTTGGCTGAGAAAGCTAGAAAGTTTGTGGTTCCTAAATCTACGTATGCCACGAGGCCACCTCTGTTCTCCTGACCAGATGGTCCTGGAGCAAGGAGGATCCCGCACTGTGTATCACACAGAATGGTCTCCTGAGAGCGGAGCTCACAGAAACTTTCATGAATGGAGTGGGAGCCAACGCACTCGCCTTGCCTCCAGCTGGGATCCTGGCTGTGGTCTCTTCTCTTGCCGCTCACACGCTGTTGTGTAATGACAGAGACACCGCGTTTCAGGAAGCAGAAAAGAGGAAGGAAACTGTGCAAGACAGGGATTTCCCGGGCTGAGGCACAGTCTTTATGCAAGGTACTTTTGAATGGAGGAGAAGTCTGGAAACCAGGAAATCAGGAGGGGGTTTTGGTACCTGTGGTTCTTGCTGATCCCGTAACTCCAATTCCGGACAAAGCAGCCTACAGGGACAGCCTGGTAGGCCCGTGCGGGACACGCTGCGAGGCGGCAGCATCGCACACAGGGCCGTGCATGGCCGTCCCCATCCCCACGACCCTGGGACAGGCTGCTGGCTGGCACGAGGCGAGCGCGCCAGCCCCAGCCTGCGCTCCCGGGCCTGGTCATCCCCCCCGCAGCCAGGGCTCCCAGGCCTGGAGCGCAGCCCCTGCGGAGCAGCCCACGGCAGCCTCCCCACGGAGCCCGTCACAGCATCCTGCTGCGGCTCCAGCTGGCCCTGGGGGAGGCCCCTTCACAAAGCTTGTGCAGCCGGAGTGTAATCCTCCTGTTAGATGGAGCACTTAATCCAGAGGCGAATTTTGCTCTCAAGTTGCTACCTGCATCGCAGCATTTAAAGCACACTTAGGTGTGACCTGATCCCCAGCTGTAGAGGTCACTGCCCATCTCACCACAACAGAGAAGAGCGGCACAGACCAGACTGGCCCAGAAAACACAGAATTTGTTATTTGTCACAAAAATAAATCATGCCCTAGCCACAAAGGCCCTATGTTTTTACACAGAGCACATCCACTTTGGCGGAGTTGCAAGAGAATAAAAAGTGCCAGCACTCTGCCTGCTTAATACTCAGTATTTGTGTACGGAGGCTGTTTAATACTGAGCGCCAGTGATGCCGCGCAGTTAGCAGGCGTGGGAATTCCCTGCAGGCTGGGGCTGCCTTCGCAGGCGGCGCGGCCCCCAGCACCGCACCGGGGCGGCAGCTGCTGCCGCTGGCGCCAGCGCGGGCACGAGCGCGGCCAGGAGCCGCCCCCAACCTTTGCTGCCGCTAGTAAAGCCGTAGACTGAGCGGAAAGCTCCAGTTTGGGTATTCACAAATAAGGGCATTCCCCACAGCCTTGCTGAAGAGCAGGACAAAGGGAGGGGGAAGATTGAGGGGAGCCATGAGTTGAGGGGGACAGAAGACCATCTGCCAAGAGTTGGGGCCTTTACAAATACGGGAAATAGGGCAATTCCCCCACATTCTTCAGCAAGGGGGACAAAGGAGTCAGGTGAGAACAGATGGAGGGAGGCAGGAATTTGGTGTAGGTGGGTCGGGAAGGCTGTAATTCCTGAGTGCCTTGGCCAATGGAGAAAAGGAAAGGGCGTCCCTTGGTCAGGAAATTAGGAAAAAAGGGGGGCTGTGTCCTCCAGCAATTGGAGAGACCCCACAGAGATATACCTGGTGGACTCTCCCTTTTTTTGAATAAAGTTTTAGGTCTCCTCTGTCTCCTTTTTGGACATTCACTTCTTGACAGCAAGATTTTCCACACATAGATGAACAGTTATATATGCTCAGCAATTAATTTGGAGGGGACAGGAGCAGAACCAGCAGCGATTCTGACAAGTTTCATTATTCTGGTAACCTCCTTCCTGCAGGATTCATGATGCTTCTGTTACAGCACTGCTCCCTACCCACATTGAACAAGTATCTGTGATCCAGCCTTCAGACCTGAAACAAAAGCAGCGCGTAGGAATCTATCGCTGCAGCGCTGCAGATGGATTTTGCCAAATGTATTCAAAACATTTGGGCAGTCAAAACTTGTGATAAAGCAGCAGAAAGCAGGGTGAAAATGCTTCTCTGTGCTGAAGGTGCCACAGAGCCGCCTGCAAGGCGCCGCCAGCAGCGCAGTGCTGCAGCTCCCAGGTTGAGCCCCGCACCAGGTTATGTGACAGCGCTCACAGTCTGCGGGAGGTTGTCCCACTGTGCAGCCCTCGGTGGTGAATCTGCCTTGCGTGAGTGATGCAGAGTGAAATGTGAAAGCATGGATCCAGCTGAAACAAGCTGAACAAGTTCTGCTGCAACTGTATTTAAATTGCTGCTCTGCATCCTATTGCACAGCCGATGGTTCAAAGCTAGCAACACCAGCAGAATTAGGTTGGCTTCTTTTCTAGGTAGGCTATCCTCAGATGACCCTCGTTGCTGAGGACAACGCTGTTTTCTTTCCTAGCTTTCCAGTCAACGGCTATGCCAAACAGAGTACGCGTTTTTTTCCATAGTTATCATAAGTGCTCGGCTGTGCTCAGTGTATCTCTTATAGCAGAGACACAGTTTAAGGGTTTTGTTTTATTTTTACAAACCTCCAGAATGCAAACCAAGGATAGACCGTCAGAGCAGAGGCAAGAACATACTATTCAGCAGAGCTAACCTGCTGCAGCCGCTCGCAACACCAGTCACAAGCAGCCGGAGCGCTCCCTCCCCGGTCTTTCACGAGCAAGAAGGCTCCAGCACATCACGGCTGCTCTGGGATCCAGTCCGAGTTGCAATCAGTTTTATGGACCACGTGGCGAGGGCGCACATAGGCAGCCGCACATGTTGAGCTGGGGCTGGCAGGGCCACTTGTTTATCTGCTTGGGCAACTACCCCTCTCCAGGCGGCTCCAACACCAGCACAGCACAACCAGGGTGAGCTGCTCCACGCTGCGCCTGGCACAGGCAGCCCGAGGGCTGTGCTGTAACACCCTGATGGGACGAGGCACCCGCCTGTGCTGAGCTGGGCTCTGCCCTCCCTGTCCCACAAACTCTCATCCTCCCCCTCTGCAGGCACGGGTGCTTGTGCAACTGCATGGTGAACAGGCCCAAAGAGCTGAGCCAGACAAAAAAAATAATCCTGCAATGAAGGGGAACCAGTGCTGGCCTCGGTTAAGCCCCTAAACAAGGTCGACTTGTGATCACAAGCGCCACTGGTGCCACAACGGACAATGCAGGGGCCACAGAGTGCCGAGGGCAGCGGCTCCTGCCTCACAGTGCCCCATAGAGCTATAGGGCTGCTCCCTTGCTGAAGCCTGGGCCTGGCGCGGAGCCCAACTCCCCCTCCGCTGCATTGGGCACTGCCAGCCCTTCTGACAGGCCCACGCGCCCCGCCCATCCTGGTTATCCCATTTATCTGTCCACACGCTTTCATTCCTGCTGCCAGGTACACGTGTCCACGTGCTCATGCATGCTTTGGATCGCTGCCCGAGTGGAAAAGCATCATATCCCCATCATCACTCTGCGGAAAATCCCGCTGTCAAGAACAGAATGTCCAAGAAGGAGACAGAGGAATCCTAAAACTATTCAAATAAAGGGAGAGTCCATCGAGCATATCCCTGCAGGATCTCTCAAATTGCTGGAGCCCCTCTCCTTTTCCCCAGGCCAAGGCACTCAGAGGTTGCAGCCTTCCCGGCCAGCCTACACCCACCTCCCTGCCTCTCTCCCTCTATTCTCACCTGAGGTCACCGACTCCTTTGTTCCCCCTGCCAGAGAAGGGGGAGCAATTTCCTGCTTGGCATTTGTTCTTTTGTCCCAGTCGCTCACGGCTCTGCTCAGTCTCCCCCCATCAGCCCATCAGCCAGACTGTGGGGAATCCTCTTATTTGTTAATACACAAACTTGTGTATTCTGATCATTACATCTCAAATAAGTGTCGTCTGAAAATATGTTTTTAAATGAACAGCAGTTTTAAATGAACAGCACTCCTGCCGAGTGCCTTGCAGGTGCTTTCATCCGCCACTAGCCCAGCATCAGGCAGCACAAGGAGAATCCTTTTGACCCTCATTTTCCATTTTGAGAAATAAATTCCCACTTTAAACTGGGGGTGGGGAGCCACTTTTCCTACTCATTTATCATATTAAAGACTTCCTGTACTGCTACCTATTCTTGCTGTCTTTCTTCCCCACCCCATGCCCTGGACACCAGCACACTCACCGCTCCTCCCGCCAGCCCTGGCCTGCAGTCCGCTCCTGCCCCTCTTGCCCACAATTTAGGGCTCTGCTGCAAGGAGCTGTCCCCGCTCGACCACCTGCCGGCACGAGCGCTTGGGTCTGTTTCAGGCCGTGAGCCGAGCAGCCTCCTGCTCCGCACTGCAGGACGCTGCTCCCCCTTTGCCTGCGGGCAACAGGCTACAGACAGGACCTCCAGGTTCATATAGGTGCATCCCATTTCCTTCGGATACTAGGGAATACAAATGGGGGCAATAAGCTAACGCGATAGCTTGTTTCTAAGGTTCACCACATTCTTGAGATTTTTTACTTCTACTCCAATTACTGTTAACTGAAGGCGGGCTAATATTAAATGTAAATAAAAAAAAATCTTCAAAACCACCAAAAAGATATGCACAAGTGCAAGCAATTTATAAACGCCACAGGTTTGTTAATTCCAAAACCTCTGTCCCCTTTAGCATCCAGCTTGTTGTTTTCTTAACATCCTCTTAGATGTTGCATCTTCATACATGCAAGATTGCACTGACCTGAGACACCCCTTTCCTAGCAGGGCATGTCAGTCTTTTGTTAGCCTCCTTTATGGATTTTTTATAGGATTCAAAGAATTAATATTCCCTTGTTTCCCAAAGAAAACATTTGTTGATGTGAGGAATTTCACCGCTGCCTCTATCAGATGCACAACTGGTTTAACTGGCCCCTGCACCCGGTTCCTGTCCTGCACTGCCCCCTATGAAGCTACTGCCCGAGCACTGGATCCAGCCGCTGTAGGACTGCAATGGAGGTTAAAATTAATGCAACTTTTGCATTAATTTTGCCACACTTTTTGCAACACAGACACGTTTCCAAATCAGGTTCTGCAGGTTACCCTCAGTACTGCTGGGCTGCACAGGGTTTAGCAACAGGAACAAAGAGGAGGCTGGGGAGAAGCTGCTGAAACAGTCCCATCCCCCAAAGAAACCTCCTGCCGGCTCAGGAGACACTAAAGGGGCAGTTTTGATGCTGCTCAAACTAAGGTCTGTGTCACCTGCTGGCAGATGCAAGTGCCACATTGGCAGTGCAAGTACCAGTTCTCAAGCCCGCTTACATGATCAAGTTCAACTCTAACCTGGAAAAGGGCTGCAGCACACACCGCGCTGCTGCAGCCGCAGCTGGACAACTCGACTCCAGAGGCTACTGGTTCAACACACGATCCACCAGCCAGGACACAACGTGTAACAGCAAGGACCTCTACTGAATCAATAAGGACTAAAAACCTCAACCACCATTAGCAGCTTCTAAAAATCTGGACAAAAAATACATATTCATTCAGTTCATTGTTGATTAGTCAGTTCTACCAAATGCAATTAGCAGGATTTTGACTTAGGGGGTCTATTCATGCCCCAAGCTTGCAGTCAAACACATGGCAGTGCCCATATTTACCACCATCTATGACAATTCTCTGCTGCTACTTTGACACAAACAACTACCACTACAGCAAAGATTATTACACGAAAAGGAGTTCGAACAACCACTACTAGTATCTACAAACATTTTGACAGTCATTTAAAAGATGCAAATTTACCTCAACAAACAAAGTAGAAAGGACAAGAAAAAGTGCACGCGCTTTGTTTTGCTTTATTTTAAGCATAAAGATCAAGGAGGGTAAAAAAGTCCATCTGCTGCTTTCCTTAAGCAGCCTGGATAGGAAGGCCGTTCTGATGCCGTAGGACGCAGTCACTGCTCAGGATGTCTCGCATTGTCGTGGAGCCGCTGGGGTCACAGCAGGGCAAGGCCACAAAACAAACTGTTACCAACAGAACTGGCTGGAACAAACCAGGGCAATTTAAGAAGTTCCTGTCTGCAAAACAACTGATTACAAAATGAAAAGCAGCTCTCCTACCGTTAATACCTCTAATACTGTAGGGTATTTTGCACACACACCCTCCCCCCCCTTTTTTTCTTTGTTTAAGGAAAACATGAATACTCTCTCCCTGGATATGCTTCATAAAGCCTGGTTTCATCAGCCTCCAAGCCTGCTGCCTTGGAGTACTCAAAAGACTAGATTTTTGCTCCAGTGTCAAGGAATAATGAAATACTAAGCTGCTGCTTCAGATGGCAGCAAGCTTTCCTTTGGATTCTTTTGTATTGCCTGAAACGACATGCACTGAATCAAAACATTTACTCTTTGGTACTTCTTTAATGAGAGACACAGAAGGCAAAGGGAGATGCAATTTATTCTTTCATGTCACTAAAAACACTCTTCCCACACACACTCTCCCTCCCCCCACATATATTCCCAGTCTAGGTCTCTCTGCTTGGAAAATGCCAGCACTGAAGACTCTAAAATGAGAAGGGCTCATGTTGTGCAATAGAAACCCTATCTGTACCAGCTGTTGCACTTAAGAAGTACCTGAAATCCTGGAGCGGTTTGTTTCTACCTGCTTCCATGCCTTTTGTTCCCAGGATGAATACACAAACAGCTCAAGAGGATCTGCGGATGATTTATGACACGAGTCCCCATTAGGCTACCTCCATCTGCCAGAACATGCCCCTGCTCTTCCTGGGGCCCTCTTCACGAGTTCAAAAGCAATCCAGGTGCTTTCTACAGAGCAGAATCCAAGCTAACAAATCCCAGCTGACCCAACCTCCCTGGATGTATTTAGCACACACTGAGCACACATCTTACATTCTATACCCCAAACAGAGTAGTAGCCACAGGCTGTACAGAGCCTGTTCGAGGTTGGTGCAGCTGGCACGAGCTAAGTCTAGCAAGTTAAATAGAGCCCAGGCACAGCTGAGCAGCAAGAAGCCCACGTACCTGTGACTTAGGAACAGCTGCCGGGATTCTGAGCGTGGAAGGGTGACACACATGTACGCTGCCCTACGAAGCACCTTCTCATTACATCAGGTATCTCTACCTGATGTAATCTACCCCCACCTTCTTACCTTAATTGACAGAACACATGGACTGAAAAAGAAAAATCCTGATCACCAATATTAAAAAGTCAAGATTTTTTTTTTTGATATGCAAGATTAAAATTCTAACGCTATTCCCAACATACTATCCTAGAGGCGACTTATTGCATCATCTCCACACCCTGAGTGGGATGTGGTGCACACAGGGGCACAGGGTGTGCATGGACACCCATTGCCCTCAGAAAACCTAACCAAGTTACACAACCACAGACAAGCTTCAGAATTTAAAACAAAAGGTGTCTCAGGGAGTCTTAGTACTACACATCATGCAAACGTGCTGCAGTAATGCATCTCCCCGACTGCTCCCTTCCTTTTGTTCAAGGAGTCGTAACCACCGTTTTTATACATAATCAATTCAAGCTGGACAAGAGCAGAGTGGTTTCAGGTTGTTGTACAATTGATGTGTTAGATGTGTTTCAGAAACTCATCTGTCACTTGGAAACACTCAAACCTTTAAAAATGTTTTCTTTGTTGTTGTTCTGACATGGTTGCACAAAAAAACAGAATCCTCAGACAACCAACCTCAAATCAGAAGAAAGCACAGCTATGAACACATCTATAACACAGTATCTGAAATGCTGGACACGAGACATTTGGAAGCACTGCTAAAAATTCAACAGATATTATAAAGTCAACAGTCCATTGTACTTGAGGCACAGAATAGACATCTAAATAACAATTTCAAGTCAGTTATCACATGAGAATGTAATGAAGGAGATGCAATATTTTGTTTTAATACAGGATAATGCTAACAAAGAACTTAATACACATTCAGCAGGCTGAAATTGAAAATAAGAAAAAAAAATCAATCCAAGTTTCTGAAAACTTGTGAAGCCTTCCCAAGAGATTTCAGAAAAAAAAAGACAATCTTGAGTAATACAAGCCAACACAGGGACAAGGCAGAGGAACATGTGTTAAGGAACTAAGTCGTATTAGTTTTGCTGTCTTTCAAGACACTCACCTCCAGATATCTTAAGGTGTTGGGCAGCCCGCCTCCTTATTTGCCTCAGTGTCTCCTCCCTAAACTTTCCTACCTCCCATTTTGCTGCAGACAGAAATCCTCAGCAGAGCAGGAATGCCATTTTCTCCACCCTGCTTTAAAATTTTTGCCATTGCGTTTTTTCTCCTAACCTGGAATCGCTGCATCTTCGACAGCTTCTCAAAGAAGAAGAAGCTTCTTCACCTTCTGGCTCATCCCTGCCCCAGCAACAATTTTTGTACTGCTCAAATCCTCAAACCAGGTGGGTGATAAACCACCAAAATCCCTAAGTGCGCCACTTAGAGAATGCCTTCCCCTAAATAATAATGTTAGCTTTAGAGCTGCTTAACTGTAGCAGACAGGATCTATTACATTCAGTATGGGAAATAAAAAAAATGGCAAAAAAATCTGAGGGGATTTTGGTCCTCCCCCCCTTCAACTGCCCTCCTACATCCTCATTCAAACCTGAGCAAACTGAGGATTTAATTTATTCATATGTAAAACAGCAAAGTTAAAAGCCTTTCAATCCAGGGGAAAAAAGTACGTATCTTGAAATGTAAGAATTATCTTAGAACATACATACTACATATCTGATACAGAACTAAGAATCATGTAGTTCAAACTACATATAATTATCTTCCTAAAATACAACTAATAGGCAAGTGATTATCACGGAAAGATTCAAAGTGACCAAGCATTTTGAATAACAATTTAATAGTACTGAAAGTTTTTTTTAAAAATAAAAAGTTACATTAAAAGAAAACACCAAGTTATTTCAAAAACCTCTGTTTTATTTGTACAGAGTAAAATACATCATAGAGTGAATATACTGTTTTCAACCCATAATTAGAGCCATTAACAAGTGTTTCCTTTTCACCAAATACCCTGGCCAGAAGCACCCAGACAATGGGAATGGGAAAGCTAATTAGTCTCTCTCTGCCAGCGCTACAAGGTGCACATCAATCTCTGCTTCTGTAAGGATCCTAAAAGAACAAAAAGAAATCTTAAATAGCTTTCATGAGACTTCCTCTTATACTCCTGTATTTCAACCTAATGTAACAAGTTTTTATACGATGCATCTTTCAGTCCTTTCAAGCACCACTGCCAGGCCACTGACCAACATGCCAACTCTTTTTGAAAAACAAAGAAAGAATCAAAGGCATTAGAGAGAAAGGGGTAACAAAGGTAGAAAAAGGACAGGTTGTTCCTCATGAGTAATATATTTGCAGACTGGGACTGCCCAAGAAGAACGGGCATGATAATTAGTAAGATCACTCTGGTGGTGACACAGGTTTTCATAGCCTTCCTTTCTGGTTTTTACCTATCCTTTCCAGAAAGGATAAGGGCTGACAGATAAAGTCTAACACAAAGTTAAGTTTCACATTTTTTTCCCCCAAAAGCTGTGCTATTCTATCATGCTAAACCTCCCACTATGCATTTCAAAGCTACCCACTGCCCCCATGTCAACTTTAACAAAGGAAGGACACACAGAAGTCTGCTCTGCAGGGCCCAAAGTTCTGAAGACTCTCCTCAGTCACTGACAGATAACTGTGGGCTACATCACAGGTGTCTTGCTTCCCTGCTTGGGGAGAACCTGGCAACTGCTGGAATGTACTCCAAGTAAAAAAACTGCATTAGTTGTCACAACTGTGATTTGGTAGTGGACTCTAGAATATTGGTACAAATTAAAGCTTTCAGTCTTTTAAGTATAAAAAGTCATCTAGACTCGCTGTAACTTCAGTTGAATCAAATACCCTTTTGGTTTTAAAAAATACCCCTTAAAAATACCCCAGACATTTACCTTGTCCAGACCTAGTAAGACCACACATTTCCAGTTTGTGCTTTTTTTTTTTTTTTAAACCAATTTATCTTATTACTGCCGATTTGAATAGCTAGAAATAAGAGAGGCCCAGGCATACAATTTCTGATATTTCCTTCCTTTTCCCAGTTTACTATTACACAAGGAGGTAAAACTAACTGCACATAGCCAGAAAAACACAGAGCAAGCTTTATCAGCGCTGATCACTTACCTGAATTTAGGATTTTCCACAGTAACTACACCAACTTCTATTTCTGAGGGTTTGAAATCAATGGATAGTACAGTAGACAGGCACGTTATTGCTGTCTGAAAGATGACAAAAGCACAGAAAGCATCAGACCATTTGTTTTTATACAGATCTGGCATCAAAATATTCTTATTTCCAATTTTAAATTATTTCCTTCCATCTCAAAACATCATCTGAAAAACGCCAAAGTTTCCTCTTGTTACAGAATATAGTCCCTCTCCAGTTCTCTCCCCAAAAGGTTCAATTTACAAAAATACTACAGGACATACTTTTCTATGTCTTTATGTCCTAGGGGAAAAAAAAAAAAAAAAAAAAAAGAGAGGGAGGAACAGGAAGGGAGAAAGCAAGTTAACACTCTGGTCTCAAAGACAGAACGTGTTTGCCCCATACAAAATAAACCAGACATCACTGGTACAATTTAGAATCATTTAGAGAACGTTACTTGTGCAGCATATTCCTGCCTTTCCTTTTGAAAATTAAAATTACATTAACCGTTTTTAAATGCTACATTAAATTGTAGTTTAACTTGACTCTTTTCCCCACCCATAAAAAACACCTACCATTTGTTTTAAAAGTGTTCTCTACTTAATTACACAGCAGAACTGTAATAATGCTTAAGATACATGGGCAAAGTGATGACTGTGCACAAAGAAAAGTTTTGTAAACAGCTACATTGCCAGATGCTTGTCAAAACAGTTATGATGCAAGAAACTGTGACTATAGAACAAGACTGGACAGGATAACAGGCCCCTGTTTTATATAAATCTCTGCTGTGTAAGTGAAACTGGAGAATTATATAATAATAATAATAATAGTAAAAAAAGTTCACTGATCAATTTTATAAAACAAGATGCCACCACTAGCTAGAGGCGGAGTGCTGCACTCTCAGAGCCCCCCTCAGCTAACACAGGGGCAGGAAAAGCAGATTAGGTCACTCCACCTAAACACCTGCCAGGCAAAAGATTTTCTCGTGGGAATGGCTGTATTTGGTCTGGCAGCAACACGGAGCTGCAAGACAACAGGAAATGCCTGGCTGCAGCCCCTGTACCACAACCCTATGCACAACCCGCTCAGCAAAGCCCTTTGACGCAGCTGGGTTCCCCGCGCTGTCTACCTCGACCGTCTGCTCATAGGTCCAATCAAATTTCTTCTTTACTTTCTTCTCAAGAAAACTGGTTGACTCGGTCTGTTTAACTCCTGCAGCTGTGGCCTTGAACCCACAATAGTAGCCTGCTGGATCACACTTGTACACCTGCGGGCCGTGCTCTTCATCAATGCCGATCAAAATCATACCTTCAAGAAAAAAAGGTGATTTTTTAAAATAAAATCTCATTACCTTAGGAGTAAAGCATAGATTCTTTCTCTACTGTGAAAAACACAGGTGCACAGAAACACGTTTTTGCAAAACAATCTAATCCACAGAGCTGCAACTTCCTTGTCGTCTCTAAGTTGCTACTTCTTACCGGCACCTCAGTTTTGTGCAACTAGATTTCTGCCATGTTCACACAAGTGCACTCGTTAAAGGCAGAGAAGTTTTTTGCCATGCTTAGAGAACCACAAAGTCAGGAAATACACAAGTTTAAGTCTTGGTAATAAGGTTAACACAGCCACACTTAACATCCTGTGCACTGTACAACATTCAAAAAACGTACGCAATAGTTCAATTTGGATACACTTTTCACCAGAAAGCAGCTTTATAAACATGTTTAAATTAATGAAAATATTAAAAGATCAATTTTAGATGTCTTGACTGCAATACTGACAAGCCCTCCTTTATATTAATTTCTGATCTTTTTTTTGTAAAAAGAGAGAAAAGAGAAAATTGAGAAAATAAAACTGAACCTTTTAAGACCATCTGACAGAGTGATTTCAAGTTGGGCAGATTTCAAGTAACTCAGACTTGCCACAACACTGAAGTGCATCTATACTCAACTATAATTCTTGAATTGTAGTTGCATAATCTCAGTATGCACCTTAAAAATATCTCAAGATCAATACTTTTTAAAAAGAAAAAAAGGCAAAAAAAAAAACAAACAGAAAACAAAACACAGCAAGATCAAGGTCTTAATGCTTATAGCTGTACAGTTTCTAAACCAACAGCTGTAATTAACAGCTCGTAATTAACAGAATAACTACTGGGGAAAATAAAATAGACAAACAAAAAAACTCTTCCAAAAAGGAGAAGCAGCATCAATTTGTATTGCTATATTCAAAGAAAATCAAACAAAACTAAAGCAGCCCCCCCACCACTTTCACTTTCCAGTATTATCAAGGCATGGGAAATGCCAAAGTACCCAGGGACAAAAGAAACAATTATTCCTGAAAGTTACAAAGTGTAAGAAAATTGGTCCATGACAAAACGTGGTGCAACCCCAAATGTTACTTCTTTACTGAAAAGTGCTTGTGCCTACGATTACGAGAAGTGATTCATCAATTTAAAAATATTCTTGGGAAAAGAAAAACTAAAGTCACACACCAATCTCCCACCAAAACAGATAGAATGTTTAGCAAAATAGTCACTGAGCAAACATTAGCTTTTTTCCCAGGCAATTTCCAGACATCCTAAAAAGTACAGCTAAACACTGGGCTGTGAATAAAATGAATGAGCAAATTGGAATCCCCCTCCTCCATCCCCCACTAAATATGAAAGCAATCAGAAATACCTAGAAAGTTTCACACATATCTTTGTCACCTAAACTTAAGATGCATTTGCAATGACAAAGCAGGCCTGTCGCACAAGTGTTTGCAAGTAAAGTATATTTAAAAAAGAAATCATAAAATCTACACAAGGCAAATTTCACTCTTCATATATCTGTTTTAATAAAGGTTTTTGCCCTGCATGAACACTGGTTAAAAGAGCAACTTCCATTCACAAGCATCAGTGTGCAGTGCAAACAAGCTAGGCCCATAAAGGTGAAATGGTAACAAACATTTTAAAGTTAAGTGACTTATTTAAATTTGTATCTTAAGTCAATTGTTGAATGAGGACTTTGATGCTTCCAACACTGCTAGGCCCATAAAGGTGAAATGGTAACAAACATTTTAAAGTTAAGTGACTTATTTAAATTTGTATCTTAAGTCAATTGTTGAATGAGGACTTTGATGCTTCCAACACTACATGTTTTGGCTGTTGGTCCCCCCTACACCTTCAGTTACAAGCATATTATTTTACACAACCTGAAAAATGGACAAGTAAGTCCCGTATTTGCAGTTGCAAGCTGAGAAAAAGACTAAAGAGGACAGTTTCATGCATCATACTTACAACAACCAAGTGGCCTCATTTCAGCATTTTGTGTGTAGACCTGAGAAATGTCTGCAATCCTTTTGCACAGCATATCCACAGGGATGTCATAGCCGTACTTGTACTTCCAGTTGGCAGCCTCGTAGCGGGCTCTCTGCACCTGGGAGCGGCTGTCAGCTAGAGAAGAGCAGCATTAAGTTCAACGAGTGCCTGCCACGTTGCATTCTCAGTTCCCAACTCAATGTCGTCTTCAAGTACACACTATCAGAACTAGACAAGCTCTCCCAATCCGATCTGAGCGTAAAAAATCTCCTAGAGCACATACTCAGTTTTATGTGATATAAAGTTGGCAAATTTATTAAAAAAACAAGCAAACAAACAAACACACAACACAACAAACACTTGGGATGCTTTTAAGAATTGGGATTTAAATACCTGTCATTCCTGTCATCACACATCCAATATTTTCAGTAATTCTGAATAAATGAGTCACAGTGTTGGAATCCAGTAACTTGTCCTAAAGAAGAAACAGAAATACTCTGACAGAAAACACTAACTTTTAATATATAAATAAATAGATATATATAAATAGATAAATAAGAGATTAAATAAATAAATAATAGATAAATAAGAGAGTCCAAAAGAACCTACTTAAAGCTAAAAAATATTTTTCAGGTTCTCCACTATTCACTGCTATGGGCATACAGAGGCAGAAAAAGGAGGATGATGAGGATAAAACTGAACATTTGAAAGAGCCTGACAGCTAAGGTATGGCCAATAAAACCACAGACAGTTTTCTTTGTCAGCAGAGGAAACTTTGAGAAGAGACATACAAAAATTTCATGCTGCCTTTCAAACACAAGAGCCCCCAGCTTGTTCAGCAATAAACTGGGCTGGTATATTCATGAATATCTGTTCTATGCAGTCTGCGGATTCTGCATAATGCTTTGCCAGCAGGAGTTGTTCAAGAGGAATCAAACAAACAAAAAACCCACCTCATTTTGTACAATCTAGCCCTTAAAAGCTACCCATGCCAAAGTGAACTTGGCCCTAATCTGTATTTTAGCTTTACTCAGCTATAGAGAAAGACAATCCAATGTTACCTGGATAACAAAATGTACAGTAGAGCACCTAAAGGAAGCTAAAAATTATAACAGAACAGCAACCAAGAATAAGGTATTCAAATAGATATGTATCTCAGCATTAGTAATCACAATGCCAGTGTTGCAGCGTGCCACCTCCACCTTTCTCTCCTTTTCCTTCAGCATCCTCCAAGTACTTACAGGTACTTTCTTCTGTGTTACAATTACTGCAGAATCCTTGCCACGAACAGCTACTGACGTCAGTCCACCCTGGTTGATAGCCTTAAAAGCATATTCTAGGAAAGAGAGAGACAAGTTGACAGAAATAGTGCTAAAAATATTGGTACAAGCATCTCAAACACCCACTCAGCACTGAAATCCCACTCAGCAGTGCACCTTCTATTTCCTTTTTAACAAAAGGCATTTGTGCAGCACCTTGTGTCTCTGAGAGCTTTGGTACCACACACAACAGAGGCTTCAGGTAGCAATTAGGCAGTTCTCTTGGTCTCTCTCACCATCACTGCTTCCTTCACAGATTTATTAGAAGTTTATCTCTTTGGTCAACTAGAATGCTCAAAAGGAAAAGACTTCATTTTGAATCAGAAGAAATGCAGGAGTTTATTAATACCACCAGAAGAATGTCATTTCCTTTTGCTGTTTTAACTGATACAAATAAAAACTGAATTCTATATTTTAACTTGTAATAAAATTGGAGTTAAATATGTTTGCTTGCTGCAGCATTTTCAGCCTTTTATAATCACTTGTTCTGACTTGATGTTCTAACACTGACTTGGTGTTTTTACTCACTTTTTAGATGAAATCTGCCCACATGCCTTCTAAACAGCATTATTTGGGTAAATGTAACTGAACGAGTTTTATTTGAAGTGATTTGCAGGGTCTTGCACTGGAGAGGAATAATCCCAGCCACCAGTACAGATGAGGGGTTGACCTGCTGGAAAGCAGCTCTGTGGAGAGGAATTTGGGAGTCCTGGTTGACAATAGGTTAACCATGACCAGCAATTTGCCCTCGTGTCCAAGAAGGCCAATGGGATCCTGCCCTGCACCAGGAGGAGCTTTGCCAACAGGTCGAGGGAGGGGATCCTGCCCCTCTGCTCAGCTCTGGTGAGGCCGCACCCGGAGTACTGGGTGCAGTTCTGGGCTCCCCAGTACAAGGAGGACGTCGAGCTTCTAGAGAGAGTCCACTGCAGAGCCACAAAGATGACTGAGGGACTGGGGCATTTATTGTATGAGAAAAGACTAAGTGAGCCGGGCCTGTTTAGTCTGGAGAAAAGAAGGCTGAAAGGAAATTTGATCAATATGTTCAAGTATCTGAGGGGCGACTGTAGGGAAGATGGGGACAGGTTCTTCTCCATGGTGGCCGGTGACAGGACGAGGGGTAAAGGGTGCAAGTTGAATGACAGGAAGTTCCACCTCCATATGAGGAAGAACTTCTTTCCTGTGAGGGTGACAGAGCCCTGGCACAGGCTGCCCAGAGAGGTTGTGGAGTCTCCTTCTCTGGAGATCTTGCCTGGATGCCACCCTGTTCCACATGCTCTAGGTGTCTCTGCTGGAGCAGGGGGGTTGGACTAGAAGATCCCTAGAGCTCCCTTCCAATCTTAAGCATCCTGTGATTCTCTGACTTATGCAATAAAGTTTTCTGGAAAAAAAGGCTTCCAAAAGCTTTGTTCTCAAGTCCTTTAAAAATCAGTATTTGGCTGTACATAGCAAACTCTCAGAGAGTCACTAGCTAAATGTAGATGAAGCTTTTGCTAGCTATATGAATGAGATCAGAAGCTAGAACAATTCTAACCAACATCAGAGCAAAGTGCTAAAACAGTCTTCTAGAGTAGAGTAAAGGGAGCAAGAAACTCAGCAGCTTTAAAAGCTGAATTCAAATCTCTGGAAAAGGCTGTAGAACAGGAGGGGATAATCTGGGAGTGGAAAAGAAAAAAAAAAAACAAAGAAACAAAAATCTAAACAAAATCAAAATAGAAAACATGCACACGCGTTTGCACAGAGCTTGCTATACCAGAATCTTAATTTCCCATCTGCTACGTCAGTGCTGTGAAAGCCCTTGAAAGAGCTGATGATCACTTATTTACAGCCCTGTATTTATTGCCTTAGGCCATCTATTCGGCACTACTCAGTGCCACAGGGAGCTTTCTCCCTTTCTCCACGCTAGCTGCAGCTTCATTCCCAAGCCACTCCTTCCACCTGCCTTCCCCCAGGGCAGCTGTGAAGCCGAGAGAGGGGTGACTGCTGCCTGCAGATGGGTTGGGACTGACGCCCTGGGCCAGGACTCAGCACAGTGGAGAGCAGCGACAGGGCTCCTTGAACCACTGAGTTTGCTCACAGGTACCGGGCTCAATGAAGCATTTCACCTCTTCTCAGCCTGCTCCAATCCTCACCTACAATAAAGGTCCTAAGCAGTTTCCAAAGACATAAGTCAAAGAACTATGAGAGACATTTTACATTGCCTTCTGGTATGTAATATTTCAGTAGTCCCATATACATTCTTTCCAATTACAGCAGCCTCCTGCAGCTTCCCAAATACTTCACACTAGGGTTATTTGTACATAACCATTTTCTTCACCTCCCCCCAATTTGACTTAGAAGAAAAAAAAACTTTGAAGACAAACAGATTTTAGGAAAACAATGATGCTATTAAGGATACTAACCACAGCAATGAGAACTGCATGTGCAAAAATATTACTTTCCTAATTCAAAAGCATTTCAAAAGACGTATGAGTTTCTTGTGGTTTGGAAGCAGTACCCAGATCTGAGGCAAAAGTGTCTCGAACTAACACTGCTGCACTGAAAACCTCTGGTCAGCTCCTGATTAATTCAGAAAAAAAATCTGACTTTTAAGATGGCCTTAAAGCTCCACGTCTGTCAATGCCTGTCCTCAGGCACTACTTAGTGCTCAGCACACAGAGAAGGTGCTCAGCACATGGAGAAGGACATTTGGGACCCCCCACAAACAGATACTTGCTTATGTGACACAGGTAAAAGACACAGAGGCTTTCCCTCCATAAGCTCCATGGCCTAACGCCAGTTGACACTTACACCCAGGTGGAAAACCAAGCCTCATTTTCCTCTTCACTACAGGATGCAGAAACTCTATCCAACTGCATCTCATGGACACCCAGTCAGAATGACTGGGCACACCAGCCAGCACATTGTGAAGGCTGACCCCTTTCTCCTGCATGAGAAAGTGCTGGACCTGCAACCTCCATGCATAAGATTTACCTAATAAGCATAACACAATCCTTACTGCAGCAAAGCTGCCAAGAAAGTGTCTCTGTGTAGGCAACTGCTACAGTAACTTTTCACCCGTGTCACCTGCACACAGTGTTTTTTCCCTAGATCTTTGAAGAAGGACATACTCTATCACCGCACTACCCACTTAGGAAGTCTGATGCACCTACTCTTCTGCACCCTGAGGTGCAGACACAAAAGCAAAAGTGGCTGTTGTGTGTAGCCTGGCCGTGGCAGTGAGACAAGCGGGCGATGCACACATGGTTACAGCTCTGCAGTTGAGGATGAGTCACCGTGCACCAGGGAAAACTACCAACAGAAGGATTCAGTCAATTCATCCAGTCCTGAGGTGGGGATCCTCAGCACACCCTGCATGAACCATCCACTCGGGTTGTGGGTTCATCAGGCTGTTAAGGAGCATTTTGCGGAAAAGCAGCACAGGCCGTATGGAACCAGGTACACTGTAAAAAGGATGGGGTGCAGGGAGCTACAGAGGTGCGCAAAGCTCTACGGCAGTTCAGCAGAAGGGGCAGGTTCCACACCTCACAGGTCAGGCTGCACACACAGCATTCAGGCCCATCACGGCAGGCACGTGCCGCCTCTGCCAACTTTGTTCTGGGCTGGACAACCAGGGACAGCACAAGGCCCGTTTGGGGCGTTAGGGTTTTCGTTTGTTGTTTCCCCAAGGGGTTACACTGCTTGCCAAGATAGAGCACAACCACGCTGATAAGCTTGTTTCTACACGGCTCAGCCTCCCCAGGACACCAGCCCATCAGGACCAGCCTTCAATGGGCGCTGCAGGCACCGGCCATGCAGCATGGAGTAGCACGGAGTGGCACGGAGTGGCACGAGTAGGCCCGTGCCGGCCATGCCGTGACGGGGCAGTTCGGCGGCGGCGCCCGGCGCAGGCACTCACCGACTTGGTAGAGGCGGCCCTCGGGCGAGAAGATGGTGATGTGCCGGTCGAAGCCGGCGCTGGAGCCGCGGGACATGGCGGCGGCGGCGCGCGCGGGATGCGCCCGCGTTTTGGTGCCAGGTCGCCCCATAACCGCGGCGCGCGGCTGCGGCCGGCAACAATTAACCTTTCAGGCGGCGCCTTGGCCGCGGCGCCGCCGCCGCAGCTGCCGCCCGCACAACGGGAGCCCCTTCTCCTCCTTGGCAGTTGCAGGAGCCGCTCGGGGAGCCACGGGGTAGAGCGGGGAAGAATGGGGATTCAGGTTTAATAGCGGCCACGAGGGCGGTATTTAAGCTCTATTTAAAAGTCGTTGCGTTTGGATTTTGGAAATGGAATTGTGTTGAGAATAAAGGGAGATTCTATTGCTGCTTTGCTGCTAAATGACCTCGGCGCGGTGCTGTTGTGTGACAAAGCCAGGCTCTGGTTTTGACCATGTAGCCCTGATGTGCCATGGGGTGTCTGGTGTCGGATCCCACAGGAGTTCCCAGCTCCAGGGGGTCTCCCTGCCCACCGGAGCGGTCGCATCGGGGTCCTCGAGCTCGTACCTCGTGCAGCGACGTTCCCTAGCGAGGCCGTGCAGGCCTGGCCTCCCCAGCAGAGCTCTGCCTCTCTCCAAAGGATCTTTCCAACGTTTGCTCCATGTGCCCCGTGGGAGAAGTAAAATGCAAAACAAACCCTGTGCATGCAGCGCGTTCCAGCACGCTGCCGCGGCACTGGCCGCGCACCGGCTCCTCGCGCGGTTGGAGCTTTGGGCTCCGCTTGTGTCACATCTAGAGCAGCGACGGCAGAGCCGACCTGAGGGACGGCCCGGGTCTCTCTTCATTATGGCCTTTCTTTGTGATTAAAGATTCAGAGCTGGTGCTGGAACATTAAAGCTGATGCTGAGTAAGACTCGAGGTGGTTTTAATCCTCTCTGTGATGGGACTTTTTCCCTCCGGTTCAACTCCAGCAAAGCGCAAGTCAGCAAGGACGGACCCCTTCACGCCGGGGCCAGGCAGGTTCACAAAAACCCTGCACGAGCCTTTGCCAAAGGCTGCCGGCCCTGCACGCTCTGAGCGACGCAAAAGTATATTTCCAGTAAGGATTTTTCACATCCTTCCCTCAAGTTTCTTTGTGAGTTTCTCTTCTCAGTGGCTCGCTCAATCCATAATCTAAAGCAATCCGCAGTGGCACAGGTTAGTTGTGTTCCTGGGTCATCTTGCCAGTTCCCAGGGCACTGAAAGTTCTAGATTTTCTTGGATTCATAAATCTACATATTTTTCTCTTGCTTCATGCTGCATAAAATAGCTGTGTAGACAACAAGGAAAGGTGACAGATCACACTCGGAGAAAACTAATGCAGTCAAATTCACCAAATATATTTCTGTCATCAATGGAAAAACTTAAATAATGCGGTTAGAGATACTAAAGAGCAGTTGGAAATACATTTACAAATGTACAGTGATGTGAAGTTGACACTATCTCAAAAATTGTCTTAATTTTGCACAGCTCGGTATGGTACATGTGTTACTGCCAGCTGAGTTGCCTCAAGTTCAATAAAAGAAAAATGTTTCTTGTATGTTGAAATATTTTGAAAGGGTAATGTCTAAGATTTCTGTAATAACCCTGTGTTTTCTGTCTCTGCAGGATGGGAGTCGCAGCTGCTGGAGACGGGGTTCCTGGGGATATTCCTGTGCCCGCTGTGGACCCTCTCCCGGCTGCCCGCCCACACGCCGCCTTCCCGCATCGTCATCTGGGGCTTCCGCTGGCTCCTCTTCAGGATCATGCTGGGAGCGGTGAGTGCAGCTTATGCTTGGAGTGGAGCAAAAGAGCCCAAAAGTTAGAGACGAGATTCATTTCGGGAGCTTCATCCCAGCAAAAAGTCCATCCCTGGTGCTGTGTGTTGGAATATTCTAGTTTAGGATTTTTTCCAGTTAGAGGAAGGCAGATACACTGGGAAGTGCTCCGTGTTTCTGCTTCCAATGTCTTGTTATTGCTCTTTATGCTTAAGGAGGGATGAGCACAAGAGTAAGAGTGTATTGGTTGACCTGCTGCACTTGTGACTGGCTCGTTAAGTGTAATTAAAGGGAAATCTAAGACTTGGGCACTGCAGACTTAGGTCGGGAATGCGGAGGGTAATTCCCGGGAAGCAGCAGCTCCGCCCTGCGTGGTTCTGCTCTGCCTGCGCCTCCCAAAATGCCACTGTCCCCTCCGTGCTTTCCAAGCAGTCGCTGCGCTCCCATCCAGTGCCCACGGAAATTCCCAAGCAGCTTACGAGAGCATCCACCAGGAAATGACGGATCCCTGCGGAAATCAAGGTGTGGCAGGGTGATATCCGGGGATGTGCATCAGCGTCTTGGACCTTTCCCAATACACCAAATGGGAAGTCAAGGGTCAGCGCTCTAAAAAAAGCCTACGGGCAGGTGGGAGGGGATATTCCTGTGTCCGCTTTCTCCAAAACCTTCCCTTTATCCCAGCTCTTAGGAGTCTTAAATTGGTAGTGAAGCCCAGGAAGCTCTTAGTTCTTCTCCTTATACTAAAAATCAGTAAATAAATGCAAGAATAAGGAAAGCTTTGGGGGTCTTGACCTTACTGTTCCCTACTCTCAAGGCAACTTTGTTAGCAGAGAACAGGGTCTGGCTTTAGGTGTCCTTGCTGCACCCAAAGGAGGCTGCTCAGCCTACGACAGCTCAGGAAATTCACCTTCAAAGAGCCAAAATAATCCTCTTTTCTATCAAACGGTGCTTCAAAACCCACTGTTTAATGTTATCTTTTATTTATTTTTTTTTCAATATATACTGTGCAGCACTGCCAAATTTTGCTCTGGTAAAATGTCTCGTGAACCTAGAGGGATTGGTTCCTGCAATTCTCACTTAGGATTAATTAAATAGATCTGCCCCTGCTGTGGGGCAGTGGAGATGGATTAAATGACTTCTTATGGTGGACTTCTTAAGATATATGTACGTGCGGATTATCCCATGGATCTTAATGCAACTACCTGTAGAAAGAGCTCGGAAGGGCTTAGAGGACTCATCACATTTGTGATGTTTTTAAATGCCATGAACCCTACGGAGCTCCCCGTGTGAGTACTGGAAATGTTCAGATCCTGGTCCACGTGCAGTTATTTCAGCGTGTCCAACGCATGTTTTATTGAAGCTTTTTCGGATGAGAAATTAGTTTTTCATTGGTATTGAATTTTTGTGCAAAAGTGCCTGTTTTTCCTGATGTTTTCCTGCTTCTCCTTTGGACAAAGAAGCCCCTTGCACTGTTGTAAATTGGTTAAAATTCAGATTTTCAAACGTTGGCTGGAGAAGGTCCCGGTGACAACTACCCTCGAGTCTGGAGTCCCATAAGCCGGGGCTGTGAGATGGGGCTGAGCCCGGCAGCTGCCCTCCGTCTAGGGAAGGACTTGAAGTTTAGAGCAGACCTCGAATCCCAACACATCAGCCAAAACTGACACATGGATTTCATAGTATTTTTCAAGTATTCCCCCAGAATCTCAGAACATTTGTGGTCGGAAGGGACCTCTGCACATGATCTGGTGCAGCCCCTCTGCTCAGGCCGGCTCAGCTGGAGCAGGTCGTCCCTGTCCCCTTGGCTTCTGAGCATCTTCCAGGACTTCAAGCAGCCCTTTAGGGGTGGAATTGAAGGCCGGAATGCCGTAAATAACCCTCTGGGTTTTGTTAGAAATTAAATTTGATGTCTGCTCCTTTAAAGGCAGAATGATTCCGCAGGATGACGACTGCTCTCGTGGCCGACCTGCGTGGTTTCTTCCTTAGACCTTCACTGCCCACAACGATACAAGTTTTGTGAGTGCAATAACACGGTGCTGACTGGCTTTAATGACATTATGGGGCCCTGTGTAGCTGTGGGTGACACAAGAGGTGCCAGGGCCCTGCGTGTGACCGTGGTGATCAGTGAGATGAGGTGCCCCAAGGCACTTGTGCCTTGGCGATATCCAAGGCACAAGTGACACTTCCCTTTGGCTATGGGCACGTGGCTTTGGGCTCCAGGTGGTGCCAGCAGCAGCTTCACTGCTGGGAGGTATTTGGGCCACCTAACCCAACGGACATTTGTTGAATAATCAAGAGAAGCCTCCAAAGTTTCTGCTCCCGTCGATGGGGTCCGGCTTGATGCTTCCCAGTTTCTGTCCGGAACGGCTCCGTGTCCGGGAGCTGCCCGGCTGGCTGGAACAGCAGCTCCCCTGCATCAGATGGGTGCTCAGGAGATGCACTGAGAGCACCTGGTCAGATGGGCAGGAATTTGGGTTTGGGAATGGGAATTTGCAGGGATTTGGAATTCGGGAGTCACTGGTGCATCTTCCCCAGCGCCTTCTCCACGAGCCGTCACCACGCGGAGCTCTTGGGGGCTCTTGCAGACGTATTACCTGCAAACAGCTCCCGATGCCGAGGGTTTTATTTTGCACTGGGATCCGTTTGCAGGTATTTTGTCTGCACTGGGATCCCTTTGGAGGTGTTTGCAGCAGGATCCCCATGCAACAGGGTGCAGGCAGCGGCGCTGCATGCTCCTGGCACGCAGAGGGACAAATCCAAGGATGCTCCCAGTTTTCCAAAGCCGCCCGGGGGATGCAGGAGCCGGGGCGGCTCCGGCTGCGGAGGTGCCGGGGCTCGCGCCGCATCCCGGCCATATGGAACAAGTTACGGGAAGGTGACTGGAGCGGAGAGTGCAAGTGAGTCCGAGACGTCTTGATTAGTTTCTGGAGGAAAGGATTGAGGAGTGTAGTGGAAAAGCAGGGAACCGGGATTTAAAGCACATTACCACTTTAATTTAAAAGTGCCCAAAGCAAGGAAATTCGGGTTTAGGGCTGCCGATCGCGCCGGCGCGCGCGCAGGTGTTGCGGCCCGGAGACCCCTGTGTCCAAACGGGCCATCCCCAGAGCAAACAAATGCCGGTTTCTTTTCCCCTCCCCGAATTTCCCTCTCTGGACGTGCTGCAGCTGCAAACCCCGGCGCTGCAAACGCTCCGCGGCCGCTGGGCCAGCGAGTGTGCAAAAAAAAAGAGGTTTTCTCCCCTGAATCTGACAGAAAGATCATTTAAAAGGACCATCTCCGGGAAAGGGAAGAGCTTTACAGTAATTAGCAATAAATTCCTACGCTAATTTGTCCTAATTATTTTCTCCTAGAAGATATTGCCTGTCCTTTACTCAATATGTGTTCTCATAGAAAGAGGATTATTTTTTCCAATGTATGTGCCTAGAACTATATATATTTTTATATATATATATATATATTCTTTTTGCAAACAGAAAAAGATTCTTCTTCTAACTAACAGCAGTGAATTATTTTAGAGTGGTTTATGCTAAAATCCTCGCTTTTCTGTTTTGTTTTTTCCTTGGATTCTGTTAAAAGTGTCATAACGTGGGTGGCATTTTAAAGGTTACTGGAAAGGGTGGGGACGTGATTAGCTAATAAGGGAGATGAACTTTCTGGCAAAAGCCATGAGGACTTTGAAGCAAACAGAATCTGGATGCCGGCAGTAAAATTGCATTAGATGTAATGAAATAAAAGTTGGAATTCGGGCAATCCTGGTAAATATGAAAAACGGGGGGTTGGGGGGGGAGGAAGGAGAATCAAACGGATGTAGTTGTCATTTTGGTGACAAGCGTGCCCTGATCCTGGGCATTATGGCTCTGAAATTGAGAATAATTATTCTAATTTGTTTTATTACATTAGCGTGGGTAGGAGGGAAGAAAGGGCGCTTTCTCTGGGGCCTCGCTCCGCATTCATGGGAGAGCGGCGCGGGGCCCGGCTCCCGCGCGCGCGCTGCAGCTTCATGGGAATTTTTGGAAAATGATGTCTGCAGCGTTCTGACCTTTGGCGTCCCAGCTGCAGCCTCCTCCTCGCTGCAGGGATCCCACACTTGACTCCTTAGCAACCTCCTTTGTGCCTCTGATCTCTCTCCATTTGTCTGGTAATAGCCCTTGGCAGGAAGACTTGTTGTTCCTCCAGCGCCGTAAAAAAAAAGGGCTGGACTGGCCCATGCCAAGTGCTTTGCAGAGCCCCTTTCACCCGCTCCTTCCAGCCCCGCTTCAAAGTCAATCAAACGCTGCTGCAGCCGGGGCTGCTTTTCAAAGGGCCTTTCTGGGAGCAGGGGGAGCAAACAGCAACAAACGCAACAAAACAAAACCCAAACGCGGTGACTTCTCGCTCCCCAAGGCGCCTTTCGCCCCGGCTCGGTTTCACGGGCGGTTTTGGTGCTTTTTCTGCCCGGTTTGCTGGTTACTTGGGTCTAGCGCTGGCACCCAAGCGCTCATTGCAGAATCGCGAGCGCAGGGGGTCCCCCTCGCTGCTTATGGGCAGGAATTGGGTTCGTTTGGGCCAGGAATTGAGTCCTTTTTGGGCAGGAATTGAGCCCGCGATGGGCAGGAATTGGGATCGCGGCGTCAGACCCCGTCTTGCGATGACTCGGGTTGACTCTGTCCGAGCAAAGCGCCGCTGCAGGAGGGTTCAGCACCCCCCCTTGCTTCCTGGCAAGCGGATTTTCCAAGCGGGAACCTGGTCCTTAAACCTGCTCCGCTGAAACAGCCTTTAGGAATTGGGGAGATGCCATTGCAGGCTTGAGCGTGGCTGCAGACTTTGGACTCGAAGTGCAAATGTTAGTGCAAAATAAAGGCTTTTAAAGAGCAGTGTCACCCGGCGAGGGTAAATTTGTCACTGGAAGGAAAGGGGCATTTTACCCCATTAATTCTGTCTGTGCATGGAAGGAGCGAGGAGGTTTGAACCATCAGTTAATTTAATGAGGGGGTTGCAC
>JAWLRI010000215.1:5026866-5040700 GCA_034781795.1 Crypturellus tataupa
TACCCCATTAATTCTGTCTGTGCATGGAAGGAGCGAGGAGGTTTGAACCATCAGTTAATTTAATGAGGGGGTTGCACGAACATCAGGCACCTCTGGAGCCTCTAATTGCTGCCCTTGGAGTTGGACTAAGAAATTCCCCCAAGCCCCGGGTTGCATCTTCCCTGCATGGCATTTCTAAAGGAAAAGGAGGGAATGAAGCTCTGCAGCGGGGCTGGCCTTGCTGTGCTCGGTCCTGCAGCTCCTACGTTACACAGATACCTAAAAGCAAGTTGAGGATTCGGGCTCATAAATTATAAAAACATTTAAAAGCGCATAAACCATTCTGTAGTCATAACATGAGCCTTGGGGCATAGAAAAAAACGGAGAAAATGTATCGGGTTTTCACAAAGCTGCAGCTCTCCAGTGCGCTGCTCTTGGGAGCTTAAATATTTTGCTCATTCCGAGGCATTTTGGAAGCCAACGCAGGGAGCAGGATGGAAGTGGGAGGCCGAGCGTGGCACGTGGGCAGAGCTGCCACCCGCAGCGCCTGCCCCAGCGGGCACAGACTCAACCGCGACGTGATAAAAACCCCAAATTCATCAAGATTCCAGAATTCCGGGTTTTCCTTCTATTTTTTTTCTTCTCTTCCCATCCTTTGTAGTGTTAAGATACAAAAAAGGGGTCTTTAGATCTAAATTTGCAGCAGTGACGCACGCGGGTCCCATGCCCGGCTCCCAGGGCTGGTGGCAGCGGAGCCCTCGCAGACGTGGCCCGAGCGCCCCGGCTGCGCCATTTATTTTTTTATTTTTTTGGAATTAATTTTGGGCTGAAAAAGTCTCAAAGAGAGCTTTGTTCCTCCTTGACACTCACTCCGGAAAGAAAAAAAAAAAGAGAGAGAGAGAGAAAAAAAGCAAAAACCGTGGAAAATCTGACATCTGCATTGTGGAGAAAAATCAATAGATAGGGAGGAATATAATTATCCCCCACTCCTGAAAGAATTTTTAAGATATTTTGTGTAACAGTGACTCATATCGGGTTAGAGCTTGACTGACATTTTAATTATTTCGGCTTTGGGTTTTTTTTCTTTTTTTCTCGTTTCATTTTGAATCCCCCAAGTGCCGCGGGCGGGAGGGGACCCGCGGGCAGGGTCACTCGGGAGATGAAAAGAGGGATTTCGCGTGCCGGGCACTGGCCGCGTGCGCTTCCTGCCTCTGGGAATCGCTTCTCCTGGCATTGGGTCAAGCCAGGAGTTTATCTGCTTTGAGGTGTTTTGCTCCTTATGCAAAGCTCAAAAGAAACCTTGATGGTTTCTCTGGGGCGGCGTGAATGCAACTCGTGAAATGCATGAGAAATTCCTGAGTTTCCGCGGATCTCCCTGCTGCTGGATACTCCTTGGGTGATGCGGAAGGGAAGGGACACGTGAGATTCCTTAAGCAAAACTGGAATTGATTCATTGGGAGTAAAGGGCTGGTTTTATTCCCATCCCCAAAGCCCCCTTGCCACCACTTGGCAAACCTTGTGGATGTCATTGCAACAATGTGCTTGGTTTGAAGAGAATTTCCGTCAAAAATAGGTAGTTTGGGGCTGCCGCGGTCAGGAGGATGGACGGTTTTGGGGAGGATTTTGCCCAGAGTTTCCTGGATGAGGGTTTTCCTTAGGTCAAGGTGTAAATGATGCTGCATCGCGATGGTGCTGGAGCCAGCGCGGATCTTGCTCCATGTCCTGTGGCTGGGGACGCAAATGCAGCAATCCCTGCCTTTCTGGGGCAAAAACCGGCTGCTTTGGGACTGCCGGTTGTGCACGCTTTTGGGTGGGCAGAGTGATTACAAACAGGCATTTTACTGAACATCGCTTAAGAAAACGGCATAAATGTACATTCTAAATGAATTTTGCTGCTCGAGAGGGCCGAGCTGGGAGCCCAGCTGCCAGGATCCAACCCAGCATCCGTGTGAATTTAAGAATCCCGCGCGGAGCTGGATCCAAAGCAGGGCCGTGGAGGGGGAAAGGCAAGTGCTGCTTCACCTGCTGCCTTCCCTTTGCTTTGTGCTTAATTTGTGCTGCCAAATGCCTTTGCATGCTGATACTCAGCACTTTGAAAGAGAGAGCTGCCGGGGCTGCTCCTCGATTTTATCTGATGCCTGGAGCTGGGCATAAAAAGAGAAAACCGGGAAAATGCCCCAAAAATCCCTTGCATCCTGCCCACTAGTCTCCTATCCTTGCTTTATTCTAAAATTGTTCCAAAATTCAAGGTTTTAGCGAATGTGCTGCTTGCTGAAAACCGGGTAGAAACTTCCCACCTTGCCAACATTTTTCTTAAAGAAAATGAAAAAATAAAAGAGCGTTTTGGATTAGTGCATTGAATTTTCTATAGTGTATCTGTTCCTGGCATAACTTTTCCAAAGAATAGCGTCAACCCTGGAGAGTATAAGAAGGAGAATATTTCTTATATTCTGCCAAGTTGGGATAATTTTAAAATATTCGCAAATTGGATTCTTATTATAAGAATGACTCGAATTGACAGAGTGAAGCTGAACCTCCTCGCAAATGGTTTTCCCTGCTTTTAGGATGTACCCATGGAGATCGGTGTTTTATCCTGTATTTGTGCAGCCCCTACTGCAACGGGTTCCTGTTTCATGAGCTCAACCCGTAGGTGCTATCACAGTGCAAATAGTAAAAAAATGCACATCATTTGGAACCTGGTGCTGTTCCAAATCACCTTGAATCTTTAGGTTTTCCTCTTCATTTCAGCTCGGGTGCTGTAGCTAACCAGGAATAACGACATTCCCAGCTGGCACCAGCCGCTCCTCTCAGGTTTGATATAAAGGCAGCAGGATGGTTGTGATGGACAAGGAGCTGAAAATGGGGGAACAGGGGCTTTGCCCTTCCTCGTGAGTGTATTCCCGTCTCCTGTGCTTCCGTACAGACTGGGAAGGTTTAGGATATCCAGTGCTCCAAGCGGATGGCAGCGAGGAAACATCTTGCACGCAGGGAGTAGCGGCGCCCAGAGGCCCTGCAGCCGTAGCCTGGCCATTCCTGGTGGTTCCTGGCCATTCCCAGCCATTCCTGGCCATTCCTGGCCGTTCCTGGCCATTCCTGGCTGCTCCTGGCTGCTCCTGGCTGTACCTTGGCCATTCCTGCCCTTGTGGTGACTTGATCCTGTCCCCCGCGTAGACCCAAGCGGGCTCTGCCACCACATCCCTTCCACGAGGGACGATGCAAAACATGACCGTCCCCTACTGAGGGTGTCCTCGTAAAACCAGTTTCTGCACGAGCCATTTGCATGTTTGCTTGATATGAGCTGAGCGATTTGAATGCGAAGGCAAAAACCCGTTGCCCTCCCTTTGCTAAAGGCCTCTCCTTTTCCCTTTTTTTTTGCATGCGCGTCCGTGGCTGGGATGGCATCCCGCGGGATGGGCTGCCCACGGACACGCGTGGTGACAGCAGAGCGCGGCAGGACCCGTATCCCCACTTTGTGACCCACCTCGGGGGAGCCAAAGCCTCGGAGCGCTTGGATCTTCCCTGCTCCAGCATCACTTAAAAGCTGGAATTCTGACATGCCGTCGTGGGTGGGAAAGGGGACCATAAAACTCCGGCAGTGCAAAGACACAAAACTCCCTTAATTACCAGAGTGGGAGTTTTCTATACCGAAAAACAGATTTGATTTTAAGAGCTTTAAGTGACTTTTCTATTCAAGGGCTTTATAGTAAACAAAATGTGATGAACTCACTCGGTGACTCACTGCGAGAGAGGGTTTTGGTCCTCCGTGCGCTGTGCTGCTGTCAGAGCCTTGTTTTAATTATCCTTTCTGGCTAGGGGAGCTCGCTAACGGCTCGGACGAGGCAGGAGGGAAGGTCATCAAGATAGTTGTCCTTTGCTGGTGTCGCTGCCGCCGCGCGCGGCCGGTGACAGGGCTGGCGCATCGGCGCGATGCTATCGGCATCCGGTAACTCTAGAAACGGGCCCGGAGCCGCGGATGAGCCGGGGGGAGAGGGGGCCGGGGCCCTGATGACAGGGACCTGTCTTGTCCCTTGCTCCCGGCTTGTCCGGGAAGAGCGACGGGGCCGGTTTGTGCCTCCCAGGCTGGAACGGCGGCGCCGGCGGCACCTTCCCGGGGCCGTTGCTCCCATCCTAACGGGATGCCGCTTTCGACCCCAACGGGATCCCTTTGGCAGCCCTCATGCTTTATCCGGCCCTTTTGGATCCACTGGGGTTTGGTGGCGGTGCTGGCTGGTATCGTCCCCAGTCTCCACACTGGGCAGAACCAGGTAGATACTGGGCAGGAGTCTGGGCGTTATTATTGTCCTCACTGTTAATCCCCGCTGCAAAATTATTCCCTATGATTCTCTCTATTGAGTGTTTTCTCAGATAGCCTCAGGACCATGTTCTTGGAGCCACCTTGCTGCATGAGACACCCAGTGACTATGCCAAGTTTGTCCTGCCTTAACTCTACCAGATCCTTCAGGTTCCTTCTTGGCTAAAAGCTCCAGCTCTAAATTATCTGGACTCGCCGATTCTGCAAACATTTAGTGGTTTCTGTTTACTGTCCTCTTCAGCTGACCTTGGAACGAAAAGCAGTTTGGTTTTGTACTAGTGGAAAGGAAAAAGAGGACAAATAATTTGGAGGAGCAGATGGGTAGAATCTGCTTTAACTTAGCAAGGTGCCTGACAACAAATATAATTTAAGGCTCTAAATAGCCCCACTGACGGCTACTGGGTCACCCATATTCATAGACACATGCATATCCAACCATCATCCAGTGAAGACTTAGGTGCGCAAGGTGTGTTGCTGCCTATTTCTTATTAATTTATGTGCCAAATAACCTCGTAATTATTGTAGTGCTTCTTTGTGTATTAAAGTCTACGCTGCCCAAGGTCCAGCTAATTTCTATCGTCTCAAGTAGCAGCCATCAGCAGATGTTTAGGAAGGGCTGTGGAACACGGGGGAGAGGTTGTGGTCAGGAGCTTCCCTCCTGCTTCTCCACTGGGAATTTCATTCCCTCTGAGCCCATTTGGACTTTTGGGTAGATTCTTTGCTGTGTGGGAAAGCATCTCCTCGTGCCTTTTTCTCAACCAGCTACTTGAGGCTTTCAGCAAGTCGCCTCTTGCGTTAGGAGAAGTGGTGAATAATGTTCCCAGTTGACCACCCACATATTAGTCACGGCTTCCTAGTGCTCTGGGCACTCTCCTGCTTGGTCTCTTTTCCACTTGGAGCAGTCAAATGCTGTTCGCTGCCCTGCAGAGCCTCGTCCAGAGCACTGGGAGCTCCGTGATGTTGGTGTTGGAGCAGGTCCCTGGTCCTGGGGACAATAACCCCATTCCTGGAGGTCCCTGAGGCTCTGTTGGTGCTGGATCTCCCCATGGAGAGGGGCAGCCTGGGTTTATTTTCTCTCTTGCTTTCCCTATATGTTGATGGGGACCAGACAAGACTTTGTGGCCTCCCTCTTGCCGGAGGAAGGTTTTTGTGGTGCTTGGGAGCTCTTAACTCCCTGGAATCTGCTCTCTTGAGCCCCCAAAGCTGCTAATAAAGCTGTAAATGAAGAGTGTTCAGCAACAGGGATGAGCTGAAAGGTCAGGAGAGACCCTTGTGCCGTGGTTTCCTTTGCGTTCCCAGATTTTGGTGCTGAAACATCTCTGTTCCTTTCTGGAAAACATCTCCTATTGCAAATGCAAAAGGCTTGAGGATGCTCCCGGTGCAGCCAGCAGTGGATGCTGAAAGAAACTCCAGCTCTTTTTCCTCTAAAGAAAGCAGGAACATTATAATTAGGGGCAATGGCAGAAGGTAGGCAAATATCCCCTAATTGTATGCAGATGATAGAGCCGGGCTCAACCTTTTGACTAGTGAAGCTTTCCTCAATTTGGGATATTGTGATCCTAATCAGAGCCCTTTATCGCACATCAAAGGGAGCTGCATCCCTCGGGGCCGGCCGCCTTGATTGCGCCGCTTCCTGCGCCGCGCTCATCTCTGGCCAGGTGTCCTTCCTGCTCTGGACGACTGATTCCTTTCTACTCTTCACCACCGAGGCAAAGAAATTTAATCCCAATATTACTGCCAGCCCTGGAATGGACCCACTGATTTGGAAATTTCACCCTCTTGTTGCCCTGGAATATCAATGCGGAGCAGCCTGCGATACCTGCTCATTTCATTGCCAACCTCTAACCTAAGGTAGAGCAGACCTGTCATTAGTGTACTCATCGGGTTTAAATCTGTCAGCTTCCTTCCCCTTCTCCTCTTTTGTTTCTCTAATTACTTTGATTGCATCTCTATGCAGCTCGGGGCTCGTCTTCCTCCTCTGCAGCAGCATCAGCCTCTCCTGCAGAGGCGGCTCTGTCAGAGGGAGAGATTTGGGTCTGGAAATCCACTTTTCAGCATAGTCATGGGCCAGGTCCCCAAAATGTAGCCACCACCTTCAGCTCTGGCCCCTTTGTGGTCTCTGCTCTGTAAATGCCACATCAGGTCCCCAGGCTGGGCTCGGGTCTTGCAGAATCTCTTTCCACAGCAAGTGGCATCTCCTGCACCGCCCTGCGAATGGGGCATCGTGTTCGACCAGGGGTTGGTGCCAACAAAGTCATTCTGTCACTAAACAAGCCCAAAGGGAGCGGGTTCCACGGGGCCCTGTCGGGACCCTCTGGTTTCTCCCTGTCCCCACGGGCTGGTGGATGGATCTCGGGTGCAGAAGTGCCAGGGATTCAAAGGTGGTGCGTGTTCAGCCTCTGGTTCCCTGTTCCTGGATAAGTCCCTGTGGTTTGAGCGCAGTATTTGACATCTTGAGATGTACCTTGGTATTTAAAGGGAATGAAATATTTGTGACTTCATTTTTTTTTTTCATTTATTTTTCAGGGGTTGATTAAAATACGAGGAGATCGCTGCTGGCGGGAGCTGACCTGCATGGACTATCACTACGAGGTAGGAGATCCGCACAGCAGCACTGGCCTCACTCGACTGCCTCTCTCTGCAGGAAAACCTTTCTCTGAGCTTTTCCCATCCAACAGCCAGTTCTCCCTGTTGTTCCTTCCTTATCGTTGCCTTGTGCCTTTGGCAACCCCATCCATGTCCACGTGCAATGCAGGGATACTGCTTTTCCCATCCTTGCTCTTTTGAGCCCAATTTCTCTCCTTTTGCTCCATTGATGATGCATTGAATTAGGAACAAACCGGAGCTCCCCCAAGAGCTCCATTTTTCCAAATGGAGCGAGGAGGGACGGGAGAGGCCCCATCCATAGCAGCATGCTGGGCACTTTCTGCTTGCTCTTCCCAAACACAGGCACGTGGGCAGGAGAAGCCTCTGAGTGCAGGCAGGAAGCTGCACACAAATCGTTGGCAATTCAGAGTTACACATTTTTCTCTTCTTGACGTCTGTTTCAGTGGTTTCGTTATATTCCGATGATAAACTGCATTTTTTGTGCTGGCTTTGAATGTTGACTGTTGAGTTACAAGGAGAGGGAGCTCGGCCTCTCTTCTGTGTTTCTTTACCTGTATTTTAGCAGTGGAGTTTAATATGAGAAATGGGGAGTTTTGGAAAAAGAAA
This sequence comes from Crypturellus tataupa, assembly GCA_034781795.1. NCBI lineage: Eukaryota > Metazoa > Chordata > Aves > Tinamiformes > Tinamidae > Crypturellus > Crypturellus tataupa. The sequence goes on from JAWLRI010000215.1 coordinate 5,034,371, forward strand.
AAGACACCGTGAGCTCCAGCACGGAGCCCACAGCATGTCCTGCTAGGGAGCCCGCGCTGCTGATCCCCCGGCATGTCCCTTGGTGTGAGGTTCTCAGTTCTTGTCCCTTGTCCCAACCTCTTGTTGGGTCTGGAAACCCTTTCCCCCTGCAATTAAAGCTGCCAGCGCCCGATTCCCTGCCCTTGGGAGCGTGTTGCAAGGTGTTGCCTGTGGATTACCTTTTACTGGGAGCAGGGATACCGGCTGGGAAGCGGTTGCAGCATCTCCTTCTTTCCACCATGGTGCAAAGAGAATTCCCTGCACGTGCCAAGGACCGATCCTGTTGTAGGGTTGGGATTTCTCTCTCCAACAGAAGAAAAATCATAGCATCTTCCCAGGCACTGGAGCCTTTACCTTTCGCTCCCACGACCCAGTTCAGTGGTTCTACTTTTCGAAGCAGAATTCCACAGGTCTGGAAAGCAGCATCTCCCGTTCTGGTTTTAATGCTACTTTTTGGCTTCCTTTTGCTCCTCTCTGCCCCGTGGCAGCTCCGGAGGGTCCGGCTGCCCTCCGAGTCCGGCCTCAGCTGCGAAACCCCTCGTGCTGCTGCTGTTACTCCCTGCACTGAGGCTCCCGCTTCATCCTCGCCCCGGGACACCTGGCCATGGATAGGGAAAAAGCGGCCGGAGCCGCTTGGCCCCCCTGCTCCACCGCTGACCCCAGCCCACGGCGCTTGGCCAACCTAATCCCAAATATTGCAAATGAAAACCAGAATCCTTCTGCAGCCCAGAAGGCTAATGAGGACCATTCCTATCATATCCCCAGCGCAGGATCCTCGGCCTGCGAAAGTAATTGGGAACAGGGGCACGGGGCAGATCACGTTATCAATATCAATTATTTTAATCCCCCCCAAAGAAGCTGCAATAAATGGAGAACGAAAGGGGCCGGCGGCAGCACGTGAGGGGCCGCAGTTCACCTGCCGATGGGGCGTTGGGCAGCCCCATCCCTGCTCCATCGGGACACAGAACAGTGAGAAAACCTCCTGCAAAATGCAGTGCGGGACGAGACTGCAAATAACCCCGGGAAGAAGCAAGGGCGAAGCTGAAGGTGCCCCAGGAAGGGACAAAACTGCAAGGAATCTGCTCGGAATTGGGAGGATGGAGCCGGGCACCGGAGCAGCCGGCGCTGTGTTGGCTCCACGGGCTGCTCTGCCAAAGCCCCCAGGGGGACACTGGCTCTCCCCTATTTATTTGCAGTAGAGCCAGCTATGCTGGTGGAAAATAACATTTCCACTTTTGTCGGGAATATCGTATGGAATAGCGAGACGTTGTTACGGCTTGGGTAGTTAAACGGAGCGTGTTTTTCCTCCCCTGTTCCCCTCATATGTGTAGGGCCTTAATCCCAGCCTCTATAGAGATCTGCTCCTCGACTGAAGACCCTCTGTTTAGGGGACTTACGACCTGTAATGTGTAATTTGGAGAGGGAAACGGCAGAATGGAGGGTTTACACAGGAAAGGTGTTTTCCTACCACCCTGCTGCTCCTCTGCTCCCCGTGGTGGACTCGGGAAGTGTGTAGGAGAAGGGAGAAGGAGCCTGGACACATCCTTGCAGCATGGAAACATCTGGCAACGAGGGCGAATGCTCAACAGGTTCTTGCAGGAAGCAAGAGGCTCCTGGGAGCCTCTTCCCGATCCTGGCTCCGCCAGGCCACGATGCTGGAGCTGGGAACGCTGCTTCCCTGACGCTCCAAAGGGAGCCTCCATGCGAGCACTGCGCTTGGCACCTCCGTGCACTCTGCACATGGAGGTGATCCTGGTATTCCAGGATGATCCTGCGTGGTTGGAAAGGACCTGCACGGTCCCATCACCTCCATGTCCCCGATGCAGCGCGGGGGACATGTCCGGGGGCTACGGTGGCATCCAGGACGCTGCTGCTTTTCACTTACAGCCGCCCCAACAAACATCGTGTAAAATTCGACCGCCAACTGGTAGGAGCAGCTGCCCGAGCAGCTGCGGGGCAGCCCAGCGCGTTGGGGACGTCCCCACGGGGCGTCTCGCTGCCAGCGCCAGTCCCGGGCGCAGGGAGTTGTGCTCCATTCCTTGCATCTTGGATTGCCATTTTGGAGCGATGCATTTTTGCAAAATCTCCGTGTTCTGCATTGCTTCCTGCTCATGCAAACATGGTGCAGAGGGGGTTAAAAAGAACAGAAAGCAGCAGCCAAGGCCATGGCAGGGTTGGAAGAGGGATCTGGGATTTGTTTCCCCTCTGTGGAGGTGCCCATGGATGCTCAGGTCTCTCTGCCCAAGCATGGCACTCTGGAGCCTAATGATGGCTTTGCTGGTCAAGAACAGTGTGGGGAACGGGGAGGATGAAGAGGAGGCTTTAACCGCTCTTTAAATGCCTCTCCATTTCTTTTCTCGCCTCTCTTCACCTATTAAAGCCTGTTAGACTTTTCACCTACCTTTGTCCAACCTGTTGGGAAACAAGAAGTAATCAAATACTCCTTATCTAGCAGCTAATTTAGGTGCATGAGAAAACGATCTGCTTTTCTCATACTTGGTGCCTCAGGATAGGCTATTTCCCAACAAAGTTTTACTGCTGGTAGCAAAAATGCTCCAAAAAATTAGAAGCAAAAATGCTCCAAGCACCTGGAAGCAGGAAGCTGGAGCTGTTGCTCAAAGTAAACTTTTTATAGTTGCAAATTAGGGTGAGGCGAAAGGCGATGAATTAGAAAATGACATTATTTAAAATATGTTTGCGAATGCCATGCAAAGCATTTTGGAGATCCACATTTTAATAGCGCATGCTGAAATATTTGTGTAGCATCATGAATTTACAGTCGTTGGCACTTTCCAGAATTTCCTCCGTTCCAAAGGAATTCCCAAGGTGAATCCCGGTGGAGCGGGTGTCGCAGGGTGATTTTGCAGGATCCAGGACGATGCAGCCGCCTCCTCCTCCTGGCTGCTCCCCTTGGGCCTCCGTGTGCCAGCCCTGGTGTCAGCAACCGGTGATGCTAAACCAAGCTGGAAACCCTTGGCTTGGTGGAAGAGGGAATTTTTTGGACTTCTTAGTGGGAAAAAGGAGGTGGCAAAGGAGCCTCACGTTCAGCTGGAGCCTCAGAAAGCAAAGCGAAATATCCAAGGTGATCTCTGAAGCAGAGGACACCTGTGGTTTTGTCTTGGCAAGGCACATTTTGAGTAAACTCCAGCACTGCTCCCAAAAACGGGGTTGCAGAGGAGCAGCATGGAGCGGGAAGGACCGTTCTGCATCCCAACTTTAACCTGGAAGGAGATTTTGGGATAAGAAACAAGAGAGACACCGAGGAATCTGCGTTCTGCTCATGGTGAATCACAACTGAAATTTGTTTTCACCCGTTGCTGTAAAAACACAAACCAACTGTTCTTTGAATTAAGACGGGTACCCAGAGGAAGATGGTGCTTGTGTTCGCCCTGTGCTTTTTTCGGTTGATCGTAAGTCTGGAAAAATGACCTTTTCTGAGGCATAAGTGAAAAACCAGTTGTCCCCGTTCACACATATTGGAGGGCCATTTAGTGGGGATTTGAAGCTGGGGATTAGGTGCTTTCTTCTGGGTTTTGGTGATTTGCGTGATGTCAGTGCTAGCGCTGGGAGAAGGGCTCGGCGTGACCTCGCCTGCGAACAGTTAAGTAACAAGATCCATCATAAGGTAAGTGCACGAGGCAATAATATTGGCAGATAAATGTCAACACGACATCAAAAGCTTATTGCGCTGGATCTGGCTTTTGTATCAGGCTGCTGCATGAGGGTCTCTATCTAAGACAGGTTTGCAGATGAGTCCCAGGTGCTCTATATTGAGCTCAAGATGTGACGGAATGGGCTTTTGCTGGAAATCTTTGCTATTCCTAGCTTTGGGCTGAGCTTTATTATTCTAGTAATAGGTAAATACACAGGTTGCTTAAAATAGAGAGGGAGAGGGAGCTTTTTAGGGTGAAATTAGTGCTCAGCCTGGAAGCGCTAGGGAGGACAGGGGTGCGCGGTGCTGCTTGGTTTGCACAGGTCTCGTTTGCTGGCATGGGTTTCCAGGGCGCAATGCGAGATCCAGCGACTATGGATTTCAGCTGAGGAAAAGAGGCCACATTTCGAGGAAAGAGGCCCCGTTTTCCCGGCTGCAGGAGGGCAGCGCTCCCAGCGCCGGGAGCGATGGGTTTGCCGAGTGCCTGCCGTGACGGTCCCCGACGGTCGTGATGGTTCCCGACGGTCGTGCCTGGTCACATCCCTCCTGCAAGCACCCAAGGGAACGTCAAGGGATGCTCCAGATGGATTAAGGTAATTGGTAATATTGGATTTGAACCAGATTTCCGCTCCATGCAGGGCCGTGGCAGCAGAGCGTGGTGCACAGAGGATGCTCCCTCGCGGCTGCAGCTCCCACCGCCAAATCCACGGATCCCGGTGGCTTTTCCTTTCCCTCCGGCTCGGTTCAGGCCTTGCCTTTCCCTCTGTGCAGCTCCAACAGCAGCACCTGCAGCAAAACAACCAGGCCAACGCGAGCAGCCTCAGAGCCATTGCAATGGGCACGAGCCAAACCGGTGACGGGCACCTGCCGCTTGGGCCACCCCCGCGGTCCCCAGGTGCTCCATTTTTCCTTGATTTCCCGCAATATTAGCACGGGACAGGAGCAACCTGCCCGAGGCCGGCGGCGACGTCCCCCGGGAGGACGGGAGCCCTCGGCGGCGCTGGCCGGGCCGCGGGGCCGTCACTCACCGCCGCGGCGCATTGGTAATGTGCCAGTAGCGTTTTCAGCGGTAACACAATTCCTCTTCCTGGATTCCTTTCTGTTTTTCTTACGGATTTGTTTTAAGCCCGCTGAAAGCTTCCTGTCCGACGATTGGGTTTCGCCTCTTGCTTACGCTCGCCCGCTGTTTCAGGCTCCTCGAGGACCACCCAGGCCCCTCGGCGCTGCCCGCGGGTATCAGCATCTCCCCTCCTTGCACCGCGGGGCTTCTCGGCGGGTCCCTCCCCGCTCCGTCGTGTCCCTTGCGCGTGAGCACCAGTCTCCCCGCGACACAGGGAGCTTCCCGGGATGGTCTCATCGGAGGGGAGCAGCAATTTCACCCCTTGGTGGCCTCAGCATCCCCAGGAGATGGGCCAGACCGTGGCCAGGGCATCCTTGCACAGGGCCACCTGCCCCAGGCACTCGTGTCGGTGGGATCATGTCCCCAAAGAAACAGGGATCCCAATTATTTACCCCCTTGTATGGACGCTTGGACACTGGCAACACGTCCCCAACTGTCCGCAGAGGGACATTCCTGCCCTCCCACCCTTCCTGGCCCCGGGAGCATCATCCGCAGCTCCGGAGCCCCTCGGGATGCAGGTCCAGCTTCCCGCTCTGCCCCAACGTTGCAGCGGGATCCAGTGCAACGAAACCCAACCTCGAGCGCATGCAGCTTAACGGCTGCCGAGTGCCGAATTTCGGCTCCAAAATACAATTAAATTATCAGCGAAATTGCGTCCCTGCCATCTGCCTTTGCAGGGAGAGCGAAGCGGGTACATGCTTTTAATTGCAGATGGAGTTTAAGCAAATAGGGCATTTGTTTACAAGCTGCCGCTTTCTTCTTTGGAGATCAGATTACAGTTTCATCAGATTATGAAAACATGCTACTGTTTCATCTCTTTCTTGGACTATTAAATGTGTTAAGTAGTTTAATGAATTTTCACATAATAGGGGGATAAATCAGTCCTAATTTAATAAGTGAAATATTAAATTTGTAGCCTAAAAACTAACAGATACAGAAAACTCTTGAAAAATGTGCATTCCCTGTGGTGGATGTGTTTGTGTGTGTTGCTTCCTCTCTTCTTTCACTAGGATTTTCTTATGGGAATAACCATAAGAAGCTTTTGCACTTGTTCCTTTAACACCGTGTTATTTATATATTTGTTTATCAAAGGGTTTTAATTCAGCTTTAAGTCTCATTTGTTGCAGAAATGTTGGAAAAGTGCCCAGCCATAGGCAGAATTTCATAAAGTGGTAGAGCCCTTTCTTTTGCTCTTAGCGTTCGCTTTAGCTTCTCTTGCTTTAGCTTTTCGGTTTGATCCATCCGAGTGTTTTGATTTATGCTGTTCCAGTGTCAGTGTCTGTGCTTTTCTGGGACTCTCTGTGCTCAGCACAACGTTGATTTGAGTTGTAATATACAGGTAATATCCCCTCGGTAACCTGGGGAGCGATTCCCTTATATAATTACTATACATATTTCCCATCCTGCAATGAATCTGGAAAAAAGCCATTTATTTGTCCAGGATGTCTTTTATTTTATTTTATTTTATTTTATTTTATTTTATTTTATTTTATTTTATTTTATTTTATTTTATTTTATT
>JAWLRI010000215.1:5040800-5081576 GCA_034781795.1 Crypturellus tataupa
CCCCCGCTACCGCTCCCGCACACCGGCCACCGCGCTGCACGCAGGCGCAGAGCCTCCCCGCGAGCACAGCGTCACGCTGCGCGGCGGGGCACCCCGACTGCGCATGCTCAGGGCCGCTGCCCCCGCCCCCGAGCATGCGCAGTCGGGAGCCACGGCGGCGAGGGGCGGCCGCGCTGCCTCACTGCGCAGGCGCCGGCGGCGCGGCCGTTGCCCGCCCCGCGGTGGCGGTTGAGGGGGCGGGTGCTTGGGCCGTCCCTGCGCGTCGCCTCTGGTCGCTCTCAGCGTCCGGCTCGTGCTCGCCGGTACCCGGAGAACTGCTCAAACACGTCCAGGCCTGGGGTGGTTTAGGGAACACGCACAAAAATGCCAAAAAAAAAAAAAAAAAAAAAAAAAATGGAGAGAAGCGTCTCAGCGCGAGTTGTGCGCACATTCAAGAAACAAAAGCGCACACGGATTTTCTGAACCTTTCCACGCGTTCTCGCAAGTGGGTATAATTTTAAGGCAAAGCAATACATTACCTCAAAGGAAGATGTTTAAGATACTATCTGTAGCTGCATTGGACTGACGCTGTGCCAGTGTCCAGTACAAAGGGAAATTCCCATGTTTAAACACGTGAATATAGCGCTTTCAGCATCTTGGATTTCCCCTGCTCCTTGCGGGGAGACTTTTTTTTTTAAGTTGTAAAGGAGCTGGAAAAGCTCTCCTTTGATACTGAAACTTCTATTTTAAAAGCGGACTATTTTGATGAACTTATTTTCTGTTGAAAGAGCAGACTGCAGAAGCGTGTTGGATCGTATTATTATTTCATACATTAAAATCATCTGCTTTTCTCAATTTCTCCGTATACGTCTTGCTGTTTATTAGCACCATGGAAACATCAACTGTCTCACTATGTATTACTCAACACAAATTTGGTCAATAAGGGAAACACTCTGCAGGCAGACATGAAGTTGTTAAAGCTATGATGCAAACATTGCAACACAGAAAACATAAATACACAATAATTCCTATACCTGCTTAGCCCACTACCCTGTCTGCAGCTGTGGATGCCCACAGAAGAGCATAAGGAAAACATTTTCAGTCTGAATATTCTCCCAGTCTCCAGCAGCTGGATGGGGCTTCCCAAGGTAGAGATAGTGTCTAGTTTAAAAACCCGTGATGAATTTCTCCTTCATGAACTTGCTGATCTCCCTTTGAACTCAGGTGAACTTGCACCCACACTCTGCTGTGGCAATGGGTTGCTCAGCACATGTGGTTCCATATGAAACTTCACTTTTTATCTGAACTTTCAATCTGCCAGGCTCACTTGGTGCTTCTTCTTGTACTGGGAGAGACTGCAAATGAGTGAACCCTGTTCACCCCTTCCAAAAGAGTTGTGACTGTAAAGACATCTATCTTATCTCCCGTTAGTCATCCTATTTTTTTTTTCTTTCCAGGCTGAGGACTCAAAAGCTACTAGTGCTTCCTAATTTGGAAGCTCCATACTGTAACACTGGAGTTTCATGTCAGTTTTTTTTTCTCTTGACATTAAGAGTGTAGGAAAATGGAAGGAATTATCTAATATTCAACCCAATTGCCAAAAAGTAATAGAGTCAGAAAGTCTTATGACTCTGAGAGTCAATTTTTGACTCAGACGAAGGTTAGATTATAGTTAGTCAATACCATGGGGATGACAGAGCAGGAGTCATACTGCTCTCAGGATATAGCTTAGTTTTCCTCATGTGTGTAGCAATTTAATTGACTTCCAAAATACAGATTTGTTTCAGAAAATCAATAAATATTGCTGATATAATATTCACCAAGTCTTATCAATCACATTAGTCATAGTCTGTTCTATAGGATTACAAAGAAAGACTGTTCTGAGATCTTTCTAACATAATAAATAATAAATCCTTTCTTTGGAGTTTAAACTATTCACAAAATATTGCCATGGCCAAGGGGTCTGTACTGGTGAAACTTGTGGCGGACTTGCCTGCATTCACAGGAACCAAAGGACCTATCAGTCTAATCAACATCAGTAAAGATTCTTAAATTTTTACTATGCCGTACTAGTAAGCATAGATTTCCAAAGCCTTAGCTCATTACCTTACATGGTTTTCTTTTGCCCGGTAGTTTTGCTGGTAAATTGTTTTGGTTTGGCTGTCAGTTTTATTGCCAGTGAAATCCCTGGAATTCCTTTTAAATAGAAGTAAATATTCATTGCTGTCTCCAAATTCTGTTTTTCAGTGATCTCTTTCCAAACAAACAGCCATGCAAAAGCAATGTTATTTCACCAATATCTTAAAGAAAATGCAAATATTTATTCTGGTATAATTATGTATTTTCAGCAGAACGGAACCTCTGGAGAGTGTGCACAGCTGTACGAATGAGTGGCATACAGATGAAAAAGTGGTTGCACATAGAGAGGAGGCAGTTAACTCATTGTCAAGAGCTTCAGGTCTTTCGGTAAATTGTATAGGATTACAGAAAAAAAACCCCAGGAAATAAAATCATAACCACTCTGACACCTATCTTAGAATATCTTCCTCTTGTAAACTCTCAGATTCTTTTCTTTCTTGTTAATTGGTAAAATACCTGACAAAGGATAATTTAATGATGTAATTTTTGCTGGCATTAGCACTATGCTATTGCAGTATCTCAAATATTCCTGTATTGTAAATGAGAAAAAAGTTTGCAACAATGTTACTAAGTTCTCTAAATCTCTTCCACACGCAATACCTAAACCACAGACTAACCTGATTCTTTTTTACAGCAATTCATCCACACATGATAACTACTAAACTACACTTGACTTTGATGCACAATCCCCACATACTAAATCACACAGCTACGAGTGTGCTGTTCTGGTCACTTTGCTTTGATGCCCAGCGCGTCACCGAGGCACACGCAGCCCTGTGCACAGGAGCTGCACAGCTCTGCCTGCAGCCATGTCGCGGCCGTCACGATGCATCCCCTGCGCCGCGCTCTCATTTGCACGGGGGAAGGGCGCATGACGGGGATGCTGTAGCTGCAAGTCATCCTTAGGCAACACTCTCAGCTGTTGCACGATGCCATCTGCTCCGACCCGCTGTGATATGAGACGCGCTGCACGGCCGGTGCTCTCTGTCCGGCCGCCAGCATCAGCGTCAGTTTTCCTTGCCTCACAGTACAAACAGGAGGAATGTGAAGCACCCCGTACACAGCTGCACAGAAAAGCACACAGACTGGCACTCAGCAGTAATAATCCACACTAAGGATGCGTACGAAGAAAATGTCACTATTTAGAAGGTGTTACAGTATCTCTAAGAGCATTTTTGAGATGAAACCCATGAGTGATTAGGGACACGTCTGGTTTCTGTCAAAAGCTTGTGAAGGATGACTTGCACTTAATCACTTGGAGGTTGGTTATCACGTGCGTCTCCCAATGACCAGGATAAAGATAAAACACGAACTTCAATGCCTGGTCATGCCTTGCTATGAAGCGGATAACCTGATAATGCAGCTCCTGCCCCGGCAGAGCTTCAGGGCCCCCCCCCTCCCACACAGCACGTGACGGTGCCAGGTCAGTTCTACAGAGCTGGCTTCAGCCGACAGCTCCGAATGGATTACCTGCAGGGCTGCCCTAGCATCAGAGCTAGAATCCAGCTCAGACCACAGCAGCACTGATCAGCCTGCTCTGCTGTGCAGTTCACTGGGACAGGGTGAAACAGGTAATGCCAGACAGGGCAAGAGTTGCCAGCTAAGCACTTAGACCAAAGAGTAATATCACCATTTTCAAAGAGGGATGGCCAGCTCCTTGACTTAGAGAAGCATCAGGACAATCCTCATACGCACCCGAAGTCACTAAGTTTGCGGAACAAGAGCAGACGACCCAGTCTCTGCATTCCCCGCGGCCTCTGGAAAGCTGAGGGCAAGAGGAACTGGCACGCTCTGCTAGGAGAGAAGAGGACTCTCCCATGAGCACGACCAACAAAGCAATGACTTCCAAAGCCAGGGTTCTGATTTACCTGGAAAAGGACTCAGCTCCTCAGCACTCTCTGCACACTATGTAACGGGTGCCGGAAGCGCAAACGGTACCAGCTCCTTTACAAACTGCTACCGCCAAGGTCAGGAGCAGGACAAGAAGTGGGATGCCCCTCTCTGCCATTACAGGAAGAGCAGGGAACGTGCCCAAATCCTGCAAGTTCTGTGGGAGGCTCTCCCAAACACTCCCGGGGCTCAGGCCTGCAAATTCTGTACAGAGAGACCCGAGTGACTCAGCTCAAACTCTGTCTGGAGGACAAAGGTGACACTAACAAAAGTAGGACAAAGATAACACCGGATTGTTTTCTTTTTTTTCGAGAAAGTTAGTTGCTCTTTGCATCATATCAAGGTACTTATTTCATTGTCAAAGCACACTTTCAGAAAAACAAGCATTTTCTAACTAATAAAAATTATACACATTAATGTTTCAGACATTATAAGAAACTACTGTAAACTCCTCAAGGGAGGTATGGTTGTGGGGTATATTTAAAAAAGGGTCGGCACAGTGGGGCCATGGATTCTCATGGCATCTCTATGTGCTATTTTAAATAGACCAATTTTAATAACCGGAAGCAATGGTTTTCCTAAATATGGGAGAAGGCTGCTCTTACCTCTACTTTACCACCATATTCGTGATCCTCCAACAGAGATAGGGCACTTACATCTATTTTTATGGGAAGAGAGGTTTGTATAAAAGTGATAAGTTGAATAAACAAATACCTTTTTTTTCTTCCTATAGAGATAATTACAAATAATAACTCAAAGCACTTTTCCTGCAGTATATACTATTATTTTCTTTCTTATAATTTGGCCTTTTTTTTTTTTCTGAAATGAATTTCTAGCTGGGATTAGAAAATTCACATATTTACATAAGCAAACTATTCCAGAGATGAGAAATCCTCTCAAAAGCAGCATGTTTAAGAATAAAAGAGCCACATGGTTTCATATTCTTCTTGTTCCCTTATTCTTCTGAACAAAACCTCAATGAATGTTATTAAATACTAGAGCTATGTTTGGCAAATGGTGAATAGCACCTGGCCCAGTCAGACAATTTTGGACACACCGTGCAACATGGTTGCAAATTCAGCAGGGCAATTTTGCAAGTACTTCACAAGTCATAATTGATTTATTTACAGTACAGAGTTTTTAGTGCAGATGAAAAGCTTCAGAAAAAAAAAAAAAAGGAAAAAAAAAAGAAACACAACCTGAAATTCCAAGATGGAAAAATAAATTTTAATTCAAATCAAATCATCAAATCACATTGAGAGCTACAGAAATGGCCTGGAAAGATGGACAGAGTGGATCAAATTCATCCCCGATGAACCACCATCAATGTTAACAGACTCACTGTTGGAATAATTTTGACAAAATGCAACTATTGAGTCACTTTTCAGCCACGTCTCACCCATTAATCCTGTAATTGTACTACTGAGCTCTGATAAAAAATCAGATTTCGGCTTATCAAGAACATTCTTCATTGCTTCCGTTGAAGACAGAGCCATTTTCTTGGCACTTGATATGAGTATTTTTCCTCAAACGTATCTTTATAGGGAATATGCCATGTATCACCGGTAGTCTGTACAACACAGTCATAATTGAAAGCAGGCTGTTGGATAAAGACAGAAAAAAAACATCTTTATGCACCGTATTGCTAAAACACCAGTTATGGATCGACTCTTATAAAGCAGCAGCTACAAGGAATAACTGCACGTCAAGCACCTGATCAGTCACTTACCGAATTTTTATTCTTGATTTTTTCAATGGACATTTTATACCATCTGTGTATCTCATACAAGACACCAGCCACATGCAGCCAGCCTGATGTGCTGCTGAACTTGCAAGCACTGGGGCAGGCTCCCTTATCTGACTCCAAGGTCCCTTCCATTTACTTTGGTCTTTTTAACTGCACCATGACCCATACTCCTCATTTCCTTTCGTCTATATAGATTGCTTTTAATTTCCGTGTGTTTAAAAGGTTTATACAGATCAAACATGACAGTATCCAATCCCCAAATTCTCATTTATTTCCCAATAGCAAAAGACTTGTAAATTTTAGGAAAGGCCGGGGGAAAAATGGAAACATATTTTAGTAGTTTATGGTCTTGGAGTCATTATAAAAGATTCAAATTCTGCCTTTAATATCCACCAGATAAAAAGACAATTTGAAAAGAATACATTAAATTTCCAGAAATAGAAAACTACTTTACCCCTCTTTCCTCCCCCATTCAGGTCAATGTAATCATATGGGAATTAAATCAAGATGTGGAGTTTGTATGTTTGTACTAAAATCAAGGTTTAAGTAATTACACCTTGTGTTTGCTCATCCAGTGTACCTCCTTACAGAACTGATTTGCCCTGTGCTCACGTTTGGTGCCAGAAATGGAATTAGCACTAACCCTTCCAGCATGTTCCATCAGAAAATAAAATAAAATAAACCATTCTGCTAGTCTACCAGGCTGCAGGTACATGAGTCCATGATGCAGGACACAAATACCAAAGGAGTGTTACTGGTTACTGCAGCTCCTGGAATAACCTAGAAGGTAGCTATGCCTGGAAAAGCCCAACATGCAAAATCAGTTGTACAGGAACCAATACGGGAAAATTACTAGTTTTGCTAGAGCAAAAGAAGGAAACGAGGTGTAGCTAAAGGTGTGCAAAGCAAGTTAGCCTGGTGATGGATTCATAGAAAGGCACATATCTAGTGATACTTAATGAAAGGTTGTCATAAGCCTTGGTCTCTATGTTTGCAGTAATAAATATTATTTTAAAAATTTCAGAGCCACAAGAAAATGAACCTGCATATGCACAGCAGTCTTATATCATTGATAAAAACAGAGACAGACCAAACATTAGAAAAAATGCATAATCTGGAATATCATGTAATGAATCTGACAATCTCTAGAAAAAACTTAGAATGGCTTAAGCCTTGTTAATGAATTGCTTATGTCTCCCAGGGATTGCCGTCTCCCAAACACAACATTACAGTACTGTGCTAGGAAAGATCTCTTATGCTGGAAAGGTGCCATATCTGCAGTCAAATATTGATTATGAATCTGCCAATTTTGGCCTTTCCTTCACTGCATGAAACTTTAAAAATATGTTAAAGAAATATTAGAGTGAATACTGAAATACCTGTATTTGATTGATTCTTTAAAGCAAAGATGAATGGAATTAGAACACAGTTAGAAATATGGTATTTAATAATAATTCTGTAGAGAAGATCAAGGTATTTCCACATTTTAAACAAAATGCAGACTTAAGTTTTAGTGCACTGGAAAGATTTGTATACACAAAAATGTATCTACATGTACAGAAAAATCACCTAAATTTTAAAAATTTTAAGCATCACTTCCTTCAGTTTTCCAGTTTGTGGCAGGCTTGAAGAACACTGCGTATTTTCAGCAACAACAGGAGTTTTGAGCCCACAGGTACAAAACCACCTCTTAGACATCAGCAAGAATGCTTCTGATTACTGAATTTCAAACTGTGCATATTCTTAGTGAGTATGTTTCTGAATGCTGCCCATAACTTACCAAAAAATTGAAATGCTTTCCCACCGCAGAAGGGAAAACCATGATTTGGTGCCCACGCTGCCACTTACGGAAGAGGTGCTGTGTGAGGCTGTCGGACAGACAGGCCTTGTGATCCCGCAGGAAGTCCCTAGTAACAAACCTGCAGTGCTTGCCTGATTTGAGGGTGGCATACAGCAGGAAGGCATCATCTTCAGAGCTTAACCAAACAAACGGGAAAGACAGACATCGTTCACATGGTGGTAACTGACTGCAGGAAATGAATCAAGGGCTGATCGGAGATTTATTCATCAGCAACACTCAAAATTCCCACCACTACTCAGTCACACCAGTAAAACAAAGAACTTCTTCCTACCACTACGCACTAAAAGCTAGAAAGGGGAAGAAAAATTAATTGGATGCTACAAAGATTCTTGTCTTTTATCACAAACGGATAACTTAACAGTATAATTTTTTGCCACCAAACAGAACCAAACTTAACAATGCAATGCTGTGGGGAACAGAATTCCTAAAATTGATAATGGCACTCCCCCACAAAAACTTTGGAATATACTTGGAATACAAATATATTGATAAATGGATTTAAAAATGATAAATCGATTAAAAATGTTATACATAGCCAGTGGGATTATAAATGATGATATTGAGTCTTAATGCAACACTTAACCTGTATTGGTTCCTGAAGCAAATAGAGCATGGCGTACACTTTCTTATGCATACTGACCTGCTTATACTTATCCTGCTTAAACCTACAGCTTTTTATATTGATTTAAAATGCACACAATTCAAGAGTTGATCTCTATTAAATTCAGCCATTTTCTCAACTTACATATTGTCTGCAAAGAAGAAGTCTGCCTTATTCTGCATCTCCTTCATAACCTCCCGGTTCCAGTTTGAAGAGTTAAACAGCATGTGCTTGCGGCCCAGCACAAGCAACCGTGCATTCTCTTTTGCCAGGCAGTTGATAACATGAAAGAGCTGCAGAAAAACAAAGCAAAACCAAAGATTTTCTTAGCTATATGAAAACAGAATGATAGTTAACACTTTTTCATCTGCATATCAAATACTGCAACTTCTTACAAACCCTCATTTCCCACAGTTTTTTCCTGCAACACAATTTATGTGGATAACTCTAATCTAGCCCTCTAACAACAACTCATTAAACAAAGCAACTCTCAAACACAAATAAAATGTACTCCTATTATAAACCTTTTCTCAGTTCTTGCAGGTTATAATTGCACAGATGACTTCATCCAGAGTTCTGTGGACATCTCAAAAGATGAGAGCCAGCAAAGGGGCCCGAATCTGTCTGGATTTGAGTAGTATCTAGTCCTGAACACTACTCTGCAGCGAAGCCCCTGCTGTACCCGAGCAAGGAAGACGAAGCCTCAACCATCCTTTTTTTTCCAGCCCCATCTACAGTTCGGATTGCAGAACTGCACTTGCGCGGCGCTGCCCGCAGGGAAGAGCAGCCTCCCGGGAAGGGGTGAGCTCGGCACCAAGGCCTCCGGAGAGCCCAGCCTCGCACACGGCGACGCGGCCGCTTCGTGGCTGCCCCAGACGCCCCTCCGCGGGGCCTCGCGCAGCACCGCGGGGCGCTTGGCAGCAGCCAACGCCTCTGGCGCCGGGGCCTGCGCCAGCACCGGCTGCCTACGCGCTCCTCCCCCCGCGACGGGATCCTGACGGAGGGACACGGACGGTCCTGTCTGGAAAAACTGAAAGGCTGAAGTTCAGATTGCTTTTCAGTATTGATGTTCCGTTGTTGAGTGGTTCATCTAAGCTCATCAGTTTGCTTCCATCAATTTATTTTCAGGTCTTCAGTTTATTCTCGGGTTCTCTTACGCATTGGCCCAGTCCTGCAAATGGTTGGAAGCAAGTCCCAAAGGGAAATTAAATTTGTTAAGCTGATTCATTAAACAAAGCTTTCCGAGGCTTTTAAACAAAGCTTTCAGAGAAACAGTTCCTGTGGACACTACCCGCAGCAGTGATCCTGCAACATCTAATTTTAGACACCAGCTCCCAGGCCAGAAGTGTTACTACTTTTTGCCATTCACGTAATTCCTACTCAAGCCGAGACACACACAACTTTCAGGAAAAGAAGTTTTGCTCTTGGACAACATAAAGTGGGCTGAAAACACCTTTTTTTTCAGTAATCTCAGGCCGCTTTTTTTTTTTCACCATTTTGTTACAGAGCTGCAATGCTTCATGGCTGATATAGTTACCTTACTTCATAGATGACCTACAGTGTAAAATTAGCGAGATTAATCTTCTCTTCCTCTTTATGATTATAATGCAGGTCAGATTTTTTTTCTTTGCTGTTTTTGCTTTAAAACCATCAAAATTTAGGTTTGGCCTAGTTATGACATGGCACACGACGCGTGGTCTGTGATACCAGCCCAGTCAGCAAAGAATTGCCAGCATTTGAGCTGATGGAATTTACCCACAATAGAAAAGGAAAATCTTTTTAGTTCCACATATGGTTCAAGACAGTCAGCTGGATTTTCAGCTACAGATGGGTGAATAGGGCTCTGGCCCTTGGCTTGGCTCTAGCGCTCTTCCCGTTTCCTTTCCCAAGGTATGGCATTGCTTTGTGCCTGATAGGCAGATGGACGCTCTCCAGTGAGAAGTGTCTCTGAGAAAGATTTGAAGGTGTGGGTATAAATTAGTTTCAGTTTTGCAATGAAAATACCTAACAGGCTTAAACGCTAACAAAATTAATAATAATAAAAAAAAGAAACTCCCGCTCGCCTAACAGCACGTTGTCCCTCCTATACTTATCACAAACATTAACCTTTACTTACGGAAATAAACCTCAGATCAGAGAAAGTTTTGCTTTCACGACATCAGGGGAACACTGTCCTGCACATTTCCTTCCCTGATGCTACTTCAGGAACGAACATTTTGTCTCATTTTAGGCCAGGGCACAACAGTGGGGTCGCCAGGCAGCCACACACTTATGGGGGGGTTCCCAAGTGAAACTGCTCCTGCGAAGGCTTCTTGGGAGAGGAACCCAAGGCAACGTTGACACTTGCTTCAGCCACAAGGGAAGCAGAAGGTGGCACTGATAACCACGGAGCAGCAGCAGTGGTGTCTCAGTCAAAAAAGACACAAGTGCTTTTTCACCTAATATTTCCAAATGTCCTTTACAAACTATCGTTCTCTGCAACTCCTTAACACCAGTATCGTAAACCATGACCACTTTCATGTAGGTACCACCTTAGGACGTCCCTGCACTTTTTAAGGCAGCAAACATGACATGTACAACTGGACAATATGTTCAAAAGAATTTGTAGAAAATATTAAGGGAATATTCAATACACACATATTCTCCAAGAAAATTCGTGAAGCTCGATCCTCTATTCCCACCATCCCCATCAGAGATTTACTTATCCTCAGTGAGGGTAAAAGTACCTGAAGTTGAGTCCTTATTTCCCTCAGTGAACAGAAGCAGAACAGAAAATGATGCTTCAAAGCACATCTAGATATACGGAAAAAAACATCCCTCTAAATGACCAACCTCTGATGCCTTTTCTTTCTATCATTTTCTCCTGCATCATTACAAATTTTAGTCATTAAAAATAATCAAACAATGGATAATTCTCTCTTCAAAGATTTTTGTGCCAGTGAATCCTAACATGCTATAAAGATTTTCCGTATTGTTTAAATCACACGTTGAACCAGTTTTACTAAGAATCTTCTGCTCTCATTTCACGGGACAGAATCAGTAAAAGAGCTGTAGAACATTTTGTACTATTTCACTGGTCTCAATCTCATATCTTTACTCTTTCCTGTGTGCAATGGAATTTTTTTACACTGATACACTGGACCTTGTTTTTCGAAAGTTTGCTTTCATTACTTACTCTACATTTTACATAATTGCTATTCATTTTCTTGAGAACGGTGATTGTAAAATTAGTGTAAGAATGATTTTTCACAAATACTGGTATCTTTCAAATTGAGACAGCAGAGTGTATTACAAAGCCATTTTCCTCTGAGAAACAGGGATTCTAAGCTCCCATTCTGCAGAGAGAGGAAGAGAGCACCACACGGTTGGAACAGCTAGTCCTGGTCTGGAGCAGGATGCAACCTTGGGCAGCTCTGCTGCTCTTCTGCACAAAGCGACGGCCACGTGACACGGCACTAGGACCTCTGCATTACACAGATAACTGTAACTGCACTCAGACTGACTTGCTTTACCTCTGACAGCGCACATGGGGTTCCACGCTGCTTTCAGAATGCAGACACCTTTTAATTAAGCTACTCGTGAAGACTGCTAGATCCTTCCGAAGCTCATGCTAACTGGAACGCGCTGCATGAACTGCCGCTATTTCAAATTTTCTACATTTATCAGGTACATTTCATATGTCACTGCTGGACCCATCTTTGTTTAAGATCATCCTCAACCTTATCCTGAATTTTAGCCTTTTAAACTAAGTTTAAATTAAGTTTAACATTGAAAATAATTTTGTGTTCACAGCACTTTAGAAACTGTACTTTGATGAAGCCACAAAGTAGGAAGCTACACACAGCTCATGGCAGCAATGAAGATAAGCTGTTTGCAAGCACAGCAAGTGTTTCCCAATGCAGATCTTTGCAGCACTCATGCTAAAATTCCCTCTTTTTTTTTCTCTCTCCTAGGAAAAGCTTAAAGGGATGCATTCATTCAACACGCATGTTCTAACTCTTGTTCTGAACCCTAACCTGTGAATCAGTGAAAAAAAAAAAGCACACTTGTACACTACCCTGAATATATACACTCACCTTTCCTGAGTTGTTCTTTCCTTGGGACAATCCCAGAGATAAAAGTATACATCAGTAAATAAATTCCTTTTCTTTTCTGCAGTAGTACCATTTTATGGCAGTTCCCCTCAACCATCAAGCTGCTGCCCTCATATCACAAACACATCTCTCTCCGTTGATCTGACACAATCTATTTGCAGGGCTATTTTGTCAACCACATCACAGTACAGAAACAACTGTGCTCAGACAAAGATATCCCATACAAATCCTTGGAAATGGGAGGGCAGTGCTGGCAAACTGCCAGATAAAAACTCATTATCACAATATTTTACCAAGGAAATGCTTCTTTCCAGCTCCATTTTGCATGTGTGTAAGAAGATGAACGACTACCTCATGCAAGGAGCTAGGAGCAGAGCAGGCTCTTGCCTTGCCAGCCACCTCATCCGGGCACACCGGGCCACGTGTCCCCATTGCAAAGGTAGCTTCCTGCATGGCAGCCTTCCTGCCTGGATGTTTCTGGAAACACCTGCCCGATGGGAATGCCGCGGGGAGGGTGCACAGCAGGAAACGCCTCGCGGTGACTCAGCCAGCGGGGCCCTGCCCGGGCTGCAGCCATGGCATGTGGCCAGGAGTAACCTACAGGTTAAGTTGTACTTAGTGCTAATAAAGCACATCAGTCATTTTTCCAAGCTAGTGTTTTACTAATTGCCATCTAAAAGTAAAGCACCCCTCAGTCAGGTACCTGCTAATAACAGTAACAAGCTGCTCTTGCTATTAGCAGCTGCTGCTACAACCTGCTAGTGCTACCTCCCACCACTCCTGCAGCTGGAAAGCACTGGGGAAGCAGCCATCCCAGCCACAACCACCCTCTGCGAAGGCTCAGCGTGAGCATCTGCCCCACGAGTTACGCAGAGATTCAATTCTGCCCATCAACACCTGTATTTGACTTCTAGTTTCAGCATTTTTAGTTTCCTTCTACTTATCTGCAGACAAGGAAGCTCAAACACCCTGGCCCTGTTCCTTACTGCCACGCACAGGAGCAGAGGGACTTGATGGGAAGCAGGAGACTCTTTCCCAGAGCACAAGCAGCTGCTGAGGGAAGGGGGATGCTGCTTGCACCAGGGAAAGGTTGGAATTTCTCAACAAGCCTGGCAATTTCACAGAAGCAAATTTGATACTGTTATCACAGCAACAACCACAATAAAAGCTTCCTTTTATATTTGCTATCATTGCAGCTGAAAGGATATATTGATGTGAGTGTGGCAGAGAGGATGAGGAGATAGCAACCACAAGCCCCATCACCAATGTTTGCCTTCCTGCTTTTGAGACAGCCAGCAGCCAATCCTTGGGAATTAACCAGTACAATACCGGGGGTTTCTGCAATATTGCAGAACCAGTAATAACGGGAGTACTTGCATCCTGCATGACAGCTGGGACTATTTACATGGATGCAACACACGTCATGCAAAACTCTCACCAGTGAGGCCACTTCTTACAGCTTGATGACAGCAGCAGTCACACAAAGTACAGAAAGTACAAATACCTTGAAGGATGGGGAGGCAGGAGGAGGATCACGAGCTGGAGGAAACGCTAGGCTTCTAGAACCTGGCTTTTCAAATCACAACACTGAAAGATCTCAAGAATTTCATCTCAGACTGCACATGCAGCGCACACTTTAGTGCAAGCACTCTTAGTTGTCCCTTTCTGAATGATACTGTTTTCATCATCATCATCATCTTCCTCAGATGAACAAGGTCAATCAACAAGAAAGGAAAGAAAATAGGTCACAATGACATCTAGCATTGCAGATCAATGACAAGAACTCTGAAGTGACAGCTATAAAGGAAATACAGTGGGGATATTGCTATATATTATATGTGATGGGCTATTCTTTCGGACTGTTGCAACAATTCAAGAAACACATGTGGACACAGGAGCATTCTTTAATTGCGTAACTGAACTTTTGCAAGTTGAATCTGGAAAGTCGCTGCAGAACCAGCCAAGCTTCTCAGTCACAAAAACAATCTGTTTTATAGCAACAGTGTGAGTCTCCTGGTGACACAGAAACAATGATTTGTTAACCATATGCAATACTATTTTCTTTCCCAGTCACTTAAAAAATTGTAAGGCTGGCTTAAACATGCAAACAGATTTGCTGATTTTGGCTTGACAATTATAAAACACGAATAAAAGTGGCAGAAAAAGGACGACATTATAATCCAAAGCAGTAGCCCGAAAAGGCAACAACAATCTAGGATACATTCATATGTGCAGCAAAAAATGAGTGAAGCAGCAACCTTCCTCTTCTGTTACAAGTAAAGCAAAGCTTCTTTATGATAATTTCAGGAATTTAGAAATGCACATGTGTATCAGTTGTCACAACAACCAGAAATGTTGTGATCTTGGGCTGGTTGACTTCGATCCAGAAAGCTGCACCTCTCTTCCCTAGCCTGCACCTTACACCTCCTGGGACTTATGCTGGAAGGAGGAAAGAACGGGGAGGAAACCCACCGCACAGGCCATCAGAGGTGGCTGAGGGGACATACATTCATTCTTCATTTTATTTTGGCTATGTTTTCTCCTGTGCAGTTTCAAGGGACAGGAAGGTTAAACAAGTGGCCCATGATTACGTGTCCTCAGTTAACTGACTTCCTGACACCGGGTTTGAGAGGGACCACGAAGGCTTCTTGTGGCCTTACTTACTTCACTCTTGTCCATGTGTGCAGATAAACAGCTCGTTTTCCATTTCTGAGCAAAATGCTCTTCTAGAACTAGAGTTTTGAACTGCTCAATGCAGAAAGTACAAAAGAGGGCAACAGGAATGATGCACAGACTGGGCCACGTCCACTGAAAAAATGGTAGTGCCTTGAACTCATGAGTTATTTGCCAAAGACATTCCTCTACTATTAAAAAAACCCACTCATATCAGCAGCTTGTTTTTTTTGAACAGTAATTTCTGGAATACAAGATGCTAACTGCAGAAGAAACAGTTTGGAATAGGAAGATGTAGGTATGAAACAAAACATATCTCAAAAGCTTTGTTCATCTATTCTAAGAGCAATCAGCTTTAGATGACTTCTTTTTCTCCATGAAAATTACTCTCTTTGGGACAGTTTCTCAGAAAATAAGATTAAGCACCTGTGTCTCCCAAGTCTTTCTGGGAATGAAAGCATGATTTTTCTGGAATGCAGCTCTTAAATATTAGGGACAAAATGTCTCTCCCACATATTTTAAGTTTTTAAATACATACTGTGCTCTTCTCCAAGAGAGAAATTCTTCAAAATTAAAGGCATTTTCAATAATAACAACAAACATTCTTATTCTTGGATTTTCCCCTTCTCGAAAAACTTTCCTCACAGTTAATTGCAGTACTATAAATTAAATAAATACATGAAACACTTTTTTGTCATATTATACCTAAAGAAGGGGAATTCCAGTGATAGAAGGTGATTCAAATCTCTTGCTCTTTTAAGTTTTATTATGAAATCCAGAAAGTCAATCTGTACAGGTAGAACTACTAAATCACGGCACAACAGTCCTTCCAACTATAAATAAGCTCTGTTTTGTGGCATGTCTTTTAACCTTCTTCTCAAGCGATATGTCTCAACACATCAAAGAAATCTGACCAGCTTTCCACACCTGTTGCATGATTTAACCTAGTAATTATTGTTCTGGAAGAAAAGTTCATTCAAGTTAGTATCCTGCCTCTTAAAAATGACTTGTACCAGATGTTTCCATTATTCTTATTTTTAAATCTCGGCTCACTTCTTTTTTGCCTCTCATGCACTGGTTGTTGAAATTCATTTACAGTCTGGCTCTGCCTGGGAGAAAAATAAGCTGGCACAAGAAATCCCAGAAGCTTTCTTACAACATGTGAGCATGCTGTGGTATAGAAATGGGGGACTGGCTGTTCCCCATACTAACTGTCATCTAGGTTGTCCTATATCTGGTGCATGAGGGCTTTTCTGAGTTGCAATTAACCATTAACTAACCTCCATTAAGTACTGTCCAGGCATAATAGCAATGAATTTAACATTTTATAGTTATTAAAATATGCCTCATTTCAAGAATTCTGAATATCCTAAATATCCTTTTTACTTGTGTCCTGTAAAAAGGAGAAGAGAACTTACTAAAACATTTTTCCTATGTGGCTAGAACACATGCTTTTTATTATCTCTCCTCCTACTCATCCCCTTGCAACAGAGAATGAATACCATCATTTTGACAATATTCATGGAGCATCTTACATGGGCTTTTTTTGTCCAGACCCCTCCTGTACACTTACTATTTTGTACTACAACCTGGGGATTTACGAAGTATTAAAAAGTTACTGGTATCAATTCTTCACAGTAGGAAAAAAAACATGCTAAGGTTGAAAGGACGTGTGGAAGTGTCACCTAAACGTTTCCATGTATCACTATCACCCTTTGCTCTCATTCCTGAGCTCTTCACAGCCTGCACTGTCACTTCTATAACGGTATTTTCGGTTCACTGCGCATTATTGCACTAAGTACTATGCAGACATCATCTTCACATTTATGAGACAGCAAGTTAAGCAAAAATGAGAGGGAATATGATTTTACTTTTTTATGTATCGTCTGCAGAACTGGAATTTTAACCTGAGCCACAGACAGCAAAGGGAATTTTCCCAAATGCAGTTGTAGCTTCAGGGGTCTGCCATCTTTTACGCTATGCCGGGATTCTTGCTCTTTTACTATTCCTGTACTAGCTGTACACAACTGCTTAAGGTCACAAGAGAATTAATGCTGTCATTTCCTATTTTAGGCAGAATGCAAAAAGTCAGCTATTTGAAAGAAATGAATGAGAGGCGTCTGCTCCAGTCAGACTTTCACAGTTTGGGTCAGCAGCTATATTTAAGTACCAAAAATCCAGAACATGAGCAGGATCTTGGTGCAGGGGAGGGAGGGAGTATGACCGATCCTTTCCATAGATGAGAAATATCTTGGTGTGGGACTGAAATCAGCTTTGTAAGACTGAAAGTGGCAGTTTAAAAAAGGCTGATAGTCTGGCTCTAACCCTGTTCTCCAGAGATGTCTGCACAACGTCCCTGGCCAGCCTGACGCCTGTGTGGTCAGAAAGTGCTGGAAGATGCTTGTATTCTTTGTGAAAAGGTGCCACATCAGCTGGGAGATCTCTGCCTCTGCAGCACAGGCGTGATGATGCCATCATCTTACAGGACAGTCCGAGGCACCTTAAACCTGAGCTTCTGCAGGGATGCCCAAGCTTTTCATAATCTTGAGAGTTACACAAAAGCTTTACAGCAGAGATTGCTTTTATACTCCCAAGTCAATAGGCTTATAGTTCAAGTAGAATGACACAAACAGCAACAAACCCATCAGAGGTGGAGACACAGGAAAACACCACAGATTTCAGCAAGGAGGAATCAAAGAAAGAATCTTATAATTGATACAAACACAGGTGGCTTTTAACAGACCAGAGAAGAGTTAAGGGTATTTCATACCCACCAGAACACTCAGCCAACACTGCCAACCTCAGGCTGCTCCTGCAGAGCCTCAGCTGCCCCATTTGGATCAAGGCTGCACATCCTACTGTATATTCCCCTTGCAGGAAGGCAGCGATCTGACTCAAACCACACCTGGAGCAATCTTGAACTGTGGGTCAGCATTATTTTGCTCGACACAGTTATTTAACCCAGTCATACAACTACAAACTGGCACCATTTCACTGCAAGTAACAACACTGCAGCCAACATCTCTGTCTAGAGAACCTGGGCAGTGAAGGTCTGAGAGCCCCTCAGAAGGGTTACAATTCACAAGATCTAATTTGCTTCAATGCTTTTAATATAACTGCACTACTCAAAAACTAAACACTGGTCAGGCCTGTATTTATCTTAAGTATTCTTCTCTAACCCCAGAGATAAGATACTGCAATTCAACAATCTGATAGTGTTGTCAGCTCCCACAAATTAATTATGTATGATATTTGGCATTTGTCTAAAAGCTTCACTTTCTGGGAACAAGTGGCTATAATTCTTGTTGTCAGTTTACAAACAGATATACATTAAAAGCTGCAGACAATTCTTCTTGGCTTTTCTGTAAAATAAGATAAAATTTCACAAAGTTTACTTTAACTTTGGTTATAAACTTCACTGCAGAGTATAATCACTTTATAATCTCAATTTAAATAAATTAATAAGTTTAGTTAATTAAATGTAAATATGTGTTTCTAAGAATAGATATTCTTAGAAACATATGAATGCAGGAGGGAGAAGAAAACAAGTGTAGCTTAAGGGTCATTCTCCTCAAATCTCTGGGAATAAGCTGCTGGACAAAAAACAGGAGTTCATAATTTTATAAATAAACCTAAATGCCATTTAGATTTCTGTTTCATTGCACCTTTGCCCTGTATATAATGGCTTCTAAATATTTGGAGTTTTTTTCCACTAAAATGGTATATCAGATGTAAAAGTCAAGTGTAAACTACAAATGGTTTGCCTTTCAAAACATCTAAATGAATCCACATGTACATGAACAAATGCAACCATTGTTCAGAGGATTTTATCTAGAACACCTTAAAGATGACTCAGAAATCAGTGTTTCTCATGCTCAAGTTAACTTCTGAACACAGAACTGGCCCATGATAGTCCAACTTCCACATCTTCTCAATATGGAGAATTTCCTTATCCCAAAAGGAAAAGATTTGGAGATTCCAGATTTTGAAGCCCAGCATCTCCTGTTGCTGCAATGACAAGTATTCCATAATTAGATGAATCAGCCTGGCTGTCTAAAGAATGTTCAGCCTTTTAGCTTCCAACTAAGGGAGAAGAGCAAAATTAAAGTTAATTCAATTTAAGAGATATCTTCACTGCCAAGGTTCTAGGACTTCTTTATACTACACAATACAGCAGGCACCGTTAACCTGTTGATATAGTAGAAATTGACTCAGGCAGAGCTCAATCATGGCATGTTCATTCTGCGCTGCTGAACTTCAAGCTTAGTTTCCTAGTGACATAACAGAACTCGTTATGAAAGATATGATCCAATTCCCCTCATAAAAAGGAGTGCTTGGGTGCTCCTGTACTTTCCTTTGTATTTGATTTACTGCTCTGGTCATATACAAAGGTTGAAATGACAAATACCACAGAGAAACCTATACAGAGCAGTAAATTAATCACCAGCTTTTTATTCAGACTTACAGCCAACAAAAGAGATTGCAAACACTAAGTTAGACCACACCAGGAAGTTTCTGCCCTTGGAAGGCTGTCCAAATGCCTGATATTTTCACCTGCTCAGTTTTTACAGCTTTATTCTTCTCACCAGGAAATGCAAAGTCAGACTGGCTACCACTGAAAAGTAGTCTCTTACAGCACACTCCCGAGGAATTTAATTTAGTCAGGGAATCCTGGCAGCTTCCTGCTGTTTCATGCTGACGGGGAATTTAAGTTCTGACTAAATTTCCCAGTACTGAGGTAGCACCAGTGTGACTTGGTATTTCCTTTCTTAATAGGCCCTAGCTCCCTCTTACTTCCCCCACGCTACCAATGCGGCAGGAGGAGGAGGACGCGGGAGAGCAAAGCCATGTGGAAGGGGCGCGCTGCGCTGCACAGGGCTGCAGCCCAGAGGCCCTCCCGGCTGCAGCGATATCCTTGGATGTCTGCCATGCTCATCCCCCTCCCTAGTCCTCAGGGCTAGGTATTGTTATATGAGGTGGAACGTATTAAATGTCCTTTCATCTTGCTTTTAGCCACAGATTAAAACCATCAGAGATTTTAGGAGAACTGTGAGGAGAGAGTGAAGACTTGCAGGCCAGGCCCTTCCCCTTGGTTTCAGAGGTAAATGAGTCTGTCTCCTTTACCCCTCCTAAGAGACTTTCTCTTCCTTTGTATCTGGTGACCAAGAGTTTTTAACTAGAGGTATTCTATTTTAGTATGATTCCAACATGCGGCAGGAGGGAAGATACTGATAAGCTGAAACCTCTACCTCCTGTTAGGAGAACAAAGTGACTAAACTCATACCAAGACACTCAAGAAACCCCAGAAATGAATCAAGGAGAGATGAATGCAGCACTGAAAGCTCAAGTCTCGTTTCTCTAACACTGAAGAGAGGGAGGGCTCCACAGGCACCTTTCAGTGCTGAGTTCCTCCTCTTCTATCACAGCACGTGAACGTGTGATCGTGTCAAACAGAGGTGGAAGGTGATTTGCAGCAAAACCAAAAGTCTTCATAGAATCACAGAATGCTTAAGGTTGGAAGGGACCTCTAGAGGTCATCTAGTCCAACCCCCCTGCACACGCAGGGCCACCTAGAGCATCTTTACAATCTGCGTAGTGCACAGAGGAACAAGAACAGAGTTCTAAAGAATGAAGCAGATGTTGCAAAGACAAGAATCTTTCCCTTCTTGAGCAACACCGCTTAGTTATAGTGGAAATGTAAACCTGGATTCTCATTAAAAACAGAAAAAGGAGATGGAAGAGGTTGGGAGCAACAGGACAAGTACATGTCTGACTGCTTTGTTGAGGGGTAAGACAAAGATAGTGGGAAGAAAAACTGATGAACTGTCACAGGATGACAGAAGAGATCTTTGTTGGACCTACTGACTCTGAACAGAGAATGAGTTATGGATCTACTTAATTCTTGTTTTATTGAAAGACAGTAAAGTATGTGAACAAATCACAGATGCTGCCAAATAAGAAAAAAATAAAAACTTTTTTCCATGCATGACTCTGTTTGGGTCAAATTTATTAACAGCTATTTGCTTTGCAGGGTGGCTTGTACGCTAGAGCTCAGGGTTTTGGGGAAGCATTGCTGCCTCACTGTTTGCCCAGATCACCTTTCGCCTGCAGGTAGCTGTGCTAGGCTGAGAACTGGGAAACCTGCCCCATATATGCACAGGTACGTCAGCTAGGCATGCATGCACAGCTGTTGATTACTATGATATTCACAGTCATACATTTGACCAAAAGCAGATTTTAATGGGGGTCCCTTTTCCACATGGCAACCCCCCTTCAAAAGGGATTTTTCCCTGGAAAAGACTGGGAAGGGCTGCAGGGCATGCCCTACCTTCTGCCCATCACAGGGACCCTCAAGAGCAGTGGTCACAGGGACCTGGTTTTGGGAGCTGTTTTACAGACCTGCTGCAATTTAAATGGGAACTATGAACTTGTGCATTCTAGTTATAGAAACGCTGATTAAGTTTAAGAGCAATTGCTTTGAACCCTCA
Organism: Crypturellus tataupa; assembly: GCA_034781795.1. Classification (NCBI taxonomy): domain Eukaryota; kingdom Metazoa; phylum Chordata; class Aves; order Tinamiformes; family Tinamidae; genus Crypturellus; species Crypturellus tataupa. Next base: position 5,062,273 of record JAWLRI010000215.1, read on the forward strand.
GCCAAGAGCAAAAACCTCTTCCTCTGTGCAGTATCAGCCTTAAGGAACCCAATCTGGAACTATTTTATCAATCTTTCAAATGTTTGGGGTCAATATGGAGATTAGAGAGAAGAGAAAAAAAATGGTTAGGGTTGAGCTAGTTGCATGCTGTCAAACTGTTTGAAGAAGAGAACTGCAAGTTGGCTTTGATCCACCCCAACACACATTGGAAATAGATTTCAGCTACATCCAACACCAGCTGGGCACAGCTGAGAAAGGAGCTAGCTGCATACCTCAGTCCCAACAGACTCATCTCAACAGAAATTAGAGTGCATTATTTTACTCTAGTTTGCTCCCTAAGTTGTGCTAGCTGCCTCTCGCACCCACCCACAGGCACTGGGGACAGCTGCAGAACAGCGTGTCCCAGCTCCTTCATCCGCTCCCATAAAGCAAAGCAAGATGCTTCAGAGCCTACACATCCCCAGACTCACCTCACTTCCACGGAATACTTCTACAGAAAGTTTTAATAAACAGGAAAAAGCATGTTTAAGCATTCTGCAAGTTTGTTACAGTAACTTGCGTTTGGAATTTCCCTCTCTTGACCTTTTCAAGGTGAAGGCCCACGGCAAGTGACGGCAGCCGAGGACAGGGAGTACCCAACGTCACCATGCTGGCTAAGGATTTATGTAACCACGTATGTCTGGAGGGAAGGATTAGCTCAAAGTCATGATACAGCCTGAATCAACTTTGCTTAGTCAAACTGCAAGCAGAGCTGAGTTTACAAACTCAGCAATGCAAACAGGGATTGGATCATCGAGGTAAATACACGTTAGGTGCAGCCTTAAAAAGGAACGGGATTTAATGCACAAAAAAAAAAAAAAAAAAAAAGCAAAAAGACTTTCACATTTGTTTTTTGTTGCTTAGATTGTGTAGCACATAATTTCCTTTCTATGCCTTTTAATAGGGAATCAATTTTAATGTCTAATTTTAAATGATATATACCAGCAAGGAAATGTTTGAATGCTTGCTAATGTCCAATATTACAGTATTCAAAACATGATTGTACCATTCCCTAGCCCTCAAAAATATTTGTTCCCACCCTAATGCCACCTCCTCTTTTCTCAGGCTTAGTATCGATGTAGCACATAATGACTTGCATCAACCAACAGGTTATTTTTCAAATTAACTTAGCAAAAAAGTGGAATATAATTAAAAACACTACAGAGATTACCAGAAAATATTCTTTTAAGTCTTTCAAGTCAGTTAGTGCTGGCTGTGAGGACTTGAAGTTGCCTGGGGCTACCTGAAGTCACAGTTTCCCAAAATTTGAGAATACTCTTGGAACTGAGTAACAATCACTCCTTCCGCTTCTGTTTTTCCTTTCCCTTCTCATCCCTCAGGGAACTCCTGCCTTCCCCACACAATGCAGCCACTTCCCAAGATGACTACAGAACTCATACGTGGAATCACAGACTGTGAGAAAAACAATATTCTTTAACCAATGTTTTTTCGTTTTATTTATATGACTAAGAGTAGCTAGAGTTCTTCAAGAGGTTACAGACTTAAAGCTAGAAATCAAAGTGGAACAGTATTTTTGTTGAGTTTAAATAAGAACTAGCATTCATTAAAAATATTATATTATTGTCATATATCCTGTAAATATCTCATTTTTAACATTGGCTTATGTGATTTGGAGAAAATAGCAAAACAGAAGACAATAAAATATCCTAACAATTCACCCATACTAACACTTGGTCATACATGGAGAGCAAGAAAATCATCTGCCGTTTAAATCATTACTGTTATAGTAATAGACTGAAGCAAAAAAAAAAAAAAAAAAAAAAAAAAAAAGGTTTATAAAGCGGTTTTCAAAACAGCTTCAGTAATGAGCCCCTAAAACTGGAAGCCTGACTCCCACATGGAAACTTGAAATCCTTTAGCTCTGACAATTAACACGCATAGGGTAGGATGGCTTTTAATGCATGTTGTTGGAAGTGTTACTCCTATTCTGTTATTTCTTGAGCCCAACAGAAGAGGTCACTGCAGAGTCAGAAGAGTCCCTCTTCAAATGGGTTGTTTTCTGCCTAGAAGTCAGCTTGAATTCAGCAACCTTTGCTGCAAGCTTGTTCTAGCCTTCATATTCTCTGCCTAATTTTTCTGGTTTACTTGCATTTATTTCTCCACTTCACCATCTCAGTTCTGCACTTCACTTCCTTATCAATCTAAACAGTCTGTAAATGCCCCAAACCTCCCACTCTGCTGTTCTGTAGTGATACAGAACCATCTGAATGGAAAAAGCAGGTGTCTGCACACTGCCCTTCTGGAGCTCCCCCTTCTCAGGGATCCTGAAGTCCTTCCACACAGCAGAAGCTACGAAGAAACTCGAGGGCAGTCAGTTTATACTGCTAATAGCTCCTTGTAAGATTTCTGAACAGAAATCAGCTGTAATTACACAGCAAAACTCATATGGCCCTTCTTTCTATCACCTCCAGGTTTAACAGAGCTTTCATGACCTTGTTCAGAGATCCCACACTGGAAAGCCAGCAAGGAAGGATGTTAACGGATCAACAGCTCATTTCTCCTCCTCATCCTTGGCAGCACAAATCTGTCTCTATAGCTCTTGAAATACTGCACCACTGTCCACTCCCTGGGACTCTTCCTCAGATAATCCAGGCTTCTTCCACGATCCCATGCAAACAAATTGCAAACTTTCCTTTCTATTTTCACAGCAAGGAAAGCAACCGCTTCATGAGCAAGCATCTCATGAAACCTTACTACAGCTCACAAGCAAACACCTTTCAGCAAGTTTATCTAAACTCCCCACATCAGCTGCTTCCATCTCCATATACGAAAGTATCTGCTGTCTCTTAGGAATAGCTTTAAAATAGTTCCTAGAAAAACAGCAAGTATTTCTTGTAATTGCTAGAAGTAAACTACTTCCTTCCTTCAAGCTTATTTGCAACTCAGTTTTGCTTTCATGAGTTTTAGCTTTGGAAGGTGTGCCAGTAGCTGCTTTTTCCTCATACTTAGTTAACGATTGCTTGACGCACAAAAAAAAGAAATCAAAAAACCACGGACAAAAAAAAAAAAAAGCCACACACACACACACACACGAAAACCCCTCTAAATTATTTCTTAGTAGAATCCAAAGAGGGAATACCAAGAACTCTTAAAATAGTTATCAGTAAACAATCAGGATTATTCTACTAAAATGACAAAGTGGAAAGAATTAAATTCAGCTGCCCTTGCAAGAACAGGGTTCAAATGCTTAAGGCAATAGGAAGTGAAATAAAGTTAAAATTTGGACAGGATATAGTTTGAACCATCTTAAGGGTTATTCATCTTAAGGACAAAACTTACCAGCATAATTTTATTGTTCTGAATTTTCTACATAATAATTTGTTCTAATTTATTCTCTTCCCCCCCAAATAGTCAATATCACATATATGAACACTGCAAGTATGTATATTATTTCAGCAGGAAGTGATTTTTATTTCCAAAACAGCAATACTTTTGTCCCATTATTTTCACATAGTTATTACCAGTCACTTAGCTGTAAATATAAGCATTGCCTAGATGGAAAAAAATAAGCACAGTTTTGCACTGTTAATACTGTCATTGCATAGAAACAACCGTTGTTCCACATGTCATTTTCACTCGTAAAGTCCAGATAAATCTCTGAACGTCACTGTACAGTTTGCTACAAAAATGTTTGATCAGTTTCTCAAGAGAGTAAGTAACAATAAGGAACTAGTTATTTTATAATCAGCCTAAGCATATGCAAAACTCTTAATGAGTATTTAATGAGCACTTACATTTTCACACTGCATCTTTTTTGGTTTTATGTGAGAAACATTGAGACCATCAATAACAATATCAAACGGAAGGCGATCTTCCACAAATGCTTGAAAGGCTTCAAATTCCTAAAAAAAAAAAAAAAAAGTGAAATTAAAGGGGAGAAGGATGGGAATTTCATTCATTTCATTGTCCTATAATAGAAATAAAACCTAAATCTCTGACTTTTCATATATTGGTTACATTTCTTATTTTCCCTTAGACGTTTACTAAATAACAAAAGGAAATATCTTTAAAAATATTAAATATTACAGTAAATATTTTCAAAAATGAATTTGAAATTCTATTATAACAAGATTGAAACAGTAAAAAAAACTCTTAAGAGTCATCTAAGTTTTCAAAATTATCATCTGATCTACATATAAACTTTGTAGTTATTGTTACACAACAGCTGCAAAACACAGTATTTAAAAAGGGGGGAAAAAGAAGAAAGAGCAACTTTACCTACCGGGAGGCTGTGACACTCCTGCTAACTCTAACACTTTCAAATGCAAAATAAACATCAATACTGCATAAGAATTCTGAAGTCTTTAAATACTAGTCACTGGATAATACTGCTGTATTTAAAGTATTAATGCAGTATTAATGCAGTCTTCCATCTGTGATAAATAAACAAATCTCTAAACCTATCCAAACAATGAACTTTATTATAAACATGATACATGATACAGTGATCAAACAAACAAGATTCATGGAGTTTTTCCAACTGAAGGGAAATCACAATTGCTTTAGGCCTGAGACCCCATAAGAGACAAAATTTTATTTTTTAGATTTTTTAGCAGACACTTGCAGCTGATCTTTAATTCCTGCTTCTGGATGTTTTTAACAGGCAAAGGAACCCTACGTCATCTAGCTGGGCAGTGATCTTCTTTCACAGTGGACTTTTCTATCAACAGGGAGTACTTATTTGATTAAGTAATAAAGGTTTCTCCATCCAGGACTATAAGTGAAGTCCACCAGGAGCTCGAACAAGTGCAACTTCCACACGTGTGGTCAGAGTTCATGAAGGATATTTCTAATCTTGCCTTCTCCATCTAATGAGGAAAGACTAAGCAAACTGGATCTGTTCAGCCTACAGAAGACTGAGAGATCTGATCAACAGGTATAAGTACCTGAGGGGCAAATGTAGGGTGGATGAGGCCAAACTCTTTTCGGTGGTGGCCAGTGACAGGACAAGAGGTAATGGGTACCAGGTGAAACACCAAAAGTTCCAACTCTACGCGAGGAAGAATTTCTTTCCTGTGAGGGTGACAGAGCTCTGGAACAGGCTGCCCAGAAAGGCTGTGGAATCTCCTTCTCTGGAGATTTTCAAAACCTACCCGGATGCCACCCTGTGCCACGTGCTCTTAAGTGTCCCGGCTGGAGCAGGGGGGTTGGACTAGATGATCTGTAGAGATCTCTTCCAACCTCAACCATTCTGTGATTCTCCCCTGTAACCATACAGCGATACACAAGTCTATAGAACAGCACTCCCCACCACAAAAGCCTACATGGTGCACACAACTCCTTCTCAGAAAAGCAAGTGCAAGAAAATTTGTACAGAAGATATACTGCTACCAGCAATAGGAAGTGATCCCTAACTTTAGTCACAGTGTTGATGACAAATTCTACTGGAAAAAAGGGGTCACTTATACATGAGTATAAATCAAGTGAGACAAGGCTACCTTACTGATTTGGAAGTTAAGATTTGTGGCACAAATTCCAAGTTAACTGAGCTATGCTGATCAAAGGCTGTCATGAATACAGGACGCTACAGTATAAAAGTCAATTGACTTTTATGTACTGCTTCTTAGTTTACATAAACATGCTTAGTGAGAAAGTATAAAAGCAGCAAAGGAATAAAAAAATTGCTGACACTTGCAAAGCTTCCCCTCCCTCCCCTACACACAAACACCAGGTCAGCGTGCTTTATATAGACGAATAAACACCCATATCACCAGCTGATGGACAGGGAAACCAAGACCAAAAGGAAGATCCTTAGCAAAAGCTGGGCGTACAGGTGTGGGGCACAAACCAGGCCCCAAATCCCCCCACCCCTCCTGGATTCCCAGCTTGGGTGCTCATGCCAGTCAGTGCATTTTCCTGCGGTTCCATAACAGGTGAGGTTTGGCTGTAACACAGGATTGCTGTGTGAAATGAAGGAATGAAGAAGAAAGAAAACACTCCAGACTGAATAATGGTAAAAAAGAGACTTTTGAAGGAGGAAGATAAGTAAGAAGAGATGAAAGACAGGAGAAACAGACAAAAATGCATACCAATACTCCAAAAGAGTGTTATTTTCATAATGCCAGCATTGAGATAACAGTTGTTACAGTCTGGCAGACAGTTTTAGAAAGTATGGTATCCATGTAAGCTTGTCTTTAAAGGCTCAATTCAATCCAGAACACTTAATGAAGAATTTTAAGGAGTATTTGACTTCAAGTGACAGTGATTACAGAGCAGTTTCACCAAGGCAGGTTTTCCCTAGCAGGCAGTGCTGATGGCCCTGGGGAGAAACCCCCCAGCCCCAAAGCTGCGGGGCAGGAGCTACCAGGAGGCTCCATTCTTACCTCTCAGGGGTGCACAGGAAAAGCTGTGACAGGCTTTGCAGCACTGTCCCCTTGTGTACCCCACTGATCTACGCTGGAGATGGCAAAGAAGTGGTAGTAGAATCAGTGCAGAGACAAATGCCCACGTTTTGTCACTGAACACAAGACTCCGGGGAAAACCCTAGACAGACCAGACAAGGCTAGGAGCAGCGCGGTGGCCTCTCTGCACCTATAAGCACTGACACACGCATGACGCTTACACCAACTAGCCCGGCTTAGGCTGGTCTCAAACCGCTCTAAGTTCCTTACTTTAGGCTTGAAAATACTACTCCAGCTTGCTGCAGAGATGGCATCTCAATGTAAGGCCTATTAAGGGTTAACAGGGTAGTGTGCTTTCTGCTTCTGTAAAGAGCTTGCACACTAAAGAAGTATAAGGCATAGGCTATGCCTACAGCTAACCTTGCCATCTGCTTCTGTAAAATATAGCTTGCTACAGTCAAGGACAAGAACTAACAGAATACCATATCCTGGGACCATGAGATAAGATTCTGAACTTGTCAAACAAAGGGGATTATGAAGGGAGGGGATTAGCTGTGAAGAACTGGTAGTCCTAAATAATGGTAGTCGTAAATCATGTTTAACGAGGAAGCTGCAGTCATCTATAAAAACACAAACTTCTCTTCAGATGGCACAGATCTCAGGACAAACTGTAAGAGGTCCAGCTGGCCAGCTAATAAAGCTTGCTTTTAAACCACCAGGTTGAGTGTGCGGGTGATTACTGGCATTACAGACTGACATGAAGAGACCAATTTAAGCATATGCTCAGTGCTGCTTACTTAGGGGATCCTCTTAAGGAACTACAAAAAAATTGCAACAAACTATACAGCAACTCTATTACAGTCACTGCAAGATAACTTAAGAGAAGCCTGCATACGGAAAGCACATGTCTCGGTACTGCAGGACCTCACAGGAAATCCCACTGACAGCTGATTTTACACAGACTGCAAAGGAAGACAGAATTAAAAGAAGAAATATCCTCCTTCACTCACTGTATGTCTGGGAAAATAGGGAAATGCCAGCGACGCAACGGCTGGAAATGATTCACTGGCCCTTCTGCCGTGAGGACTCAGCTCCGCAGTTGAGGGCTCTCTCTTCTCTCCCTTCTCCCAGCCACTCACTCCCAGCCTTGCCTCTCATCTCCCACCTGGATGGGGAAACTACAACATTTCACAAGATTTTAGGTGGTCTCTCAACCTGAGGCACTGCAGCAAAACAAGAGGCACAGATTGTCTATTAAAAAGTTCTTGTTGGAAGAAAAAAAAAAAAAGGGGGCGGATATTTTGCAGCATTCGTTTCATATGCAAATAAAAACACACAACAAAACAGAAGTGTTATCTCAGATTTCAAAAATCTGGCTTATATAGCCTGCCAATTCTACATCAATAACATTTGAAATAGCAGTTGCAATGAATCTGAAAATAGAATTAATGCTCTTTCATAAATGACCTATTTCAATTTTAGTTTCTTAAATATATTTTTGGAGTATGTTTAGGAAACTATTTTAATACCTGTCTGTGCACAGAGACCACAAGTCTCAAAAGCATGATGAGAATAAAGAGGGGAAGAATGACCCATTAGTATTTACATGCTTACCATTCTAAATATAATTACAGAAATAATCATCACAACTGAAAAAAAAAACCATAATGAGCATCGCCTTTCACAAGAAGAATGAGAACAATTCAAGTAAATATTTTCAGATCATTTTAATACTTAGATCTACAAAAGTATGACCTTTCAGATCAGGAAATCTTAGGTTACAACATTCTTCTGCTCAAGTGTTTTAGGTCTAAATAGGAAACATGTGCGCAACTAACAAATAAAGACATGGTCTTTCAGTTTTTCAACACTGCAAAGTTTCCACAGATGTATCTGTAGAAGGAAAATAGAGCATAAAGCACACAGAGGCATTATGAGCAAATCCATAAAGAGATATTATGTTTATGCCAACACAGGAATTAAACAAAACAGCCCTAGCAAAAACTACTAAAATCACTGCAGAGGAGACAGCTTGTTGCTTCTTTTGAACAATAAATTTGTTTTTACTCACCAGGAATGGCAAAGACCCTACAAGTCTCAGTTTGATTAAAAAGTGTAAAATTATCGTTACTAATATTTGACTTCCAAGAGTATTCACAATATTCTAACATTTGTGCAAACAAAAAAAAAGTGGTGCTCCTCTACAAAAAGAATAGCAGTATAGTCGGTGCAAGGAGAGAGTAAATTCAGCTGCAATATAATTCTTGTTATTAAGCATTATATAAGACTAAGTATCAAACAAGTTTTTTTTTTATTATTTCAATACTGTAAAAGCATTTTTTGAGAACTGAAAACATTCACTTTTTAGCTGCTTCGCTCTGTTTTTGGCAGTGTTTCTCAGTACAGGAAGAAAAACATAGGAATTAGCATTATAGTGTGAGAAGTAAAATTCAGCTGTTACAAATGAAATCCAGATCTGTTTTTTTTGTTGTTGTTTTTTTTTTTTTGTTTTTTTTTTTTTGTTAAAGGCATCTGGTGTTGTAACCATTAGAGAACTATTTGTTACTATGCCTGAAGGGTGTAAATATTTCCTCCACAGTTTCAAAGCTTGGAAATCCCCTTATAACCAGGAAGGCTTTTCTCAGTAGTGTGTTGATACACACTCTGGCTTGCATACGATTTGTTGTCCTCTAGTATTTACCATTCTACAGTTGACAGGTAACATGAGGGTCCATTATCCGGCTCTGGTGGCTACAACCCTCACAGCCATTGCTGCAAGCAGGGGGCCTCGGAAGAACAGAATGGGCCCGTGGCTGCAAGGTGCCGTGTGCTCCGTGCGCATCACCTCAGCAGCAGGGCCAGCGCTCCTGCTTCCCACACAGAGCCAGGGCCATGCAGGCCTCAACGCTCCCCAAATCTCCTTTCCCAAGCACAAGTCAAGCAGAGGGAGGAACAAGTGGATCAGGATGCTCTCTGCAGTGGGAAAGTGGCTTTGCAACACTGCCATTCTGCATGCAAAAGGGAGGATGCCCCATCCGGCCTGCTTCTAAAGAAAATATCCTTGCAAAGGCAGTAGGGGACAAAGTGGGACTGGAATGAACAGTTCTAAGGAGGCAGGGTCAGTTAGTTTAAAAATCACACTGGCACCAAATGCTGAACTGCACTATGAGCTGCTAACTAAATGTTTACAGTCTCATGAGAAACAGCAACTGTACAGAAAGACCGAAAGGCACCCAATGTTCCATCCTCTACTTTAATATCGGTGAGCATTTGAACATTGTAACCTAAACAAGTTATTAAGAACAGGAAAACAGTCCTCTGGAATTCTTTTGTCTGGCAGGTTTAAAGTGCACACTTCCTGCAAAAGAAAAATCTTTAAGAATTCTTTGCATGTGTTCACAGGCACATAAAACAGAGTCAGACAACAACATATGTGCAAAAAAGCCCAATAATTCTTCACAACAAGATACTAAAGAAACAGAACTAGCCACAGCATTGAGAAAGAAAAAAAGCAAAGCTCATGTTAAAAAACAAACAAACCCCCAAAATAGTCTTTCAAAGTTTTAGTAAATATGGGAATTATACAAATATTTCAGGTATTTAGAAAGAGAATGACACTGAAGAAGTCAGGCTAATTGCAAATGCAAAATCAAATTAAGTTCACTATCACAAAGATAAAGCAGTGTACGCTGTACGGACACGTCTCCTACATCTCCAAGTTCTAGAGCAACTGAATCAAAACCCAGGATCCTTACAGACAGACAGTGCAATCAAAACATCTGCTCAAAAGGCAGCTGTTCTAGAATCTAACCAAGTCTTAGAAACAAGGCACTGGAAGGACACCATGAGTCTATCAGAACCTCGTGAAGCCACTTAAATCATCAGAAATTGGAAGATCCTGTACTAGACTAAGGCCCTCGCCCCTGCAGCATCAGAACCACCTGGTTTTGGCCGCTGCTGGACATCGGTCCCTGGACTTACATGGACCATTGGTTGAGTTGTACTTGACAGCTCCCAAGTGCAAAGAAGTAGTGTTTCAAAGCATCTAACACAAACCTGCTCACACAGATCTTACTTAAGAAGTATTTTCAAAGTCAATAGTACTCAGACAGAGAGGACTGAAACAAGGACTTATACACAGTCTGCATTGTGTAAATACGTCTCAAGAGCCCCCAAACAGTTACTTAGGGATGAAAAAATTGCAAGGAACTGATTATTTATCCAAAAGGTTCCCAATAGAAAATCTCACACATACACAGTCAGCTACTCATTACACTTTCAGATTGTTTTAATTCTTTTGGTGAACCAATGGAAAAAATCTACTGTTCCATTTTCATATCTTTGGCCTTGTCTGTCTCTCTGAACAGCTAATGAACAGACAAAAATAAATACTTTATCAAGTCACAACCTTATAAAACCCTGGGAAGATTTCTCCATTTCTCTCATTGTTTATATATTCTAGCTAATGTAATGAAGATAAGAATGGAGAAAAAAAACGCACTGCATCAAGAATCTTTTCATGTATTTTGCTAGAAGGATCTCCAACATATAGGCAATCATCCTGGATGCTGTCAGATTATTTGACATTCCCTAATACTGAGGTAATTGAAGGAGAGAAATACATGCTGCATTTATAATATTTTCATCCAGATCTACTTCCTGCTGCTAAGGAAGAAGCAATCTTCTATCCTCCTGCCAAACACCGCTCTGCACTTCTGCTCATTTCCATTACCAGGAACCACTGGGAAAAGGGAAGATCCAAGAGAAACTCTAGCAAAATTCTAACTGCCTTTTCTCTTGCCATCCATTTACTATTCAGTCTCCCACCTCCTTTTCCTTCTTTCCACAAGTCCCCTGCCTTTGGCAGGCAATGTCACAAGAGTCTACTATCCACTCTCAACTAACTATGAAGAACTCATGGCCTTCAGCTGCAAAATGGAGAGCTGCATCTTCCAAGCAATCTCTGGGCAGGTAAAGGTGGCTCATCTTGGAAGCAGCTCAAATGCAAGAAATTCAGAACTTGCAAGAACTTAGGTGCCTCCATGAATGCCTATGAATTTAGAGGCAATGAGGCAGATGTGGGCACCAGGAAGTCATACTGGAAGCTGGAAAGGAACATCTACTGGGTAGAATTAAGGTAGATTGTGCCAGGAGTACTTGCTTGGAGCGCACAGGTTTCTGGAATCAATAAACTGTTCCACTGAGGAAGAAACTAGCACACAGCAGAGAGGGTTTAGAGGAAAACCATGGAGTTGACAATCATGTGTATGTGAAAAGGGAACTAAAACATCATAGAAAAGAAGGAAAGGTACCAAGCCAAAAGTTTAGAGCCAGGGCTATGTTATTGAGGCTCCACAGAAACAGCACACTCTCATTCAGCTGCAAAAATAACTCTGAGGTGAAGGGGTCCTACTACAACTTCTCCTTTTAATCTCTTGTACTCTAGATGGGTCTGTAAAACCCCTTGCCACATTTAGCCCAGATCTGGAGTGGGGACTTTACATGCCCACAAAACCACCTTTTCCTGTCTTCAAACAGCACATACACCGACTGTACTCCCCAGTGCTTCTTCTCCCTCACCCAACAGCCCTTTCAGGCTTATTAGGGCTATGAAGCTGCCACAAAGGGAATGAAATTAATATATATGCATATGTACAAGAAACACCTGGGAACAGCTAGGACATGAAAGTCACCACAGTGAACAATTTTACTGCCTCTCAGGTGATTATATAACATCAGGTTCAACAGTAAAGTTTCCAATTAAAGAGAAGCAGAGTTAAAAAAATCCAGCTGAAAATATCATATAGATATTGGTACAAAGGTGATGGTCTTGATAGAGTTGCTTTCTTCCTACAACAGTCTGCAAAGCTGCAGTTCTCTCCATTAGATCACACTATCACATGCTAATAGACTCGTTGGTAGTCGTCTATAAATAGGATCTGAATTGATCTCCATTTTTAGTGCAATGATATTTTCACACAAATAATCAGTTTCATATTCCAGTTAGGCCATCTTTTCAAAACATTGTATAGTATTGTTCACCAGTACTTTGATTTATGATCCCAAGTCTTCTTTAGGAAATTGTCTAATCACAAAAAACTTAACAGCATTATAATAGATTACTCTTGGAGAACTCCAGCCCAAGCAAGTCTTTGCTCCTCATTTTCTACTCTGATTGTGCTAACACTTCTTGGAGGGAGAAAGGAAAGAAAAAACAAAAACAAGCAAAACAGTAACATTGTAGCAACAGTAACAACAACAAAAAAGACTATTGCTCAGAGCAGAAAAAAGAAAATCCCAGGGAAGTCACATATGCAATTTGAAGCATTGTTAGAACAATAGTACTTAGAGATTAAAACAACTCAAACTGTTCTACCTACTGATCATTCTTTTGCAAGCACCACAGACACACAGAAGGGGTAGTAGAAGATACTAATTCTCGAGCGTTTTCTTCTTGAATTGTGGTAACTGCAAGTGACACAATTGCTTGTGGAAAATGGAAAACCCCTTCTCTGATGCAGAGACCACGATTTCAGGCTCTTCACTAGCTTCCCCTCTGGAAAGCCCTGGCTGCAAGAGAAGTCACATAAGCTGGCATACCTAGACTGTACAAAATTGGCAGGATATTCTCATCACCATATGTCTGCTTTCACAGCTCAAAAGCAACTGAAAAGCCTCAGATTTATTTTGAGAAACCTCTGACACCACTGTACTGTGCTGTTTGGATACCACATCCATGCTCAAAATACACTCAGCACAAGCAGTGTGGCCAGCAGCAAACCCACCCTGCTGCAGCTCCATTCAGATGTCAGATGATCGGCTGAAGATATAGAACCGTACGAAGCCCAATTCAGAACACAGAGTAGAATCACAGAACAGTTACTGTGCAGATTACCAAAATTTATGGACAAAGCTTAAAAAATTACACTGATTCCAGTTCCTTAGATTGCATTTCTTTGCTCAAACTGGTGATCAAACAGTAGGAGTATCATTTCCTCTACTGCTCAACCTGAGTATGAATATCTTGCCTCTCAAAACTACCTTGCCTGAATCTCTCCTATCAAGTTTTTCCCCCATCCATTTGGTATCATTAATCTAAACCATATACTTGACAAATCTGTTTTTTTTTTCCAGTCAGTAACCACTGAGGGAATGTAAATGATGCTTAACAGATTAGATGGTTAACTGTACAAACTGTACTAACCTGCAGTCAATTTTTACAAGGGGTTTTACAAGGTAGCATTATTTATATATAACATCAGTGCACAGTGTGGAATGTGCACATTGTTTTGTAACATCAGTACCCAGTCAATACTTAATATTATTGCTGCATTTTAAAGATCACTTCACTCATCTGCATAATTCACATCCAGATTAGCTTGAAGTCCTGAACTGAGAAGGAAGCCCAAGGAAATTAGACAACAAGTTTCCTGTTCTACATATACCCTGACACTAGCTGTTTCAAGAACTGTCATGCATGCACGAGGTCCGTGTCTGCATTAGTTCTCAAGAACTAAACCCAGTGTCTTATTCCATATTTTCAGAACTAGTGCAGCAAAGTGACATCCATACGTCATCATATGTCAGCAACTTGGATGTGCTGTGGGCTCCATCTAGCGGAGTTCACCCAACTTCAGTTTCCCACAAGTAAGAAAGAGCACTGCAGTTCAGCACAGTGTCCCAGAACAATGCTCTCCAATCTACTCACACTGAGCTTTGAAAAAGTTACATAGTCTTAATGCATTTGCAATTAGAAATATGAAAACATATCTTGAACTGAGGGACAGTTGGCTGTTTGGGAAAGCCAATTGAACAAAACAATAATTGGTTCTTCATTGGTTTTGACACACCATTCCTCAACGAAAACCTGACAGCCAGCTAGGTTTAAGCTCCAGATATGATACAGGACTTTAGAAACATCAGGACTTTTATTTTCTGGCAAGCACAGACTGCTAGACAAATATTATATATTTTTATTCTAGTTATCTAGTTGTTTTAACTTTTAAAAAAAATTTCCAAGCTCTACGTCACACTTTAACTAATTCCAAATCCATTAATGACTACTTGGAAACATAACAATTAAGACAATATAAGAGAGTTCAAGATTAATACTCATTTTATCAACAAAACTGAAGGAAAATGTAGATTACTTATTAAAATATCTAATGTAATTAATGGTTAAAGCATTTGTTTTCAAAGCACTTCAACATGGATTTTATCCTCCAAGCCAATAAGCCTGAGAGCATTCAAGACTTACCTGTGGACTTGTCTTTCTAAAAGTATCACGTCCATGTATCACATCTGCTGTTATTCTTTCTTTGAGAATATGGTACTCCTCCTCGGTGAGGTTACTGTCCTCCAGTTGGTGATGGCAAATAGGGCACTTTCCACTGTAATAATGAAATAACAAGATTAAAAAAGAAAGTCCATACTTTTAACTGGATCAAATCTGTGGCTTCCCACTTAGCCCTCCAGATTAGCCTACACTCAAGCATTTCCAAATCACCTTCTATTTCAATGTGAAATATGCTCTGACGAGACAAGTATTCCAACTGGAACAGAGACATGTGAATATGCTTGCCCACTGTAGTAGGCTACATTCATGAGAAAGTCTTTACTTAATCTAGTTAGCAATCAAAAGGAATAACTGCTAAAACTGCCAGAAGACAAATCAGGAAAGTCTAAGAATCAGACAAAAGTAAACATGCCATAGAGGGATGATTCTGCTGTCACCTGCAGAGTGACCAGTATCAAAATCCCACAAATCCTCAGCTTTCTGTGATCACACTCTAAGGCATTAAATACTCACTTCTGCAAGTCTCCTGAGCCAGAATTTCACATTTTTTTGTTTGTTTTTTCTCCAGAACAGTTTGAGATTTCCCACATCTATACCTTCTTTGTGGCGCTTGTCTTCCCACATCAGACTGACCTTTATTTCTGGGCTAAGACTTTCTATTCAGTGTCCTTAGGACCAAGTCTACCAGAACATCTTTAACAGAGTGGCCGGCCCCCTATACTTGCTAAACACTAAAGAGAAGAGAAGAGGAAAGATAGTCTCAGAACTATAAAGCTGAGTTTGAATCATAAGGCTAAGAAACAAAACAAGTTGCAAAAGAGAAGGAGGGGGAAGAAGTATTGCAAACTGCATTATAGACATCTTTCACCTCCTTAGGAGAGATGGGGAGAAAATAAACAACCAAAAACAAGTACCCCAGAAACCACAGGAGTCTGAAGCAAGATCTTCAAAAATACCACTTGCTTTCACTTAAGCTTTCCTTAGATGCAAGTTATGTTGTTGACATTTTACATTTTTTTTTCTATCACTCTGTTCTGTGCAGCCTGTATTCACACAGTTGGGCATACTTCAAACTGAAGGAAAGATCATTCTTCTGGCTTATTTTCACAAGCAAAATCTCAAAACTCAAACACAGGATTAGAGTTTTAAGTCTTAAAAAAAGAAGGTTCTACAATGTCTTTCTTCAGAGACATCCTAGAAGTACCAAGATGAAGCAATTCTGGTTTTCCGAGCCACTGCAATCATAAATGCCAAATTCTGACAGTAAGTTACGTCTGGTGTATATTAATACACAGATTGCTACTGAAAAATATGCAAAGACTGTATTAAATGTGCTGCTGACAGTGCATCTACCAAATTCATAAAGTTATGTGTGAAATCTCAGCAATGGACATTTATTGCTACATATGAACAATACAATCCACTCACTTGGCCATCGTAGGCTTAGCCTACACATTAATCTAAGCAAGGATACTGGCTGTTCACATATCTGAAAAGCTACCATTAAATAAATATAAGCTTTAGGGAACTTTATAGTTCGGCAAAACTTGATTACTCAAGTATAGGAACTCATTTTTCAATAAAATGTTTTCAATAACAATAATTTCTATAAAATGTTGCAGTTACCTGTGTTTAATGTTGGTCAGGTGCCCTCTCCAATTCTCACCAGGAATACTAATATTGACATAGAGAAAGACAAATAACAGCATTAGATGTTTGTTTAATAATACCTGAATTACAGATAAAAAACACTCCTATATACAGGGCAATATATAGCTCTTGGACAACATGCTGTCTGCCCCTACAGTCTCCTCCTCAATATCTTTTGTTAGTTTGAGTTTCCTCAACATAACCCCAGGCAGGTTCTTCTCTACATTCCAGGAAAAGGGCACCAACACTAATTCTTGCCCACTGAAACAATTCACTCTGAAACCTGCTCCGTCTGATCCCTCACTGACTCCAGGAAGGAAAGCAGGTGAGTTGGGAGGGCAGTATTTGCTGTTATGACAAGTGCCATGCACTCCCACATCTCTATTTTGTCACCAAAAATGGCTGTGCAACCTATGCAAATCAAGCCCAAAGAAGAATTGTGTGCATATAGAGGACTACAGTGAACTACCCTGTGCACGTGCAGCACAACCTGATGCATTTGTCTTATCACCCCTTTCTACTCACGAAAACAAATGTGACCTGTCAAACACTACTAAAACAATGAGCGTTCTATCCACATTTAGGGACGTAATTTGAAAATTAAGTACAAAATTATTATTCACTTAAACCTAAGCTACATTGATGACATTCCTAATATTTTTGCTACACTTCAGTAACCCATGCTGGAATATTATACTAAGTTCTGGCGTTGACTGTATATTTATATATATATATACACATACATATACACGCAGATATATAAAAATATAGTTGATAAACCAGAGAAGAGACAAAAGAAAACCAAGACAATGGTCTAGACCAAGTTCTCACTTTGTCCTTAACAGAAATTACTGCCTTCCTCCTTCAAGGGGAGAAACTGTCACCTTTTTTTTTTTTGAATGATCTGCTATTTCTCCATTCTTATTAAATTGAGGGAAAAAAAAAAATGTCAGTATTCCTTGTGTATCAACCCCTGAATGAGAAGAGATGAGGTCAAGAGATTTTGGGCAGCCATGATCAAAACTTCCTACTTTCTGCATCAAGAATAGATATTTAAAAAGTAAAAAAAAAAAAAAAAAAAAAACTCTTACAAAGAGGTAAAAACAAACAAACAAGTTACACTTGAAGCTAAATGAGATGCAGCTTTTTAATCACAGCTTGTTTCTAAGGGAGAAGCAGCATAAAAAGCAGCAGCTGGGCCATTTTATTAATCTTAATCTGGGAAATAATTTGAATCCTATCTCATCAACTTCATCTTACTTTTGAAATATTATTTACCTTTCAAACCATAGCTTTATACTCCGCATAAACATTCCATGAGGGTATATTTGATTGTCTCTCAAATATAAGAGGATACCAAACAGCTGTTTTTTTAACGCAGCATCCTTCATACCCCTGCTGAAGTCAAAAAAGGCCTGCAGGACATCCAAGGTAGGCACCAAGTCCTTAGCAAGCATATCATGGTAGAGCTCACACGCCAGGTTCATTTCTTGATGCTGGGTGGCCGCTTTGATACAGGATTCATAGCTCCTTCTTGGGGGAGTCATAACTTTTTTTACATCCTCCAAAATAGTCAAGGCCATTCTCCATTTATCTGAATTACTAAGCCCCCTGATAAGAAGATTGTAGGCCCCACTTTCTAATGTCTTAAATCTCATTTTCATTATATCATACACATCACAAATTTCCGAAGTCTTCTGCTGTTGGACACACAATGCCAGGTACTTGATCAGCAAGTTATACCCAACGTCACCATCAGTCTTTGCCACACAAGTCAGCAAGGACTTGGCCACATCTACATGGCTGTTGCATCTGATCATACAGTTAAGCATCACTTCTTCAAATATTTCAGGTGACCGAAAATTTTCCCTCAGCCTTTTCCACTCTTCAGCCTGCAAAGGTTTTTCTGGAGGCTGGACATCAGTGAACTTATGCCTTAACAGAGCTCCACTCACTACTAGTTTTTTCGAAGCTCCAGAAGAAAAGCGAAGGTTCCCTTCAGATGTTTTTTTACTCTCCTCATCCCATCCCATTCCTCCTTCATACTCAATTTCAGACCTTTTCTTGGCAGGAAAAACACCAGTTCCTTTGGAATTCACTGGCAATGCGGTGCTGGCAGATGTCATAAAACTGAAATAGCTAAACTTTTGCATAATGGGGATGTTCAAAGAGACAGCAAACTGCTGGCATCTTAACACGGGCCAAATAATTCGACATTTTCCTAGCAAAGCTAGCATGCCCTGATGGCTAGTTTGAGAAAAGAATGCCATCAGAAGATCAAATTACATCACTTTTACCTCGCTATATCTAGAGGTCATAAAATGGAAAATGCAGTTTGCATGGGAAGGCTTATTATAAGAGTCCCATGGCCATCAAGCCTCACACATTGCATGTGTTCCTCAAAAAACTTGTCCTATGAGTCCTTTAATTTTGTTACATAAACAAAAAAGTGTAAAATCATTTTCCACAAATAGCCATCTCTTAACCTAGAAGCACATTCTTCCCAAGCAAGGATCTCCTCCTGCCTAGAAAAGTTACTCGGCAGGCTTGCAGCTGATCACTTCTTTTCAGCAACCTCAGCTGAGCAACAAACATGCTGTACAGCGGCAGGCGACACGGACGCAGCTCTCCGAGAAGTACTGCTTTTATTCCCTGCCTTCATCCAAGTAGGTTTCCTAAAAATGAACAAAATAACCGCAAGACATCACCGCACAGAACAGCGCTCCGCGGGCAGCTTTGCTGGCGTTCCCACGCTGCCCCCCGCCCCCACGTGACGGGGCCCACGCTGCCCCCCGCCCCCACGTGACTGACGGGGCCCACGCTGCCCCCCGCCCACGCGACGCCCGCGCCATGCGGCCGCCTGCACCGCGCGGGAGCCGCCATTAGCGCCCTCTGCCTATCGCTCCCGGCATGCAGCGCGCCCGCCCGCCCCGCGCGCTGCCTGCTGGGAAGCGCGC
>JAWLRI010000215.1:5082084-5099657 GCA_034781795.1 Crypturellus tataupa
GCCCTCTCCCCCTCTCCCCCTCTCCCCCTCCCTCTCTGTCTCCCTCCCGTAACAGCCGCCACGGGGCTCGTCTGTGAGTCCTGCCTGCGGTGCCGCTGGCAGGGAGGGGGCTCATCCCGACCGTTACAAACTCCGCACTTGGGCTGCCGAGACAAATCCCCGCGTTCCCCAGAGAAACACACACGAGCCTTTACTTTAGAGATTAGCATTAACAAGGCCGAGGACCTTGATAAACTTGTGTGGCCACGCAGAACTTGTGCTTGGCAAAGCTAGTTTATCTGTAGTGTTCACCACTGCTAGGTCTTCTGACTTGTAGCTCTTCATTCTTAAGTGAATGTTCAAAGGGCTCTCCTGACCTTAAGAATGTGCTCACACATCTGCAAGACCAAAAGGTGGTATGCTCTGACTACTCGGAGTAAGCAGTCTCTTAAAAATAATCAAAATGTTTTTTAAAAAGAGGAAAGTTCCTGTTTTGTCTGTCATAGCCACTCCAACCACACAACCATGTGGTATTAGGGATGTGCAGTTACTGGAAGTGGTGCTTTGTAGATCCTTGGTAGAACAGGTATATAAAATTTTCAGGGTAGATGTTCAGGTTATAGGCATGTGCTTTATTTACTTGTACCTGGATTCCTCACAGTAAGTGTGTTATTAAAAAGCATGATTATGTAAAACTCAGAGTCATTTTTTTTTTTTTTCCGAAGTATTTTGTTACATTGAAATTATATATTTTTGGAGTGGGGTATAACAATTATTTTCTGTATAAATCAGCCAAAAAGAGTGAACAGGAGCTGAAAGATGAGGAAATGGAATTATTTACAAAATACTACATGGAATGGAAAGGCGGAAAAAAAAGTGGCAATACATCTTATATGAACATACCACGTTTTTACTATAGGGTAAGTAAGATATCCAGCTATACGTAAGCCAGAGACTACTCCACATTATAAAATAAAATATTGTGCATATTTAAAGGGGCATTTCAGCCCCAAAACCTTAAGCAGATCAAGATGTGAAAAATGTGGATTACTAGGCATACATTGTGAGTTGCTAAACCATGATCTACAGTTGTGGATTTCATGAGTTTTGAGTAATTAATTGCTATACATTCATCAAAAGCCCGTGAAATAGCTTGCTAACACTAGTTTTAATAAGGAAGTAGGCTTGGTTGTTGACTAAGATTTTGGTATTGTTAGTACTTATAAGCACATGCTGCTCAGTTGTGCAGGATATTCCTTAGGAGCCTGAGTTTCTGCCAGTGAAATTGGCAGAAATGAATTCCCAAATGCCTTTGTTTCAGTTGCTGAGTGCACATACCACCATTCAAATGCTGGTCGTGCTGTATCGCTTCTTGTGTAAACATTAGCAGAACTTCCGTGGTGACCATCCTGCCATCTTTCTTGTTTGTCAGATCTCATTAATCTCATCTATAAACGATCTCGTCTTTGAGGTTTAGGTCTGCTACAAAAGCTGCTCCTCTGCCTCCTCACTAATAGCATATTAATAAATGCCTTCTACATGAGAGCTCTTCCATCCTGTGGCTCTGGGAAAGAGCTTATTGCTTGGACTACCTGGTATGTGGTAGCTCTTGGTCAGCTTCTCATGTCAAAGACGTCCTGCTTTAAATATCTATTTAAATATAATAAAATAAATAAATATATATTTTTAATAAAAATAAATAATGTGAGACAGCATACCAATGATATTTTGCTATCTAAAAGAAACAAATATCTCACAGTATTCTGGGAGGTGTAGGTATTTTCTATGGAATGGAACAGCAGCCGAGGATATGAGTCAGGTCTGATTGAGAGTACTTGCTAGCTCTGTAGTTTCTGAATGCCACTACTGTTCTGAAAATTGAACTGTCACAATGTTTCTAGCTGCCAGCTGAAGATGAAGTCTTACTTCAGAAATTAAGAGAAGAATCTAGAGCAGTCTTTCTGCAAAGAAAAAGTAGAGAACTGCTAGATAATGAAGAGCTTCAGGTAAGAAAATATTTTCTGTGTGTTTTGAATGTTTTTTGATAGAATTCCTTTGTCTGCAGAGTTTTATCATCTTTTTTCCCATCCACATAATCTTCTTGTGCATTTAGTAAGGTGCTTTGTATTTGTGGCTGGACAAGTTGGCTTGTTGTGAGGTACTGGCTAAAGCCTAAGTGCTATGTAGTCTTAAGCTGCTAACCTAAGTGTAAAAGGTGGATACTGTGATATGCATGAGGTCTAAATCAATAGCTTCTAATCTTCCGGTGTATTCCAGTGACTCCCCTAGTGGTCCAGAAAAAGAAATAGGTTCTGTTTCTGTATCATTGAGAGAAACTCCAAATATCATTGAGTTTGCTGCAGAGCTAAGACAACAGCAAGTGGCCTTAGAAATCCTAGTAACACATGCGGGTGTTTATAACACTAGTTTGGAGTAGTGGAAGAACTGCTTACTTGCTTTGCTGACTGAACTGATCTTGTGTGCTGATTATCTGAAATATCCCTGCAGTAAAAGCCTTGTGTTCTTATATAAACTGTCTTAAGCACATTGGCATCTAGAGATATCTTGCTAACCAAACATATATCTCTTTCAAGAATCTCTGGTTTCTGCTGGACAAACATCAGACTTCACCTATGATTGGAGAAGAAGCAATGATCAACTATGAAAACTTCTTGAAAGTTGGTGAAAAAGCTGGACCTAAATGCAAGTAAGCTTTCCTGGCTTGTCTGAGCTGATTCTGGCTAAATCTAAGTGGTGCCATAGTTTTTGATTATTTGATAGAAGCAGTTTGATGACCAGAGATAAGATATTCATAAAGTTACTGGTGAACTTCTTGCTTTGCATCCTTGCAAAGATACATTGTCCTGTATCCTTATGGGAACTTCTCAGAGAGATGTCAATAAAATGGGATGTCACAGCTTTTTGAAGAAAAACTCTGATGAGCATAGGCATTTTCATAATAATAGGCAGTCAGGAAACCCATTCTCTCTGACGTGCTAACTTCAGATGGATACGGTCCTATTTCTTCTGTGTGCACCATACAATGAATAGTCTTTTACTCTCCTATTGGAAACTGCTTTAAATGAGTTTTGGGCAAAAGCAGATTTTTTGACAGTACTTTGGTCTTCTTTATGCGTTTATCATTGTGGAAGATTGGAAGATGCCAAATATTTGTACTAAAGTGAATTAAATTGAGGAAAACATCTTAGTACTCCTGAGTCACTGGAGGCTATCTCCTATTCATGATTAACACACAAAGTTTACTATCGTTTCTTGGTGGGATATTAATTGTGTACCTTCCAAAAATTCATACACCACTTGTTGGCTATAGCGTTGCAAATTAACCTCTATGAAGACACTGAATGCATCCTATCTTATTACAAATGTATTTTAAACTGTAGCTGTGTTTTACAGACAGTTCTTCACAGCAAAGATCTTTGCTAAATTACTGCATAATGATCCTTATGGGAGGATATCTATCATGCAGTTTTTCAATTACGTCATGCGAAAAGGTTAGTTGATGTTCCCTGTGTGTAAAGAGTTGTTTGATTTTTCAAGGCTGTTCTCAGCTTTGTGATTACTTGCTAATCTCTTCCACAGCAGTGAGATCTAGCCTTTAATTGCTAGTAATGTTCTCCTCCAATGTAGGTTGGAGGGTTTGGTTTTTTGTTTGCTTGTTTTTGGTTTTGTTTTCCTGATTATTGCAAGTTGGGGGTGGGTCTCATCTGAAATAGGCCTCTCTAGTCAGCCAGAGATCTCCTTGATCTGTTTATCACATACAATATTTCATAAATAAATGTGTGTATATACATGTATGTATATATATGTACTGTGTGAGTCTGCATATGTATATATACTGTGTGTACACATGTATACATATTTATATACACATACCCGCCCACATAATTTCCTTTATTCTGGCAGTATTGCAAAGATCAAAACAGAGTAGAGTTGCCAATGATGTGACCTTTAGCACTGTGATCAAAATGTCTAGTATGTAGAACTTTATTTGCCAAATGTGGGTCTTTTTCTTTCTTTCTTTTTTTTTTTCAGAATTTTATCTGTATTTTATAGCTTTGTCCTGTGTGCTGCCTGATTACTGCACATTCCTAGTTCAAAAGTGGGTACTTGTTCTGTTCCAGTTGTACTATTGTAACTTGAAAGGGAGGTCAGGACTCTTGAGTGCCTCACGTGGTGTAGAAGGGCTGTGCAAGCTGTGCTGAAGCGATCTGTGACAAGCAGCTTGACTACCACATCATAGACTTGGCTCAAATGCAGTGAAAACTTGTTGCTACACATCTGTCCAGTTTGGTGTGGGAGGACAAATCCATATGATTAAATGTACCACACAGAATGTGACACTTATTCAGGATTTCTCATGACTTGTTGTTATGAGTTATTCAGAGGGTAAATTGTGTTTTTAAGATGTTTTTCTACTTATGTTTGTTCTGCTTAAGTTTTATAAAAATCAAGAAATACAAGGATGTATTTAATATCTAGAATTGCATTTATTTATTTATTTACAGTGTGGCTTCATCAGACGAGAATAGGTCTCAGTTTATATGATGTGGCAGGACAGGGCTACCTCAGAGAATCAGTAAGTAATTAATCATTGATGAATTTAATGTCTGTCTGTCTTTGAATGATGAAATATCAGAAGGGCTCCACTTCCATTTTGACTTTGCACCATAAAAAACAAATCATAATCTAGATTTGGGGAGAGCAAATTTGTTTGAATTAACAGCAGTCTCTCTGTATTAGAGATTTGCTGGTGAGACTGCTGCTAGCCTTAGCAGTACATGGGTAAATCTCCTGAAAAGGAGTTTGTAAAAGATATTTCAAGTCTTCGTATGGTTAACATTTTAATAGATTTAGTAGAATGGAGTAAAAGTCAAAAAAATCATGACCACAAAAGGCCTTGAAGGAATAAACTATTTTCCTGTTCTAACAGAAGTTAATATTAAACAATAAATAAGAACACCCAATTTAAAAGGTCTGTTAAAGAATATTCAACAGTAAGATAATATGGTTTTATTAACATAGTACTTGAAAGTCAGAGTAGACTCTAAAGAACAAGTGCAGATTAAACAATAGCTATGTTCAAAGTTTCTGTGCATGTGTTCTTAATTTTGCAGGATTTGGAAAACTATATTTTGGAGCTTATACCTACTTTGCCCCAGCTCGATGGTTTAGAAAAGTCTTTTTACTCCTTCTATGTCTGCACAGCAGTTAGAAAATTCTTCTTTTTTCTAGATCCTCTCAGAACAGGTAGGTCCATATTTTCAAACAACTCTAAAAATGTTGGCACTGAAGCTATTTGCACCTTCAAAGTGAAACCTAATTTTCATAGGTCTCAGTTCAGCAGTTGTAGATTTGAAGATTAATCTGCACTGCAGACCACGAGTCTCTATGTGGGTCTGATAATCTGGGCAGCTAATGAGTGTTAGTGAAAGATCCCTCAAGTGGGGTACTACAGATTTATGGAGTGAGCAAATAAGATGGTGTCTTATCATAATGCAGAGAAAACTGTGCGTTAACAAATGCTACCTCAAAACTGCTTGGCACAACCTCAGCAGAGCTGTGCAAAAGGCTTAGTAGAATGTGCTTCTTGTGTGATTATATTTGTGCATGCCATATATGCTCATGAGAAAAGGTTTTCAGTTGTGACAGCTAATCCTGTTATTACAGGTCTAACTCTCCTGGGCAGTGGTGTGCTTTTTCCCATACACTTTAATCAAATTAGTCACAAACTACAAGCCTTTTCAAGTGCTAACTGAAGGTGTCAGAGCTATGTGGGCAATAGAATCTGGCAGAGGTCATTGCAAACATGTAGAGAGGGTATGTGAGAAATTACACTGTCATTATTTTTCATGACAATTCGCACAGCAGGTATCTGCACAGCAGCAGAAGTTGATTCTGTCATTTTAGCTCTGTCAGGTCTGTAGTTTCTGAAGATGTTTTACAAAAATCACATCATCTAGGAGATAGGATTAATCTAAGGATTTTTAAGCATCTCTCTTCTTTGCCTTTATTTTATATTTCAAGTTGCAGTTGAATACATTTGTTTTCTGTCTAGTTTTCTGACATGTAAATTTCAAAGATAACTCCTCTTCTACCAATATCAGGCTTGTTTTGTTTCTGAGTCATTTAAAAGGTTTTATTTTATCTTTCAAAAGATAACCTTATCTTTGACATTACAAGTTGTTTAATAGAAAAGCACCTCTGCTCAGGGTACCACTTCATTAAGAATAACCTCCTAAGTGAGAATAGCCAGATGGTTGTATTGCTGGCTGATGGATATAATGCACTTTTTTTTCTTCCTGTAGGGAAGATAAAGATACAGGATATTCTAGCTTGCAGCTTCCTAGATGACTTGTTGGAGGTAAGATCTTGTAACATATAGTACTGTATTTTAGTTTCCTCTTTCTGAGTTCTAACTTTTCTGTTTCGCTTAGTTAAGGGATGAAGAACTTTCTAAAGAAAGTCAAGAAACAAACTGGTTTTCTGCTCCTTCTGCATTAAGAGTTTATGGTAGGTTCATTTCTAGGTCTTTCTTTTTCTACCTTAGAAAATGTAATCACATACTTAGCAGTACTTTTCCTGTTATTTAAATCCTGCTGATACCTTGTCTTTTCAGCTTCTTTAGTTGTGCCTTCAGTCCAACTTCCTGACTGTCTTTTATAGTCTTTGTTTTCTTTCCCTCTGTTTACTGTCATGTGTGTACTGTGATGTTACTGTCATGTTCCTTGCATTCCTTTTTACCTTTTGTTTTGATTGGTCTGTTGGTGCTTTTGTATCACCTTTGGCTGTTTTTTACAGCAAGGCTCTTTTTTAGAGCAAATGTCTGCTGAAGATGCTGGCTTTTCTGTGCAGTTAAATGTGTGCTGAACATTTTCCTCCATTGAACAGTTCTTTGCTGATGTAGGGGTTTTATTTTGGCCTCTTTATCCCCTCTGCAGGCCAGTACTTGAACCTTGATAAGGATCACAATGGCATGCTCAGCAAAGAAGAACTGTCCCGCTATGGAACAGGGACTCTCACCAATATATTCCTGGATCGTGTCTTCCAGGAGTGCTTAACTTATGATGGAGAAATGGTAATCACATTTATTTATTCTGTTCTCAATTTAAAAGCATATGCTTATTGCTGTGGTAAATGTCTTATAATCAGTATTTTTAAAATAAATAGTAGCAGAAAATTAATTTTCTGTTGTCAGAATGATTGCAGTGTGGCTAAAAGTCAGAAGTCGCTTTCTTTAAAAAGCAGAGGTGCTATAAAAACAGGTAGTTGGGATCAAGTTTCTCTTCCATTTGTATATTTAATAATTTATACTGTATATTGATGAAATGTTCAGATATAGCAATGCTTTCTAATGATATTTAATTCTTTAGTTAAAGTCAAAGATGAGTGGCGCATCTTCAGACTAGGCCAACAGTTAACTAACCTGTATATTTCATTGTGAAGATAGTAGTAATTTTATTGAAGGCTACTTACAGCCATTTATCTATGACTGTAAACAATGGGAAGTCTATTGTGAAATTAGAGCTAAAATCAAAACTCATACTCTTTCTTTTGAAAGCTTTCCTTAGACTATCACTACTTCCAAAATCTACATTCATGTGACTTGCCTCTGAAAGTGCTAACTGACAAATTCACTGCACAGTTCTTCTGTGTTGCTTGCCTTAGCAGTGTTTCATAGAGTCACATAATTACTCAGTTTGGAAGAGGCCTCTGGAGATCATCTAATCCAGTCCTGCTACTTAAAGCAGGAACAAAAAGGCAAGGCCATCTGAGCAACCTGTTCTTTTTGTGTTTTGACTATTCCCGTCTCTCTGGTTGACCTGTTTCAGTGTGCAAATGCCCTCACAGTAAAAACATATTTTCTGAAGTTTAAATGGGATTTACTTTATTTCAATTTGTTGCCTCTTGTTCTCTCGCTGGGCAGCACTAAGAAGAATCTGTCTTTGCTACCCCCCTCTTGGTGTTTCTGCTGCAGAATGACATCTTGCCTGAGATGCCTTTTCTGGAGGCTGCTCAGCCGTTGGAGGAACTCTCAGCTTCCCCAGTCCCTTTGCTGACCTGGCTGCGGGGTGCCCATGTGCCCGGTGCCAGAGGGTCCTCCGCATGGTGCCTCGCCAGGGCCCAGCCGAGGGCAGAGATCCCCTCCTCCAGGCCCCTGGGGACGCTCATCCCGGCACAGCTGGGGCTGCTGCCACCCTCTGTGCTGCAAGGCACCTTCCTGGCTCGTGTTCCACTGCCTGGCCAGCACGGCACACCTGTGCTTCTATGCAGAATTGCTCTCCAGCTGGCAGCTTCCCAGGCTGTGCTCCTGCCTGGGGTTGTTCCAGGCACCCCAGACACTGCACTCCCCTTGCTTGAACTTAATGAGCTTCCTTTCTACCCATTTCTCCAAATGGCAGCACAAAGATCTAGTGTTTTAGCTAGATAAGTTTGTTGGGTATATAGGACCATAAGATTTATGATAATTGTCACAGATGAGTATGTGATTGGTCTAAAGAGCAGGTACTTTAGTTGATCATATATTTCACTCTTGGATAACAGTAATCTTACTAATACTGTACATTTATAAATTGCAACTAAAACTTTTATTAGCTTTCATTCACTAGCTGGATATGCTAAGCAGTTGAAGAATGTAATAAGCAAGAATTGTTTAAAAAAAATATATATAGCCTGTTAAATTTGGATTTCTGCTTGGGAACCTAATTTGCCTCTAAAATGGCAGTGGGAACAGAGGGGCATAATCCCTTCCCTGAACCTGCTAGCTATCCTCAGCAGTAGTTAGAAACAAACTTTTCTGTTGCCATTAGTGGCAGCAGCCGTTTTCTGTTTCCTGTCGTCTTTTTCAGAAAATGAACTGCTCCCCTACAATGAAATAGCTGTCAATTATAATGTTCCTGCTTGCAAAATCAATTTAGAAGGAAGACTGTAATAAACATGATTGTGTCTACTTTTAGGACTATAAGACCTACCTGGACTTTGTGCTTGCATTAGAAAACAGAAAGGAGCCTGCAGCTCTGCAATATATTTTCAAACTGCTTGATATAGAGAACAAAGGATACCTGAATGTCTTTTCCCTTAATTACTTCTTTAGGGTAAGTCTCTTTATACAGGTAGGCCATTTTCTGTGGTTATGGTGTTACAGCCTGTGTGCTTCTGCATGCAGATCTGCAGGGAATCACTTTAAATTACTGATACCTACTGGGAGGCTAGTGACTGCTTCTTAGAAGATTTAAAATATTAAAAAAAAAAAAACACACTGAAAAACTTGGAAAGAATTCAAAAGATATTTTCAACATTTTATTTGCAGTTGAAATTAACTGGTTTGATTTCATTTAGGAAGGAATATTTTCTATTGATTTAAAAAAAGAAAAAGAAAATGTCCTGAAATTACCTGACAGTTATCTATTAGAATCTTTTATGACAGTTCTAATTGGTTATTGCCCATGTTTTTAGTTTCCACTGTGATGCTAAAATTCAATATAAGAAATGAAAATACTGAAGTGATGACTTGTACAGCTCTGGGATGTTACATTCAGTGTGTTGGTGCACAAGGCTCCTTGCATTTTTATTACTCTATTCTTTTATCCATTGCTTCCATATTCAATTAATACCCGAGATGTCATGGGCTGGGACGAACTTGGAGAGGGGAATGTCATACGGTTTAAAAAATAATAATTTGGTGGGGAGGAAAGGAAGCTGGGTTAGGCTGGGTTGTAGGTAATACATTTTTTTCTATTCAAGGTCCTCCTTCAGTGGTATTTATTTAGATGCAGGGACAAGCACTTGTGTTTTCTGTATGTAGGTCTTTGTGCTCTATCTTTAAGAACAAAGTGTCATTGTATGCGGCCCCCACACTGTAGGCAGGAAAAACAAGTGTTTGGTTCAACTTTATGTAAAGCGTTCGCGCCTGCTCGAAGGCACAATCTAGTGCCTTCTTGATTTTTGTATTGACACAGGTCTCCAGCATAAATTTTGCTGATAATAACTGAAACTGTATCATTTTATAAAAATAGGATTTTTTTTTCATCTGGAAGACCTTTTCTAAAACGGAAAGGGATATTTATAACCCTACCTTTTCCTTCTCTTCCACTTCCCTCCCTTTAGCAGCTTGGCATAATGGACTAATGGACTAGGTTGAAAGGGACGGTTTGGAGGTTCCTGCCTCTGCAGTGTGCCCCTCGTAGGGCCAGTTTCGTGGATAGATAGATCACGCTGCTCAGGGCAGTGTCCTGAGTAACTGCAAAGAGGGAAAATATGAAGCCTCTTGTGGTGTCACAAGGGTGTGCAGAGGGACAGGTCAAGTTCCTCGGCTCTTCCCCTCTCCCGCAGCAGTTGTGTCTCTTTCCTCCTCTCCCAGTCACACCCGTCCCATACCTTGCCTTTCTCCTGCCTGAACAAACATCTTTCTCAGGCTTCTCTTCGCGGGCGCTCTGTGCTTCAGCCTCTAAACAGCAGGAGAGCTCCCTGTTGGGCTCGCACACCGTGTCAGTGACCGCTCTAGCCTGGGAGCCGCAAAGCTGCCTCTGCAAGGCTGCGCTTTACAGGGAGCAGGGGGCAGGTGTCCCTGCCCTGCGCTACCCGCTCTAACTGTTCGCACCAGTGCAGCCCTGCAGGCTCTGCCTGCACCAGCGCCCTTGGGATCGCCCTCTTGGCTGCCAAACATCGAGCTCCCTTCTGACTGAGGTGCTTCTCATTGGGTGGCCTCTCGAGTGTCTGTTTGCAGGGAAGATTTTGCTTTTGCCTTTCAACCCTCTCATTAACTTAATGCAATGGTGGGGTAGCTGTGTTGTGTGAAGACTGTGGAACAGATTGGCTTCAGGATTTCAGTTAGTTACTGTGTGTCTTAATGGAAAATTGTTGGACCAGGACGTAAGAGTAACAAGATTCATAGAGAAATTAAGAAATTGCTCGTCTTGGCTCTTTGCTTTTGCGGTCCCCTCACCTCCCCTGCTTTGCATGCTTGGCAAGAGGAGGCACATACACTTGCGGCCCTACCAACTGTCAGGGCCTCTCATTTCAATAAAGGGTTTTAATTTGCAGTTTTACACTTTACAAAAAGAGAAATTTTAGTGTTGTCATAATACTTCAGTATCTTAATATGAAAGTCAGCTTGACAAGGTAGTAGTGCTTAAGCTGTTCTCTCGTGGCCGTTTTGTTTGACCATTTCCAGTAATATCCTCTGCCTTCGCTTCTGCAGAGACTCCTTGACTACAGCACAGTGTGGTGCTAAACTCTTGGAAGTGGAATGTGCTGCGTGAGCCTCTCCCAACATCAGAAAAAAATTCCTGCTGACTCCTTGAATAACTACTTTTATTGTAGCCTAAGTGTGGGTGACTCTGCATCTACCAGGCCTGTGCTGGCAGAGTTACCCTGACAAGGCTTGTATTAGCGAAGCAGATGTTTTTGTTCTTAGTTGTGTTCTGTGTGCAGAGGCTTTGCAATACAGCTGCTTAAATAGTGTCATACTGAAAGGGCAATAATAGCAAATAATACTGTACTTCAGTCCAGGAATGTCTGCTTCTGGCACAAGCAAGGAGTCCTCCATGCTCAGGAGAATGAATTGTTGCATATTGTTTGATGAGCCAGGATGCGGATTGCATTTTCCAAGTAACTTAATGTGGAAACAGCCACATTGCTTTGTCTGTAGATTGATCTTTTGTCTTCTATTTTTCCCTAGTCTGTACTTAGTGTTTCCTAGCAAAACTAAACCTTCTGGTCTAAGCAGGTATCTTAAGCTTTGAATGTTCAGTGAACCTTCATATCTGTATGTCTGCAAATCCCACACGCCAAATGGCTAATAACTGGCCGTAATGAAAGTTTCAGTCTCATCACATTGACTAAGAACTGGGAAGCAGGTCACTGATTTGGGAAAATTTCCCTCCTGCCTTATTTGCAGAAGAGAAAAACTGGTTGCAAGCTGTGCAGTTTGTGCTTTGTTGCAGTTTAAGGTACAGCTTCACCAAGTGCCTGTGGAGTTTGCATTACCTGTATCTAACTCTTCCTTTGTTCCTAGGCTATTCAGGAACAAATGAAAATCCATGGACAAGAACCAGTTTCTTTTCAGGATGTCAAGGTTAGTTTTCCTGAACAGAGCTGTGAAATGTCTGAATAAGCATTTCATAATTTACGTGCATAATATTGTAGTTTCTAAGTATATTTTAGACTTGCCCTTTTCATAAATTTGAAAATGTCTGTCTCTTCAGGAGTTGCTCGGGAAGAAAATTTTAGTAAAAAAATGTTCCTGTTTCCTTATTAATAGACAAAGTATCTATACTGCTGTGCCTTCCTTTTAAGCGTATTTAGGGTGTCCATACTGTAGTTCAGGACTATTTGGGTGGGGAAGGTTGCTGACTGAAAAGTGTCACAAAAAATACCTTGGGACACTGCTCCTATCCCTAGCCAAGGCACTGTGCTCTGTGTCTAAAAAGATTGGGGATTTTCTTAACAGCTCTTTGTAAATTGCTGTGTTTGGCTCTGTTTACCCAAAGAATATTCAGTTTATGGTATAAAATAGCCAGTCTTCATTAATGTGGGGGGCTTTTCTCTCCCTTCTCTTTTCTCTTCTTTAATTTTGCCTTTGCTTTCATAGGATGAGATCTTTGACATGGTAAAGCCTAAGGATCCTTACAAGATCTCCCTTCAAGATTTAATCAATAGCAGCCAGGGAGACACTGTTACCAGCATTTTAATCGACCTGAATGGCTTCTGGACGTATGAGAACAGAGAGGTCCTTGTGGCGAGTGACACCGACAGCGCTGCCGATGCGGATGATACGTGACTTTGAACGTGGTAGACTGCAGCTAGAGAGACATCCTCAACTTAATGCATTAACTAAGTGCTGGAAGTCAGAAGCACTCGCCATCTGACCCAGTGCCTCCAGCGTTTTGATTCTGCCACCCCTGCTCTCCCTCTAGCATATAATACATAGGCCCTGGACATACAGGGGCTCCTGAACTGATCTCTGAAGCCAAAATAGCAAATCTTGTTTAAGAGGCGACAATGACCTGTTGTGGTTTTGTTTGTTTGTTATTTAAATAAATATTTTTGGAATCATTTCTTAAGTACCAGGAGGTGTTCTTAGTTGGATGCCCTATTCCAGACTATTTATCCCAAGAATGAAGATGCACTTCTGGGATCTACCCAGCCCTGGCCTCTTATCTGCTTGGCTCATGCCAAGCCTTCCATTAATTCTGTGTCACTTCCGTTCTGATGGCACTGCTGAAGGTGTTGCCTTTACAACCCAAAGCTTAATTAGAGGGGAGCAGTTTTAAGCATTTTCCTTCTGTGTGTGTGTCTACCCGTAAATGCCTGTAATAGACAGGATATGTAAATAACTATTGAGCTGATTTGGTAATTTTTTACTTAAGAAGTTCCCTGCTGGAAGTAAAACAGTGGAGCTTTAGGTCTAGTTAAAATTGATCTCAACCCCTGCTTGAAGGCTTTGACCAACTTAACCTCCAGGCTAAGTACTTAATGTAATTTAACTTAGTTATACAGCTGAAGAGCAGCGGCAGTTAAAGCAGTAAAACACCCTTTTTCACTCTTCACAAACCTGTAACTGTTTCAACCCTCAGATAAAGTTGCAATAGTTGCAGGCTAGGAATGGCTACCACCCTGCACTGTTCCTTGTTTCCCCTTCCTTGTTTCGGTTAGTGCGGACCATGTCAGGAATGACCAAGCGCTGTGTGGAACCATGGGGGAAGTGTTTGACCTTGCATTTCAGTGCTTGGCTGTGTGACTTGAAATGAAGCAGCGAAGAGGCAGACACTCTGCCTGAAGAGATGCAGACATAAAGCTAATGACCACAGCAACTTAAAGGAAAAGCCACAGCCAATTTCCAGTTCAAAAATTATATTAAATATAAAATAACCAGTTAATAATGCATTTACAGAAAAATTTAAAGTAAACACTTTCATACAGTTTGCAAAAACTAAAAGGAGAATTAAGTTAAGGCACAGTGAGTAATAGAGCATTTTGTACAAAGAAGTTAAAGCCCAGGGCAGTGAGAGCATTCCTTAATGCAACAGAAAGGGAAGGAAAAAAAACCACAATGGCCAGAAAAGCAAGACATGTCCTTTGGCTGCAGGGGCTTCACTCCTGCACTAGCAGAGGCCTTTCACGTTTCGCACAGTGCCACAGCTCCCACCACGCTGTTTTCCTTTGCACACACCGGGAGCTGAAGGAAGCCCAGCCTTGCACAGACTCAGCGATGAGGAGTGATCCTTGCCCAGCACCCTCTGTGTCACTGAAGGGAGCATCCAGAGAGCCCGCAGGGAATAACCGGGTGGGAACCCCTCTGGGGCAGGGCCTGGGCCCCGGCGGGGAGGCAGCCACAGGGCCGCGCAGGGCCCTCGCTTGGCACAGGCTCTTGGGAGGGGCTGGCGGAGCCGCAGCTGCTCCGGGCTGTGACAGTGCAGGAGGCTGGTGGGGCACCAGGGCCATGGACGGTAACAATACCCTGCAGGAGATGTCACTGAAGCTTGGATTTTTATGCCTGTTCTTAAGTCTCAGGATAGAAGTACTGATTCACGTGGTAATCGGGTTTTTTGCTTATTTATCTGCAAGCATTCTGCTCAGAAAGTGAATGGGACAAGTTATTTACTTCCCTGCCTGGAACACTGAAAACTGACCATCTTAAAACTAAACCATTTATCTTTTACAGACTACAAATAGGATAAAAGTTACTGCAGTAAAATCCTTTTAATCAGTATTGGGGGAATACTTTTAATCAGTATTCTTCCAAAAAGAAAATTTAGTATCTTTCCAATATTAAGGTAAGGCCTTCCATTAAAGAAAAAAAACAAGGGAAGAATCTTTACTTTTATGATTTACAGTTATTAAAATGTAGTCTGCACTACAAAGGAAAAGCAGCTGCAATAGCACATGCTCCACCTGCAACCAAACACTAAACAAGTGCTAAGCAAGAGCACTCACCCGGGTCATTTTAGGCAAACCCCACCTTTCCAAAGCTAAAGGCTGCTATCAGACACAGTGCCCAGTAAACCCAGGATAATTTAGCAGGCTTCAGTTTACTTTCCACAACCCTTCAGAGGGGTCTCTAATGGAGTGAGAATGTCAGAAAACGCTGCCAGGTGAGTAGTTTGCTAGAGCCCGGAAGGGATGGCTGAGCACTGTTAATCTCTGAGAGCTCTGGTACTAGTTAGTAAATTCTTTAAAGGCTCTTTAAAATAAAAAAAGTAAAGGCTTTCAGGGGGCCCTCACACCTAGCTAACCTTAAAAGCTTATGACAAAGAACAATAGAAAAAAATACATGCATAGAGTAGTGACAATAAATAGTGGACTCTGGGATGTTACAATGATGATTTGTTGAGTTACAGGGAAAAGATTCCTATTAATCTATTCACAGAGAGCCAAGCCGCAGTGTGCAAAAATAGTTGGTTACGAGTGGAAAACAGCATTGTCTGCAATACACAAGTGTCAGCCACACACAGCGGCTCAAAGCAAGACATCTTCACTCGCTTCACGCCGCAACTGGCTGCCCCATTCAATTTAGACCTAATCTGAGTAGTGCAATTATTTTGTTTTCAACAGAAGTGCCAATTTGGCAGAAGGGCTCAGCCTTTATTAGGCAGGTGGACTGAACACACAGGACCTGGCTCTCTCCTGATCAATAAGAATGCTGAAAATTGTATTTTACTGAACAAGTATAAATCTATTTTTCCTGCTTCTGATAGCCAGATTGTGACACCTGACACTTCCTATTTCCAGTATGATGTGGAGCTTTATGCTTAAGAAGGGACAGTAACCCCATCCTCCTTATCTGCCACCACAGGCTGGCAGTCTCCCTCAGCCTCAAAGTTTAAATTCACAAACGAGCTACACGATGCTGCCTCAGGCTGGTCTGTCTGGACAGGAGCTTCAGCCTGCGCCTTGTTCTGCTGCTCCTGATACTGTCTTTCTGCTTCCTCTGACATTTTGTTTTCCTGCTCCTCCTCTTCCTCCTTCCAAAAATATTAAAAAAAAAAAGAGAGAGAGAGAGACATTTCACAAATTATTATTATTCTTTTGATTCATTTGAAATCAATGTTCCTTACACTTACTTTAAGCCTTCCCATAAGAAGGCACCATGAGTACCTGTCATAAAATAAGTACATCTATTCTGCTAGAGAATCTCTGGTTTATTATAGGATGAAGTATCCCAAGATAAAAGCATTCACTAAGGATTGGGCTGTGTTATATATAGATAAAATGACTGATGTCTAAGTAAGTGTTTTTTAGTCAAAAGCAAGTAAGTAGAGAGATAAACAGAATAATCAGTAGCAAAACTCAATTTACCCTTGACTTAGTAGTACATGAAACAGAACAAGAGTAAGTGTCGAGTTCAAAAGCTCCTGACAGCAGCCTCTGCTGCAGTTTACATGCAAGGTCTCCAGTAACTGCTCAGGGCACCTTTCTCACACTCTGGAATCCAAGAGCAAGAGCAGCAAATCGAGGAGGTCAGGACCAGGCAGCTAAGCAGGTAGCAAGGATTAAACGTGCATCAAATGAAACCTGACAGCAAACTGAAATAAAGCTGCTTAAAACCTAACCTTTCTTTAGTCATTAATGCAGAAATACATTTTTTAAATGACAGGGAAGGTAATAAAAATAGAAGTATAAGAATTTCTCACACACATACCTCTTTTTTCATTCTGTAATACTCATCAATAGCATACTGGTATTTTGGTGTACTTATCCCTAAAACAGATGCAATCTTTTCCCCAAGGAAATCACAAACTAAAAAGAAAGAGAGGTTTATACGTGTTTAGTAACTAGAAGAAAGTTATTAAGCAAGCTCTATTTTAAAAGGTGTCACTGTTGTTCTTGAACAGTTTTCCATACTCACTACTTCACTCAAAAGACAGAAATCCACCATGCAAATTTATTTATATGGAGCTATTAGCTCCATATACTAGTAACTATTAAGATATAAAACACAGAAAAGAAGAAAAGCAAGTCAGCAGTGAAAACTGAGATGGTGTCAGTGTTTACATTCAAATAATTTTAGCTCTGCATCTAGCTTTATTTTGCTTTGGGCTCAGTTAAAGTCTTGAACTGAACTTTAACTGAAAATTAAGGTGAGACAAAACACCAGACTACAAAGTGTACTGGCACTTCAATCTAATGGTGCCAAGCACCTACAGAATTATTTACTGACAACATGCATATTTTAAGCGAACAGAAGTTTTAGCAATGCTCAGTGTAGCACAGCGCAGGACTGCCACATTTCTCAGGTTTCAGCTTTCTCGGTTTTCAAGCTGGAGGCTGCACGCAGCGCTGCTTGGCCAACACCAACCAGCAGGTTGGAGCCATATGGATGGAACAGACAGGCTCCTGCCAGGCAGCTTCTTTGCCCTGGTGATGGCTGTGGTAGGATTGAACTTCTTTAAACTGCCTGTCTGTCCCAGGAGGCAAGCGAGCGAGTTCCCAGCAGTATCCCGTGAGACCCTGTTAGAAGTTGGCAACTGAATCATAGAATCACAGAATGCCTAAGGCTGGAAGGGACCTCTAGAGGTCATCTAGTCCAACCCCCCCTGCACACGCAGGGCCACCTAGAGCACATGGCACAGGGC
>JAWLRI010000215.1:5109246-5124513 GCA_034781795.1 Crypturellus tataupa
GCCGGGAGAGGCGCCCGCGCGCAGGGGGCCGCGCAGCGCCGGCCTCGCCTCCCGCGGCCGGGCCGCTCCTCCCGCCGCAAATAAAGGCCGGGCCTGCACGGAGGGCACACGAGCGGGCTGGAGAGAAGGCCAGGGAGCTGCCCCCCTCCCCCTTTTTTTCCTCCTTTCAATTAGAAAGGAGGAAAGGGGTGTTTTTAAAAACAAGGAGCCCAGGGCTGCAGCAGAGCTGTCCTTCACTCGCAGCTGGAGCACGCGTGCAGCCCAGTGCTACACCGAGCCCTGACAGCTCCGCCGCAGGAGCCGGCTGCACCGTTATACATGTAAGGGCAGAAAAACAATTGCCCCAAGGAAAATGACTTACAAATCTTGTTACACCACAGTATTCCACAGAATTCAGTAGCAAATGTACACTCAGCAATAAAATACTGGGTTTGATACCTTTGATACCTAGGCATCTCTGAAATAATGTTTCTTACACCTATAAGAAAGTGCAACAAAAAGGAGTAGTGTAGCATAAGGGCATAAAAACATCTTCCATCCTTAGTGACCAGGCTAAACCCTCCTTGGCAAGCACCACCTGAAAGACATTAGCAGCCATTAAAAGTCAGTGTTGGAGCAGCCGCGAGCTGAGCTGCTCTCCCTTGCTTGCGGGCAGCGAGAGCAGCCGTGCAGTAACGCTGAGCCTAGTCTTCCACAGGACAAGCAGCAGTGTAGCCAGATTTATCAAGTGTCAATATTGAAAGTGCTGAGGAGAGGTAGAGAGACCATCATCAGCAAATAAATACCACAAAGTTGTGGCAAAAGAATACCTGTGCCATGTGAGGGCTACAGTTCTACATGAAAAGGCAGTAAATTGAGAAGAAAAACAAAACAAAACAAAACAGGCACCAACAGTCCCCGAGCTGGATCCTTTCCACATTTGGCAAGATCAAAGGTCTTCCACTAGGACTGTTACAGAGTGAACAGCTTTACACCCACCCCAATAAATGTGCAAGTTACCTGGCTCTGCATTAGTTTGCACAGGTAAGCACATGCATTTCAAAGTTTATTAACAAACTATAACCAAAGAAAAAGGCAACTACAGAATATCACTGAATTTAAAATAAGGATACTATTCTAAAATAGAACTGCTTAAAAAAACCCACCAAAGCAAGAAGACTCGCACTTATTTTGTATGTTAGCTCCTTCTAGTGGCTCTCCCTAGGCACTACTACAATTACGTGACTAAACACTTACTCATTGCTTGTTTCAATTCCCCACAAACTTGATACTTACGCATTTTGTCCAGACAGCAAAAGAGGGAAAAAAAAGCTGGTCAAAACTTCCATGTCACCTTTTTTGAAGAACCTGCCCAGACAGGCACTGCGCACATGTGGTGAGATGCACTATGCTCAGGGCCACATTTCCCCAGCTACTCCTTGTTTCAAATCATTTATGCAGGAAAGATTGGCCTCTATCTCCTAGTGCTTCAGTTTCCTGTGAAGTTTGTTTGGCCCCAGCACTTCAGGTTTCTTGTGTGCCAAAGAATCTTCTCTGCAGCATAGGGCAGGATATTGTACAAGGGACCTAACCCAAGCAAACAGTGCAAGAAGGGGAGTTGTTATTCCTGACACTTCCTAGCACAGTTTTACATGTTTTCATCTTCATCCAACATCTCTAAATCAGAATCCCAAACTGAAAGAACATACTGAAAACACATCACAACTTCTGTTCCTTCACAACACCTTTAAGGTTTTCTTGTACACACAGATCGTGCTCTGTGAGGTCTAAGCATCACTAAATATTTCCCACACCCTACAAAATGTTATTCTTGTGTTGGGCAGGGAGAGGATTAGAGGGGAGCTGCAGCTGAACTCTCATGTGAAGTCCCTGCAGTACAAACCCATACCCTTTCTCAGGTTCAGTTTCGCTCCTCAGGCAGCTGCTGCAAGCAGGCTCCGGGGGCTGCGCTGCCAGGCACACTGAGCTGGGGGACCACATGCACAGCGCCCGTGAGCAAGATGCTGCTATCTGTTTATACTAGGGTATACTTTGGAAATAAAATTAATGTACCCGATACCTTTAAGGAAATGCCTTCCAAACTGGCCTTTACCCAGCCAGGCAGCTATTGACAGCTCTCTTCCTGTCTGGGAGCTGCCATACACTAGAACTACACACTAAAATTAAGCACTAAAAATTATTGTGCAAGGAATTAAAAAGAGTTAATTGTTGATAAATTGGCACTCACTGATCAAGCCTGTACAGAAGCACAGTGCATCACTGTTCATCCTCAATATGCCTATTCTCTGTGTTTGATTTCCATTAGGGACATTCAAGTGAACTATCCACTCTTCCCTACCAACTGTGTTCCAAAACACAAAATTTGTCATTTTTTTGCAGCATTGCTTTGTGTATTGCAGTATTTTTCTTGCTCTCGTAAGGAACTTGAGAGCATAAGTAAAACAAAATAAGCAGTTTCAGTAAGCATACAGCTGAGTAGATTATCTTACACTTATCTTACTTAATCTTATCTTACACTTAAAATACTAAGAAAAAAAATCAAATTAGTTGATCCTTTTACAGACTGCTTTGCAGTATTGCAGTGAATGGCATACCTAAAAGACTTACTAGCATCTTCTATACATTTTAATTACCACATTTGTTATCTAATTTAAGCAACAGAAATGGGTGCTCATTTACAGCCCAAATATTCTGAACTATATTAAAAATGATTATTTTGTGGATTGTTATTTTATGGTACAGTATGAAAAAACACCCTGGAATTTTCACAATCTTATACCTTTCATCATGTATCTAAATCACTATTATCAAAAGAAAAGTCTTAAACATTCCTTAGCAACGGTCAACACAATCACTTACCAATCTCCCAGGTAGTCCTCAGAGTACCAGAATTCACAGGGAGAAAAGTTCAACATACTCTTTGATTAACATTAGAAAATACTGTAAGATGGTTTGCCCTAACATGTCAGATTTTATGATGCTCTTATTTTTCCCATTTTCTGAAACTGGCTTGTAGATTCTACCTACTTCAGGCAGAAAATTCAGTGGACTGAAATAACACCAAAAATTCTACAGGAAATTAAGATCAGATTACAGCTGTACACAAACTGGGAAAAATGTGGTCTGTCATGTACAACTCTACATGGCTCCTCAGTATGAAAGCTCAGTAAAGGAACAGAATTCTAGTTACCATATATGTCAGTCATCATTACAGCAAAACAGCTGCTTAATTAGCAGTTATGAAAATTATCAAGTTGGCACATACAGCAAAGATACTAAAATCATACAGGTACATGGATATTAGAACAGAAGGACAAAGTTCTGCAGAAGAGTTTTGCAAAAACTGGGTGCCTTCTTCTAGAAATGCTCCATGGAAAAAAATTGAGCAGCAGTGCCACCAAGTTTAAAATGCTATGTCAACAGATCAGCATCTATGTCGAGCCTTAGTCATAGCAGTAATTAGAAACAAGTCAAATAGCAGTCTTTTTCAATAAGCAAATAGTCTCATTATATACTAATAAAGTATAACTATGAAAGAACTGAAAAAAGGCTATTCCTTTATTTATAACCACTTTTATTTTACAGTATATTTGTGACATTTTATGTTACTATAACCAAAGATCAGGGTTGTTTACAAATATAATGGCTGCCATTTGATGCAAACAATTTACAAGTGTCTCTAAATATTTTTACATCATGATTTTGTTTTATTAAATTGAAATACTCTTTGTGCCATCAGGTATTAGTGGAGAGAAACTAATATAAGCAAAAATAATCTTCAGAAATTAGATGTAGAAACTGAGAAGCCTGAATAAGATTTCAAAACACCACTCCCCCATCACTGTAGAAAGGAAGAAAGCAAATCCTTTCACTGAAGTTGCAACAAACTATCAGTCCACCAAGTCCATTTTTATTAAGGCTTCTTCACATGTTATTGAATCCCATCATGCCTTTCATATTTCCAGCAGCACCTTGTTGAAATTGTCTCATCATTGACTGTAATCCTGCCATGCCACCTGCAGAAAAGGGACAACATATATGTTCATTATATGCCTTAATTAACCCTCAAGCCCAGCTATGCTCCTTCTGTGGTGTCATTATAGCACATATAATCTGAATACTATGCAAGTGCAAAAGCTCTTCAATTAAGTGGTGAGATTAATCCAAATGAAGAGGCTAGACCCACTGGTACTTGCAATGCATTCTTAACGTGCAAACCAAGCTTTCTGAGTCTCATTAGAGGAGCTAGAAATACTTAATACTGATACACAGTATATCCAGAGACACATTCTCATATTGTGCTCTTCACTTGTGTAATATTTTAAATGCACCACTGTAATTGCTTGATAATTGCTTGGTTTCTTGAAGCTGCAAAGAGACAACACATACCCATATGATGAAGAACTCGTGGATCCATCATCTTTGCCATCTGTTGGTTCAGTTTGGCCAGCTGAGATGGGTTTACATTCTTTGACATATCACCACCTTACAAACAAAACCATAAAAACCCCCACAAATAGATTAACACACAGTGTTAAAAGCAGAATCCTAATTCTGGATTCAAATCCATTTAAGTCAATGATCAAAAGTTACTACACTTTACTACGCTTAGTAATTTTTAAAGAGAAACAGTCCCTGCCCAACAGTTTCAAGTGCTAGTATTGTAGTACTAATGAACTCTACATTGATAAAACCAAAAATACAGCATTTCCCTGCCCAGTTATACATTAGCAGCATGAAGAACAGTACATATCTTACCAGTTTATGAAATTTAATACCATGAAAAGAAATCAACTACAATCCGCTTCCTGCCCTAGTCACATCCCCCTTTCCCCTCCCAAAATCTAATACACATATTTTTTTTCTTTTGTTCACACAGCAAGCCACCTCCACAGGGTAAGTGAGTGTTTTACTTTTTACCTTTGAAAAGCCCTTTGATACCTCCCATCTTTTTCACCATCTGTGCAAACTTAGTGTATTGGGTCAAGAGCTCCTGAACATCTCTGGTAGATACACCTGAACCTCTGGCCACTCTTTGGATTCTTCCTGGCTGCTTACTGAAAACTTTGGCACCGTCTGTACTGTCGAGTTCTGCAATTAGTGTAGGAAAGAAAAATCTATTCAACAAAACATTGAACATCTGTTACAACCCGATAGCAATAAAGCATGTTTGCTGAGATTAGAGTACCAAACTTAGTTTACACTCAGCTCCTTAAAATACAAATAACAATGCAGAATTGTATAGAAATAATTGAGGTATAATACTTTAATGGGAAGAGCACTGAAATGCTGGCCTCTTTTCCAAGTTCATCATCATAATTGAAAACATAATTAGCTCTGGCAGGTTTTTCCACTTACCCAGTGCAAGGTAAATTAATGGGTTTAGCACAACATTAAGAACGTGCTTCCTCTGCAAGTTTTGCTGTGTCAGTTAACACCCAACATACCTTCAGCTCCAGGGAGCAGACTGCACTACTGGGTAAAGTAGCTTGATGAGGGGTAGGAAGGTAGGTACTCAGTAAAAGATGAATGCAACTATTTAATGTGCAAGTATTGCAAGTTGACAATTTAAGAGGCAAAGTACATTTTACAAAAAACTTAAATAGGTCACTTTGAAATCTCACCTATTCTACACATGAGCACAGCATGAGGATCTCAATTGTCACAATGTATTTTGAAATATTTAGACTTATTCAGAAAGTTTAAGCTGCAGAAATGCAAACGTATCCTTCACCATTTTTAAGTGATTACTCCTCTCTGCTGTCTGTCATTGTAAACACCTAACTTGTTTCCAAAAGCATCTCTGTAAATAGGACTGTTCAAAATGGAAAAATATAGTAGTTGAAGTTTGGTTTACCTTGATCATTCATACTGTCCATTATAGTC
The DNA here is from genome assembly GCA_034781795.1 of Crypturellus tataupa. NCBI lineage: Eukaryota > Metazoa > Chordata > Aves > Tinamiformes > Tinamidae > Crypturellus > Crypturellus tataupa. The sequence goes on from JAWLRI010000215.1 coordinate 5,115,133, forward strand.
ATCAATTTCTTTAACCTTGCCATTGATTCCTGTTCATTGCCTTTACTCATGAAGTCTGTTCCAAAACCAGGGATCATACCCTAGTTTTAAAATGTAAAATAAAAGCTGTGTCAGAGTATGCAAAACTAATTTGAATTAAGCAGTCAAGAAATTTAGAAAGTAAGTTTTAGTTCAGCAGATACATATCACAAAGTAGACAGATAATTTCACTGCTTTTGGAAGTTCTTCAAACATAAATGAGAAGTTGATAAAATAAAACACATTTTGTGGATAACTAACCAAGATCTGACTGAATGGTCCCATTTTCATGATGTTTTGAAATTGTTCATACATATCTCTTAATGTAAATTGACCTGGAATACAACAAAAATAAAGTTAGAAAATGTCACACTAACATTTTAGTATTACTGTCCTTTCTCTATTATTATTGTCTATGTAAAGAGGGCAAACACTGTAATGCATAGCTAAGTGGATAAATTAACCTCTTTGCTACTACTAATATGGCTAGATTGTTCTGGATGGCACCTCCCAGGAGTTTTAAGTCAGTTAATGTGCAATTATAGCACTACTTGTCACTTGATGCAAGGCATACAGCTCAATGTACTTGACTACCATACTTATTGAAGACAGACCGACCAAAGCACTTCTGTTAATTTGTGTTTTGTTAATCTGTGTAAACTTGTAACATGTAGTGACAAGTAACTTAATGAACTACATTTGGTAAGGAACCTACCATGTCTAGCTCATGGTTATATGCCTGCTGCTTAGGCTTAGGGAATAACTTACCATGTTTGAGCTTCTCTATGAGCGCTTCATTATCATCCAACTTTAACTCATTTACTTTATCTATTAATCCTTCGATATCACCCATACCTAGAAGACAAAATCGTGTTTTAAAGTTGCCATTAAAAAAGTATTACACTTTGACTTTCTATTATTCCAAATGTATTGTAAGCGCAGTTATAAGTAGTACTTACCAAGAAGTTTGCTGATGAAAGGCTGTGTTTTAAAGGGTTCAAAATCATCTATGTGTTCACCCGTTCCAATAAAAATAATAGGACTTTTTGTAGCAGCAACTCTGCAGTAAAATATATTTTATATTTAACTCAAAATCAAATTATACTAATATTTTATAAACAGCACCAACTAGGAACCACCAACACAATGCAACCTGCTCAAAGTATCCTTCTTGCTTCTCAACTATGAAGGCAAAACATTCATCATTTTAAATCAGAATAGGTAGCTGAAAAGAGCTGACAAGTTTCTACATTTGGCACTTTGAAAAAACGTCAACTCTGCTTCTACTATATTCTGCTTCCAAAATGTTCAATTGAAATGTAAGCTCCTCATTTTCATTGCTGAGTTTCAGAATAAAAGTTTAAAAGAATCATGTTAACTCCATCCCCTAAAATTGGGAGCATGGAATTGTAGTATTGGGTTGAGACACGTGTTGATTACTTTTTCTTTTTGGTTCCTCTCACAAACAACAATCTCTCTCTCTTTTTTTTTTTTTTTTTTTTTTTTTTTTTTTTTTTTTTTTACACAGGAAAACAGTTTATGCAGTCTGAAAAAAAGCAATAAAAAAAATTAAAAACCTTTTAGGATTCAATCACTAGCAGCAGCTATTAGATTAACTCAGCTTCCAGGCTATCTATAGGAAGACTAAAACATACAGCAGCTTCTTAATGTATGCAAGCTCATGATACTCAAAACGCACTTGTGTCGTTTATACTTTACTCCTAAGTTTAGTTTTTCCATCACTTGCAAAACAGCAGCAAAAGGAAGATGGCAGTTTAAAGAGGTCCAACACTTAAGATCAACACTTAATATCAAAGTCAGACAGTGATTTAGCAAGCTGGTGTCAGACTAATTAGACTGTTTTGTCTAATCATCTTGTCTCTACATGAGCTGCATCATTTGAATGCAGCTAGAAATTACATGTCATCATATAAGGTTGAAGATAAAACACAACCATTACTGTACAGTGAAAAGTGTCAAGATACAGCACAGCACAAGAGAAGCCAAATAAGGAAGAAGAAAATTCAAGAAAGCGTTGAGTGAAGACTAAGTTACTGGTCATCAACAATCCAGCAGTTTGGTCAACATCAAACTTTTAGGGCCATTAGATGTGACATGCTATAGTTTTTCCCTTTTTGGAAAAGCCTGGATTATTAAACAAATGGCAAACTTTTCAGATGAGTCACATCTACTAAGTCCAAGTTTATCTTTTTAATACAAATTTCTGATATGTAAGATGTAATATATTCTTTACAATGCTGTTCTAAGAAGATAGAAGTTTGACATGTATCACAACCACAGCGTAACATTGAAAATATACCACAATATTCGATTCTGATAGACATTAAATATCAACAGGGCCACCAGAAGTTGGCTAAAAACACCATTTTCAGACTTCAATCTCTACATTCTATACAATACTACAGTAACATTCATGGAATAGATTTCTGTGAGATGTTAACACATTTCACGAATGTCCAATTTGTCCAATTTCCCACGCCCCTCCAGGCTACCAAACCACAGTACTCACGCACTAAGAGCGCCGCCACCTTTCGCATGGCCATCCAGCTTGGTAACAATAACTGAGGCTACGTCTACTTTATCCTTGAAAGCTTTAGCTTGAGCTTCACAAGCTTGGCCAATGGAAGCATCCATCACATAAACAATGTTATCTGGTTGCTGGAAGGAGAGAAAAGGAGAAAAGAAGAAAAAAGAGAATTGTTTTCTGCTTTCTTAAAATGCGTTCGTATGTCACACTCAGTGCTGGACAATGTAAGAACTGGTAGTACGCAAGAATGTTAGTACATTTTCTACTTGAACACAGGAACGTGCTTTACTGGGAGGTTAGTAAGACTGGAACAGGCTGCCCAGAGAGCTTGTACAGTCTGCATCCTTGGAGATGCTCAAAACCTGCCTGGACATGGTCCTGGACAACCTGCTGAATTTGACCCTGCTCAAGCAGAGGGGCTGCATAAGATTATCTCCAGTCACACATCTTGTGACTCTGTAAAAGCTGTACACAATTCAAATCATAACATCTGTGCTTTTTAAACCATATTCTCTAATGATCTTCAAAAATACTTATGTTGTATTAGTATTAGTGGAAGAATCTACAGCACAGAAAGTTTAACAAGTGAAAGTTAATATTTTTGCTTTGAAACATTTTGGCCAGTATCTGAGCCAATAACCTCATTAGTACCTACAAACAATTAATGTCAAACAGCAGCTCCCCTTTGTTTTAAATACTGAGAGCTTTTTAAGGCATCCCTCTGAAAGGAAGTTATTTATTAACAAGAGTAGTGTGGGAGGTGATCTTACTCTTTTGCCAGATCACAGCATCACAAGCTTGCCAGACATTCTAAACCCATGCAAAAAAACTTTCAGCTTCATTTACATACCCAAACTATTGAAAGTTACTCAATAAATTGCTCTGTTTTAAGGCAAGTATTCATGATAGGCACAGAAATCTTGGTAATACACTTGACTACAGAATTTTAAGACTTGGGTTTTTTTGGTCAGCGTAAAAGATGAGCAAAACGAAAAGTTAAAGCAGTACCTGTAGTCCAGCTATATACAAGCATCCTTGTATTAATAGGACCAAGAATTAAAACAGGTACAGAACTACCAAGCACAAATTATCCAGCCCTGGTTTATCATTCATGTTTGAATGAGTCAGTTTAAATATTCAGTCTATTATTTCTATTATATTCCAGAGTTTACATTCTGACACATGTTGGAGAAACAAATTTATACAGAACATGGAGATGAACAATGAATTGTATCCAAATTGCTAAAACAAATGCTGTGTTTCCTGGAACTACTCACTATGGCATTAGCAACTTGTAGCATCTCTTCAAACAAAGAGTCTTCCTGTTTGTGACGTCCACTTGTATCAACAATGATTATCTCAAAGTTTTCGTTTTTAAATTTCTCCACACCTTCCGAAGCAATTATTACAGGATCCATTTCTGTGTAACTGATCAAAAGCAAAGTGAAACATCAACAGATGCGCAAACTCCCACTCCCAAAGGAACTTTTCATTACTTGACTGAAAACTTGTTAATTATAATTATTGCTAAACTTCAAGACAGACTTTCTCCTAGGTCAAGACAACAACTATTTTAGTAAAACCATGATTTCTTAAGTTCTTTGCTTTTACTATCTAGTGAAATGAAACAGCAAGTACTTTAACCCCTCTTCCTTGCTGGAGGAAGATCTAAGTTTGGATAACGCTTCTTTCAGATAAGATACACTGGAACACCTAATCAGCGTATTTTCAGTAAAACATAGCAGAGTGATTTACTGATATACAAGAACTCTTGTAGGTCCACTGTTGCCCTTGACAATAAAAATCAATGGTTCAAAAAAATCCCTTGATATGAAGAAATGATATACGGATCACTTCCTAAAAATCTGCACATGTATCTGATCTGATAATTGTTGTAACTGCAGCAATATATGAGAGTATTCCAGTGCAACATCCCTAGAAGCCCAATCTATTCTTACACTCTCCCTGCCATCTACTACTGGCAAAAGCACGTGGACCTAAAGAGAGTACAGTGATTGCCTAACCAGAGCAACTGTTATATTAATATCTGAATAATTAGGAAACACTAAAGGGGACTCCAAACTCTAATCTAATAGTGAAAGATACTCACCTTCCATAAAAGGGAATTCTTGCTTTTGTGGCATTCTGCTTTAATTGGTCAAAAGCACCTGTAAGACAAAGTCAGAGGATGACCTAAAAATCTTTAAATATTGAAGATACTACAAATATTACAAATTTATTTCTTTACCTGCTCTGTATGTGTCTGCACATATCAAACAAGTCTTCCAACCTTTTCTCTGATAGAAGTAGGCTAACTGTGAAAGAGAAAAATAAAAGCTGGAGTCATACCAATGTCACACTAGCTCATGTTTTCTAGTGAAAGAGCATGTAAGTCACTGGGGACACCAAGCCAAGCCACCTTCTTCTGCTATTCTGCCTACAGCTGAGTCCACTTAGCAACAAGTATCAAATATTGTCACCTCTTATTTCAAATAAAGTATGTCATAAAGATAACCACTCAGTTAGATGAAAACAGTTGTTTGACTCAGCATCTGATTTCAGTTTCCTGAGCTAAGAATACCTATAAATAGCCACAGTTTCCATTTTACCAACTCCTGGATTCTGTTTACTCTTAATAGCTACCCAAAACTAACCAAAGCTTTAAGCCCTTCAACATCAGCTACATCATTCACTTCTTAACTTCCAGGATGAAGGCTGGGGGAATATATTTCTAAACCAAGGACATGTTTTAAAACAACATGAACCTTTAGTTTCCTGGAGCAATAAGTTTTACTAGTACAACGCACATTCAGAGAACATTTGAGTTGCTCATTAAAATACTTCCAAAATATGATTTGTCTACAGCAGCATGAGGAAACTCTTATGAAATCAGAACATGGATATGACTGCACATACGAGTTTGTGAAAGAAGATGATTTAAAAACATGAAAAATGAATAATTTTTATATGTGATTTTCTTCCCAACAATCACCATAATTGAGGTAAACCTTTACTCAAAGCATTCATTTTGACTTTAAAAATACAGAAATAACAGAATAAAATAGAGAAAAAGAAATAGAATAGAAATAATAAATAGAATAAAAATATAGAACTAATTTTTAGGGTTTTTTTTTAAGTTCAGTTAGTACTGAGGTGGGGGCTGAAAAGTTTCAGATCATCTACTCATATTTGACTGAGGCACTCAATGTAGAGGCCAATTTCAACTGGCTCCATTAATTAGCTAATGGAAGGAGACTGACTCACAATCCTTGCCTTAAGTCCAAATAAGAAATAGACAGACTCTTTGTTATCCATATATAATATCGTGTTTAATGTACCAAGTGTTTAGTTAAACAAAGAAACAATCTTGAAGCAAGAACTACAAGCCATAAATTGGCCCAAAAGACGAGAGCTGAATGAGGACATTCAGCTCTCGTCTCAGAAATGCTGAGTTGTAGGCAATTGCCACTTTACCAGCACAGGATAAGAGAAGCCCTACCACAGGGTTTAACGAAAAACGCAAAACAAATCAAACAGAAACAAAATAAAATAAAAAAAAATGGAAGTTACCTTTGAACAGGTGGTTGTTTTACCACTTCCCTGCAACCCAACAAACATTATAATGTTCTGTTTTCCTTTGGTAGGTGTCCATGCTTTGACTCCAGGATCCACAAGCTGTAAGACAAAGCACAATATCTGCTACAGAATTCAATTTCAGAAGCACAAGATTGTCAATGTCACATTTGGCTGGACTAGGCGTCTCATTTTATTTTTAATGCAGCAAATGATTTTTCCATACTCTATGCTACACACTTAGACATTTTAGACACTCGCTGATGTACCATGAAGTGCAACAACTTGTGCAAGCAATCTGTATATCATATAGCATGATACATAATCACTCTTCAACACTGACAGTATTAGCTTCTTTCCAAAGACAAGCACTAAAGCAGGGGTTGCCTGCAAATAGGTCACATACATTCCAAGTAACATAAGAACATGTATGACCTCCACCCCACCATCAGTGCCCTAGATGGACCTCTTTTGGTGAGAGCCCTTGTGAACAAGACTGACTGTAGGGTTGTCTTGCATCTTCCACAAGTAGAAGGTACCTATATTCCAGAAAGCTGTTATGGGCAAGCTCAGATTCCACAAGGAAAAAGATCTACTCTGTTATTTGGAAAGCGGATGCATTGATACCCAGGCTCTGACTTGACTAAGTAGAGATAAAAAGAATAAAAAAAACACTCCTCCCCATTCCTCCCCAGCAAAAGGAAGCTTTTCATAGAGAAAACTACCAGTGCTTTTCCCTTTTACTCAATTGCTCAAAAGCTTAATTGAGGTTAGTTTGAGAAAGGCATCCAGCAAGTAAAGTTTCAGTAGGAAAAAAAGGCTATTTATCTGTAGCTCTGGAATACCTTTAAAACAGAACACACGACCACCCAAACAGGTGGTACACCTATAACTGTATATAAGGTACTAGAAACTCAAAATCTGGCTTGCTGTTGTACAGGTTGTACAAAAAAGATAGAAGTAATAAAGAATTTCAAAATCCTACCTTAACAAGTTCCTTAAAGACAGCATGCTGAATCATTTTTCTTTTGTTGAGGCCAGATGCCATCTCTTCAAGATCGATTGCAGACCTGAGTTTAAGAAATGGTTTTAATAAAATCAAAGCTATGAAGCACTATATAGCTTAAAAGGCATCTTGAAGCTAAAAATATATTAATTCTTTGCAATAGGAGCAACATTCTGATTTGTCTCTTTTTTTTTTCCCCCTAGTAGAGTGTATTTTTAAGAAGTGACATGTTTTGGAGACATTACTTTGTACAGAGGACAAAAACAATTTACAGGAACACTTGCTTATTTCAGACTGGTATCTACTTGAATTACATATCTGAAAGTAATCAGGGTAGCAGTACTGGTCATACGTGCAGGCAGGTTATACACTGCACAGAACATGCAAAGATGAAATGTCTAGAACTTGTTGATCCATTGTATCACTCAATGGACAGCAAGTTTTTTTTTTCCTGTAATATAAAAATAACAGCAATAACTGGCTAAACTTTTTTAGAGAAAGATTCTCTTGATATAACTGTTGTTTTTTTGTGATCTCAAACTACAACTTTTTCAAAAGTCAAATTTATTATTTTGACTATTTCACTTACTTGACATTTTCTCTGAGCTGCTTTACTAGTTTGATATTAACGTCAGCTTCCAGTAATGCTGTACATACTTCTTTTAACATCGCATTTAAAACCTTTGGAGTGTAAGAGAAAAAGTTTTACAATATACTGTATGAGCTATCTTGAAAGGAAAGCACTCAAAATATAATCAATTCAACACATAATCAAGGCTACAAATTAAATGCATATTATATATCACACACTCCTCTGAAAACTTCAACTCCTGCCAGCCTGCAACACATCCATATTACATAAGTCTCAGATCTCTGTTTGGTCTTACAGTCTATGCTTCACCCAAAACTAGGCGCAGATTTTCATTTACAGGCTCTCCACGTGTCTAGCCACCAGGCTCTAGGACTCTTTAGCCATGGGATCCACTATGCCTGAAACTATTTCTAGGTTTTTGCAGTACTAACAGAGCTACAAATCTTTATCTAGAAAGACGATACCTACAGAAAGAGAAGGTTTAAAAAATAACATAAACCTACTTCAATTTCTCATTAACATAGTATGGAGAGCAAAACTAGCCTAATGTCAGCACTTCTGCTTTCTAAATGCTATATGCAACCACATATGCATATTACATACCTCTTCATTGATAATTGTAGCATTGCTCAGCGAGCGCAATGCTGACGTTATTTTTCTTCCAAGATCTGCTAGCACCATTTTGGCAGCTTCAAATACAACTCAGAGGAATCTGGAAAACATATAAAAAAAAAAAACTCACAATTTTAAAATAATTTAAGTTATACTCCTCAAATTATTTTTCCCGTATATTTTGAGTCAAGAAATCTGCTTTGCTATCCCTGTCAAGGGCTCCATAGAAGTTGAACTTTCTTTAAACATTTATTTTTAGCAAATATGACCCAAATTTTAGGTTATTCTGATGGCCTACTTAAAACTAGAAATAGCATACTGCAACTAGGAAGAATTTTGCTCTATGTTATACATTTGCACCTGGTTCACCATGAAAAAAACGGTCCAGACACTTTTCCAGACAGAATGTTAATTGCTTTTTATCTTCCTTTCAGCAATATGCTTCACGATACAACAAAATCAAACAGGACAGCCCAGAATCACTGAATTCTGCACAGGCAATATGATCAGAAGCAATACAATTGGCTAGCAAGGCCGAACATTATTGATCAGTTCTATTTATCTGATCTGTTAGAAATCAAAGCAGATCTCTTGTTTTGATAACCCTACAAAGCCTACGAACATGCATGAGTTAGCAAATTTCATGTTCTAACTTAGGACTCTCTCTTATCAGAGCTCAGTTTTTGTTTAGTGCAGAGAAATTTTTCCATACCAGCTCAAATCGTGCCTTAACTTAGAGTGAAAAAAACGACAACAATCCTGAAACGGATGCATAACACACAAAGCCACTCATCCTCCTTTCAGCCACACAGCTGTTTTATGGGAAGCAAGAAAAAGGTGATGCAACACCCAATACATAGCAGCATAGATTAGCTACATAAAAACTTATTGATAGACGCAAGAGAAAACAAACAAACAACTTACTTTAACAACAATCGTAAAGAAACAGAACATAGTAGTGACTAAAAATGGAGTAATTCCTAAATTATACTTAAGTAAAAGAGAAGATTGGGGGGGGGGGGGGGGGGGGGT
>JAWLRI010000215.1:5130581-5153914 GCA_034781795.1 Crypturellus tataupa
GTGAAGTTTAAAAATTCCAGATCTGTATGTGTGATGGAAGAAGCCAGTGCAGCGTGAAGGCAGCTGCTCAGCAACGCTGCTTTGCTGTTTCGCAATCGGGCAGCTCTTCCCACACACTGCCGCACAGCCTACGTCATTGCACGGTGACTGGCATTCCAGCTTTTCTTCTGAGCTAGTCTCAGATCTCAAGGAAAATGGGACAATAAGAGTTGGAAGGAATAACAGGAACTTTTAGTGACTTAACTTTTTCATAATAGAATGATTAATGCTTTAATATACTTCTCAAATATCCATATTCCAGAAGTTCTGGCTAAGAAAACTTGGGTGAAGTCCAAGAGCTAATTCAAACCACTTGGGGAACCCCCCTGAAGATCCTACTCAGTTGTGTCTCAGCATTTGATGTATAGCTCCTATATGAACATGTGTATATACGTATCCCTCTCCCTGCTCCACTGCTCAGACTCCTAGAATTTTCAGAGGCAGGAGAGGTTACGTTTGGTAAGAGTGGATGCTGGAGAAGATGAGCAATGGAAGCAGTATTTCACAGGCCATCTCAATATGGTAATGCAGAAACAGAAGGAATCAAAGGAAAAAATTGTAACTTCCAGGATTCCTCATTTCATGTTTGATTTTGAAGTCACCAAGCTATACTTGCTGGCAACTGTTGAGCGTTGTTACAGTATTTAGAGCTATTAATGCAGATTACAAAACCTCCCTCTCAATTCATGTCAGTAAAGCACAGGTAAGGCAATAAAAAGCCCCTTGTCTGCCACAGGGTCTAAGATATAAAACTATATTTTCAGCAGGGCTAAAATCAGCTGTTCTAATACTAGCTTCTGTGTGTTTTCCTTTTCTCTTTTTTTCCTCCAGTCATGTAACTTGGTAAAAAAGGAAAAAAAAATCTTTTTCCATTCTGTACATTTCATTGAAATCATAACTTTAATGTAAATGCTTCTAAAGTGATTCATTGATCTGAATATCAGCCGATTGTTCATACAGTGCTGTATAATTCAAAACAATAATTGAATAAGAAACCATCACAAATCCTCTAAGTTATGGATGAACAGCATATAATCAAGAATTTTTTTTTTTTTTTCTTGTGCATTGACTTATATGGGGAGCAAACTGAATTTTTAAGAGGTTCATGTTGGATTTGCCCTTGTGGCTTGGAAGTTGGTGGCAATGGGTGCTCTAAGGTCAGGCTCTTAGCAGGCAGTGAGGGGTGGCTTTGGCAGCAGAGTGTGGTGGTACATGTTGCTGTGGTCCTGTGTTTTGCAAATGGAAAAGAAACTCTCCTGATACTCCTAGGAAGACACTAAGTTTATCCAGCTTTTTCTATTATATATTTTATGGCTAAAGCATTATTGTTTTTCCAGATCTGCTGGGAAGTACTGTCCAGTGGTGATTTTCACAACACAAGAATATGAAATAGTATTAAAAATACTCTTTAACAGGACATAGTCTTTTATGTTTCCTTTTGGTGCTGTTGTCATACACGAGGACCTGAAGAAGAGTAAGTCTTTTTAAAAGAATGAAAGCATGGTTTTATGTGGTATGAAAAAAGGTAATTTTGTATAAATATGGCTTCATAACTAAATTGCTGTGCCCTATCCAGGTAGAATCTTTTTCAGAAGAGATTACAACTCTTGCAGAGGCAGGTTAATGGGAATTTTTTGTTAAAGTGATGCCATACCCCAAATCTTTTTTCCACTCCTCTGTGTTTGATAATTTAAAATGGAATGTTACCTGGAATCTGGTGAATCACCAAGTATAGGAAGTGGCATTACATTTCAGCTGGGATAAATGATACTGCTGCAAGGGAGAAGACTCAAGAATAATGACTACATTTATGCTGCTAGTCACTGGAACTTGGAATGTGGGGAAAAGCTAAGATTATACAATAGTATGTGACTTAATTAGTTTCAAATTTAATTTTGAAGCTTTTTTCAAGTTCTGAGTGTAGAAGAGTTAAATAACTAATAAAATGTTCCATGATGTCTATTGGAAAATGTACTAGGAAAGCTGATTACTTTCTACAAGGTGGTAAGTAACCTTAAGGGTAGAGAACGTGTTTAGAGTGCCAGAAGAGCATGGTATATGGAGGTCATAGGTTGATCCAAAATTTGTTTAACCAAAAAAGATGGTACTAATGCGTTAGAGATGTGGGGCTTCCTCTTTGACCTGTTTGTTCAGTTTGATTAGAGTAGGTGAATGATTAAATTAGCTTTGTATTAAGTTGCATGGATACTAATATTTGCTTTTTAATTCTGAGAGTCACACCACAGTTTTGGTATAGAAAACCAATGTGGTCTTTGCTGTTATGGTTATCTTTGCTAAATCCTCTTTTTTCCTAATGACATGTGATCTTAATGATTTCATTTGGAAATCATATATTGCTTCTCTTCAGTCATGTATTTTATAGTGCCAGGGTGTTTAGATGTTGGTGTACCGATGCTTTCTATCCAGTGTGAGACTTTGTGATGTTTCTTAGCTTGTGTTATACTTGTTGTAAAAAAAGGCTGAGCTGCAGCAGGGTGTTAATTAGCCCTATTGCAATGTGTTAATTAAATTTTCTAAATGCACATTGAGCAGATCCAGTGGAACCGGTTTTTGAAGTAAAATACAAACAATAATGCACTCAAACTTCCTTCGTAAACAAAATAGTTATGATTCATCCTGCAGTACTTCATGAGCTGTACATTTTTTTCCTTGTAGTTGTGTACTCTATGAACACAGAGCTTGGCTCACTCCTTCATAGATATAACAGGCACTAAAGTGTAAAAAAAAATAGTGTTCTTTTCTATTTCTTTGCAGATCCCTAGTAAGGTGATGCTGAGTGAACAATTTGTTAAACACAAAAGTGGAGAGGATGGTACCAGTTGAGGCAGAAATATGTATGTATTTTCATATTTAGCACCTGCATTCTGTACTTCATGGCAAACTATAAATATTTACATACTGCAAAAGTAAATGAGTTATTGTGGTAGCTGTTCCTATTTCTTGCTTTGACAAGAGTGAAGTAACTCTCAGAATCTGCGTTTAGTCACTGACTAAACATGCAAATATTGCCCATGCAGCTTCTGCTAATGCTGCCATTTTGTGGTCTCGGTAGTCCTATCTTTAAAACTATCTTTCTTCCTACATGCTTATGTGTTAAAATCTGATAGTTGGAAGGAGCACTTCACTGGTCACTTATTTTTTCAATATCTGTGTTCAGCATTTTTTCTTTTGACCTACTTATGTGTTTTTTAAGATGATTTTGTTATGACCTGTTTCATACTGAGTATCTGCAAAGGTTTTTCAGAGTCATATGTAGTTTTGAAGCTAACAGGTACAGAAGAGTAGTTCAAATAACAATTGTGACACATGTTCCTTTCAAGGTGGGAAAGGAGTATTCTGGATGTGAGGAAGCTGAAAGTGCTGCCTGTCCTGCAGCTTTGAGAGTTTCCATTTCTCTGGGCTGCAATATTTAGTAGCCTGTAGAGCCATTGGCCACTGCTCTTGGCCAGGAAAGGTCACTGAAGCAGGGAGCGAACAGCTCCTTTTAACTCAACAGCTTTGGAGGAAAGGGAGCATTTGCAATGTGGTGTGGCCGGCCTGGTGGTCTGTGAACACTTCCTGCGTTTCATTAAACTCTGTATATGAATTTGATACTCTTAACAGGCAGTTTAACAGCTGGATGAGCTCGATTGCATAATAATAGTATTGTTTTAAAGCATGTGCCAGATGTAGGGCCTTATTGCCCGCAGGCAACAGCCTGTACAGCTGCTAATATCATCTTTCTGCTCCGTTTTTGTGTCCATATCACTATTTTTTCCCCCTCTTGTTCATTCAGAGGCTACCTGGCTCCTTTGCACTCTAAAGGTCTGTCATACCCCTTTTGCTCTGATCCCCACCATTATTTACTGAGGTTTCCCTCAAGCCCATTTCATCAGGCTTGAGCAACAGTTTGTCCACCTTCCCCAAGTTGATTAGGGAAGTCTTCAGCCTCCCTGCCCCTGGGACATGCATAAAGAGTCTGCAAGATGTGGGATGGACTGTGGTGTTAGCAGGACATGGGTGCTCATTAGAGGTTTCAAATTTAAATGCTGAGGAGCTGGAGCCGTCACTTTGTGGCTGTTGTTGTTCATGCTGCTGTTGCAGCTCCCTCCTCCATCCCAGTGCACAACTTGCTCCTCTCTGGGAGCTGAGGTGCTGCAGAACTTAATTAAGAGCTCTTTGGAACAGCAGTTCACCTCCTAATGCTCTAACAGCTCCCAGTGGGGTTACAGTGCCAGCTGGGGCCTTCTGCAGTGAGTTTAGTAAATAATAAACTGAATGCATATTAAGGGAGTCCAGCTAATTTAAAGGGCAAGTAAAAGTTTTGTGTAGCTTCATGTGGGGGATTCAGGATTATCTGTTGGTGTCAGTCTTGGGAATTGTTGGAAAAAACAGTTACTTTTACACTCTCTAAAAGCGTGTCTTGCACTAACGAATGATGATTTCTTTAATCATACTGTACTCACTGAAGTGTTCAAGCAGAAAGAACTTGAGAAGCATATTGTATTTAAAATTGTCCTTTAGCTGGTCTCTGTAACTTGCTGCTCTTCCTAATGTAGCTTGTGCTCCACAAGTGGTAGTGAGAATGAGTGTACCAGCACACACAAAACTCTGGCATTGTCTTACAGATTCATTTTGAACCTGCTTGTGATGAAGCTTGTCTATACCAGTGTTCCCACCTGGAAGAGCAGCACTGACAAATATTAACGTTTTTTTTTTTTTTTTTTAACCCCCAAAAGGACATAAAATCTTGTTTGAGTAAGTGATATACATTTATGTAAAAAACACTCTGTGGAAAATGGTGGCAATCAGAACAAGAAACAAACTAGAAGCAGGGTGGGGAAGAGAAGATGAACATGTTTCTGTTTATACAATAATCAATTTATTGTTTTGACGCATTTTTCAGTTAGGTTTATGGTTGGTTTTTGTGTGGCTTTTTTTTTTTCTTTTTTTTTTTTTTTTTAAACATCTATATAGTTAGGTAGTTTCAACCTGGGATGTGCCTTTGTTAGAAGCAGTTCAGTGCCCTCATAGCACTGGATCCTCAAACAGAAGAGGAATTTCATCTAGTCCTTAGTTATGAGGAAGGTCTAACAAGAAGGGAGCATGGTGACATATGGCAGATCTTAAGCTCAATGTCAATTAGGAACATCATGCAATGGGTGGAGGGCTAACAGGAAACAGATGTTCTCTGCAAGGTGAAAAGTCTGATTAGTACAGAAGGACCTTTAGGTGGAATAATGTGTCTCGTTCTGGATGCTATGCAATTGAAAGGATGAAAGGGTCCATAAGAGCTAGAGGGGAATGACAAGACAGAGCTCTAGCAAAAATGCAAGAAAGGGCTAAATAAGTGATTCTTGTGTAGTCTAGAGAAGAGAAGACAGAAGGGACGTGATAAGTCTTCAAAGTAGTAAAACTTTACTATATACAGTAGAGGAACAAAGCCAGCTATTTCCATGGTGGGTAGGACAAGGCGTACTGAGTTTAAATTGTGGCAAAGGAAATTTAGATTATGTATGGAGAAAAAATGCTGCTTTATAATAAACTTTATGCACTAGAATAGATTGCCTAGGGAGGTTGTGGGGTTTCTGTACTTATCGATCTTTTTAAAGAACACTCTGGAGAAGCAGTGACACCTAGAATTGATTCTGACTTGGAAGAAGAGAGGATTGGTGGTGTCCCAAATTTCCTTAGAAGCCTACTTTCTAGATATCTAAATCAAAACGAAGAAAAAGGGTGTTAAGGTAATGCAGGAGTGTCCTGAATAAACAGCAAGAATTTACAGGGTGCCTTTGCAAAAACGTACTGCTTTACATCCATTCCTATTTTCTTTCACATTTGAAACAGTTTGATAACTTCAGTCATTAAAGAAGTTTTGTAAGTTGAACTGTTGAACTGTGCATTATCCCTGCAGCTTTGTAACCACTTTATTAGAAAGATGGTATGTATAAAAAACACTTTTACAAAAAAAAGCACAAAAAATACATACAGTCAGGCAACTGTGGGTTTTGTAATTTCTCCAACAGTTCAAAACCATCTTTGATGTTTTTATATCTTAACTTGAAACAGTATCACTTTGGTGGCAGCCCAGACCATCATATGTGAGTTATAAGTGTATAAATATGAAAATAATTTGAGATTCAAAAAAGTGCTATATTTATTTTAAGTGGCAAAGTTATTACAATCTAAATCTGTCATTGGCCGGAAAAACTAACAAAGGCAGAAAAATGCATTTCAAATAAAATCCTTATCCATCTGGTATTGTTTATGTACTGCAACTATATTGTACTGGTCATCACTTAGTCCACATGATCTACATATGATTGCTCAGAGTTTTTTGTTTGTTTTGATTTATAGGTGACTTTGATGACCTTGTGGTGAATAACAATGATGTCGTGCTCAAAAATATCGCTGAAGATTTGCAGAATCACTTACCTGTCAAGGCGGTGTTTAATTGGGAACATCTAGCTTTGAAGAAAGTAAGCCAATTGTTATGGTCTCCGTATGTAGAACCACATAATTTATTTGGGCACTATGATGATTTTGGTTATTTTGGTTTTACTAGTAGATAATAATAGAGAATGAGCACTGAACTGAGATTCAGGAAATCTCAGTTTCGCTCCCAGATCTGTTGCCATGTAGTTGTGTGACCCCAGGCAAGTTGTTTCATACTTCTCAGCACTTACATAGTAAGTTATCTGACATAGCTCTCATTCTGTGTGGTATGACACTTGTCACAGTGATTCTTTACCACTAACTCCATAACAGAATCTAACAGCCCGCTTAATAAAAATAGAAATAGAGGGCCATAGAATAGAGGGCCAGTTTTGCTGTTGCCATAATGTAGGCAGCACAGAAATGAATTTCACTTTTTTTTTTTAGATTCCCATGGCTCAGAGAGAGAGAGAGAGGGGCTGTGAGTCCTGTGGGAGGAGAGAGCACCCTACTTGAGCTGCCAGTATAGGCAGCAAGCTAACATGTTTCCCAGAAAAATGGGGAAAATTGCTCTTAAATGGATTATAAGATTGACCATATGCAACTGTCTGGATAGAGGGAGGAAAGAGGAGTGGAAGGATGAAGATTATACCCTTTGGAATGATGAGAAGGCAAACATCCTTACTAATACTGTTTAGTATTCTTTTGATTGAAAATTATATATGCATTAATCAGGGATGTTCCTAGACTGAGGCATAAAACACAAAAATGACAATCTTTAGACAAAAAAAAGTTGAGAACCAAAATTGTCCTTTCTGATAAATTTAAACAACCTTCTCATGAAAGTCAAAAAGCAGCAGCTCCTGTTCCCACGTGTCAAAACTCTCTATTGCCTCCTCTACACCAAAGCCAGCTTGAAGAAGGCAGAATTCAAAGAAGGTCTCCTGTTCAGCTATCCAGACCTCCAGCCTTCTTTCCTTTGTCAACTTTTACTTACTGGTAATTTCAGTGGAATTCAATCTAGCTGACATGCAGAAACCCTACAGTTTAACTCCATTAATTTGTAATCAGTATAGTTAATCTATAGAAAACTTGTTTGGATGGTTTCTTAAACTGTCTTGAGAATGCCTGATGCCAGCTTTGATTTGATCAGGCCAACCATGCCTTTTGCAGAACTGTAAAATGCGTTGACTTTAAGTATATGTATATTTATGATACAATTAATATTGGGCTTGCAGAGACTACTAATGTGGAGGATCTATCGCACAATTCCCAGAGTTCTCATGTGTGATTTTTGACTAGGGAGAACTTTGGATGTTGGGTATTTGGTTGAAAGGTAAGATGGTAGGCAGATTACCTGAGCAAAAGTGAAGTTAGGAGACTTGGTTATGCCTTTCTTAGGTTTGTTCCTTTTCTCAGATACACCAGCATCCACTGCCCATGATTCATGTTGATGCATTCCTTTATGATGATGATTTTGTTGATTCATTATGTGAGGAAAATGAGTAAGAAATACTGCACAGACTGTGGCTCATACAAGACTGTATCTTTAGATAACTACTCATTTGGGAACATGAGAAACAAATTCTGTTCAACTAAATTGGTGTGTGCAATCATTCAGCTGGGCAGCAGAGCATCCAGCTGATGGAAGATTTCAGGCTGGTGCAGCACATAGACCACAGTTGTTTCCTATCACCAATGCAAGGAGACTCCTAGACATGTAAGCCAAAATAATTTGCAGTGGATGAGTGACACAAGTTGCTTTCAAAAACTGTGCAAGGAAGGGTCAGGGCTATGTACCACTGAGGAGGAAGATGCAAAAGAAGACAGTACTGTAGCAAGCCACGCAGTAGCCTCAATCTCCTCTTGCCTATTGAAAAGCAGTAGGAAATGCCATGGTAAAAATTGTGTGCGGTGCGTAAGCTACGGTACAGTGTGAGTCAGTCACCAATATAGCACAGCGTCGAAGAAGGAATTGTTTATTTTAAGAACATTCAGTCCCTTAACAGCTTGGAGTGGAAGTTTAAACTGCTAATATGTCTGCCCATGGAAAGGTTTTCATAAATTGTGTTGAGCTTTAGTTGCTGTTTTTCTACATTTACTTAAATGATTCCAAGTTACTGTATCTTCTATTTAATATATGTCATTGTGCAGACAAAGGTAATTCAGCTTCATGAAGGATTTCAAAAATTTTCATGTAAGGTAGTGAATAACTAGTCCCACGGCAGTCATCTTGGCAGGGTACTTCAGATCTGCAAACCCTGTTTTTTCAAGGTCCCCAATACTACTTTAGTCAGGAAACCAGACAGGTTTTCAGTGAGGTTAACTCTTCAGATTTGTATTTCATTGATTAATAATGCATTAGTACTGCCCATCCAACACCTTTATTTTGTTCTTATTTCCCAGAATTTATTTCCTCATGGAACTGAAATTACTTTATCAACATGTACTGCCTGATCTGACAGGAAAGGTAGTGGTTGGTGTTGGCTCCAGGCTTGATGCAATGATATTTGCGGTAACTTCCAGTCCAGGAATTCATACTTTATTACTGTGACATACATTTCCCCCATCTGTGACTGCCTACTGTTGTTACTCCACCTTCATCAGGTCATTTTGAGAGGGATCTTTAGCGTGACTGAACAGTATAAGGTGCTGCTGTTTACTAATCATTTGAGTTCTTGTACTGTCCCTTCCAAAAGGAACTAGGAGTGATCTGGCTTATGGAGAGGAAAAGTCTGTTGTCTGACAGAGTAGTATGTTACCGTCACGCAGACTACTCTTTTGCTAATTATTGCTGTAGCTCTGCTTCCTAAGTAAGCTTGTTCTGTACATCTTGACCATGCCTATATATAGATCAGTTATGTTAAATTCCTTTATGAAGCTGATAATCTGTTAAGTTGTATGAAGGAAGACTTCGTTATGAATTTGTCTCCTAAAACATATTGTCCTGCTCTGGGTTTTAAAATGCATATAAAATACTTCATTGAGAAACTTGAGTGCAATTTTGATTCCTTTTGGCATGGCTGGTACAACATATGGCCAACAGCAACTCAAAACACACATTACAACTTTTGTGCAAAAGTCAAAGGCTGTTTAGGACTCAGTCTTGGAAACACTTGAGTATGTAATTTTAGTCATCTGAGTAATCTTATTTTGGGACAGCTCAAATGAGGAAAGTTGCTTCGATTTGTAAATATTTGTAGCATTGGATACTTAAATGATGACACAATTGCTAGCTATTATATTTGTTTTGAAGTACATAAAGGCTTGTACTGTTATACTGGAAGATAGCCTCAAGATAAAGCAGCAACAACATTTTAAAAAAGAAACAAAAGATTATCCTTTTTGTCATATTCTTGGTTTGTATTGGAGAAGGGGTGACTTTCTCTTTACAGGTTGCTTTTCTGCCCTGAGAGTTGAAAGCTTTCAGATAAACTTTAATAATTAGATTTCAAATCAGCATATCTCTGGCATTTTGTACATTGTTGCTTTGCCTTGCCCATTATTAGCAAACGGGGATTATGGTACTCGCTGAAGACGCAACTGCAGTTAAAGCTCAAGCAATATCCCCATTAGCCACATTGGCTCAAGTATTTCTACTTCTCTTTTTTTTTTCTTTTTTTGTAATCTCCAAAAAAAAATCCATCATCTTAGTCCAAAACTGAGCTATTTAAGCATTTTGGTTATTTTACCAAGGAATAATTTATGCTTTTTCCCCATATGTGCCTATAGGAAGCACTTGACAATAGCAATAATAGAGGTGCTGACAAAGATTTTATCAACATTCTAAAAATAAGTCTCTGCCTTTGCTTGTTTTGGTCTTAAGCAAAGGGTTTTTTAAAAAAAAAAAAGAAGAAAAGGAAAAAAAAAAAGTAAGTTGTCAAACTGGAAAAAAGACTGAATTGTCAAAATATGATAATGTGTTGAGTTGCTTAGCCTTTTCCTGAAAAGACTTATCTAGTGGCTTGCACAAAACAGATGCATCCTTGCATCTTCTCCCAGGGAAATTAGTGATAGGTTTGCCACCAGCTTCTGTGAAACTGACTGTATAAGAAGTTTATATCTTGAATATCAAAACCAAATGGCATCTGTGTTCACTAATAGCAGCTCTGTGTTTTGTTAATACTAACAGAAAGATTTTCACAAGATTTGCAAGCACCTAAAGGACTCAGGCTATGGGTGTCTGTTTCCTTGGAACATAAGAAAAGCAAGATGGATTTCAAACAAACTGATATTTTGAGAACCATTTCCTTACTCCCCGTATGAGAATAACTACAACTATTTTGATGAGGTTTTTTTTCCTTTTCCTTTGTGCGGATACCAGTAGTTTCAATGCCAGCAGAAGTTGGTAAGTAGTATATGTTCAGTGAAGTACTGGGTTTAATCCTGCTACATGCACATGCCTTTGAATGGAGTCACACAAGCTGTTGGGTGCAGTAATTTCTTGAGAATTTAAATAACCAATTACAAGCTGAAAAATAGTGAATATTAAAATATTGAACACCCAGTTAAGCAGATTCACCAGCTTGTCCAGTTTAATCACAATTGCTCCCCATTTTATCGATAACATTATTATTTACCTAAGTTTGGGGTTCATATATGCATCACCTTGTTGTGATGAGACTGAAGGCGCAGAAGGAAATCTGTGAAGTTAACTCAGTAGAGATGGTGATGTAGGTACACGCTTCTCAGCCCTGTATGTTCTTTACTGGAAGACTTTTTTGTTCTTCCTTCACACCTTGTAATTCTGCTGAAATATTCATTTCAGAGTAAAGATAAGATAATACATTTTCAAAGTAGTGCCTGAGGACTTCACTATTTGAGTCTCATTAGATGTTTAGTCATGTGACCCCTGTTATCACACTGCTTTTGAACATTTCATTCTTAGATTTTTATTTCACCTCCAAATTAATCCTCTCCAGAGATAGGCACTGGCTTTGAAAACAGTCAGAATCCAGTTACTGCTAATAATCTGTGATTTAAAATTGAAAAACATTGAAGAGACCCTTCTTAAATAATGATTGATTTTTCAGGTGTATGAAAATAGAATGTTGTTCCCAAAGGACAACAGGTGAAACGTTATTAACTTTAATGACTAAATTTTTGTGAGTGAATCTTGTGTTGCCTTGATCAACATTTGATTTGACCATAGAAATCACCCTGTGGCGCTTGCCATTTGGGCAAACGTTTAGATCCCGGGAGGAGAGTTACCCATTTGAACAGATCTCAAGAAACATTAGAGCTGAGTTCAGAGGTTGCTCGTGTTCAGCAGGGCTCAGTGTGCACTCCTGCTGGCAACGGGTCTGTTCAGTCATTTACTGCCCCCACTGTCATGCCAGCACAGTGCTTTGTGCAAATTCGTAGCCAAGCAGAGCAGGGACCTGAGCCAGCTGCCAAAGATGCCCGCAGGAGAGCCGAGAGGGCTTTCAGCTGGAGGGGCATCTGCGTCTATCTTGCTCATGGAGCAGCACATGAGTAGGTGCCTGGGAGAGAGGGCTGCTTTGGTCAACTCAATCAGCACAGGCGCCTACTCTGTACCTACAATCTAATTTTAAGTTAAAGTTTCAGGGCTGAAGAGTCAAGGAAACATCAACACATACTCAAAATTTCCTAGGTGTTCAAGTGTCTTTCTGAATAGAGGCTTAAAATATTAGAAATACTTAACACTAACCGTGACTTCTCATGCTTCTTATAAATGAGTGACCTTTTCCTTTCTCAAGTTGCCATTCTACAAATCTCTGTTAGAATGAACCATTGGTCATTTGCATTTGCAGTGAGGGACTACTGACTTTTTTTTTTTGGTATATTTTGTACAGAAATTCAATGCTGCTGTTATTTTAAGCCCTTGGAAAGGAAG
Organism: Crypturellus tataupa; assembly: GCA_034781795.1. Classification (NCBI taxonomy): domain Eukaryota; kingdom Metazoa; phylum Chordata; class Aves; order Tinamiformes; family Tinamidae; genus Crypturellus; species Crypturellus tataupa. The sequence goes on from JAWLRI010000215.1 coordinate 5,142,913, forward strand.
GAATAAGACATCTCCTTAACCCTGGAAACCATGATTTGAGCATCACTTACAGTTTAACCTCACTGAAAGCTATGGGTAAATGAGGGCTCTCTGAGTTCTGGCAGATGTGGCTGGGCCTGTTTTGCCCCAGGTGTCTGTACTACCCCTTTGCAGGAGGCTGCTCGCTGTGCACTGGGACAGCAGCATCAAACCTACCTGCACATGTCCAATCCCCCAGTGTGCAGAGTGCCATTATATGGAGAGCAGTGGCTTTATGTGGAGGACTTCATTTGACAAGCAGGGCCTACCACAGGCAGGATTGCCATGGTGAGACCAGCCTGGGCGGTCTGTCTTGTTTCCGTGTTACCTGGATGTTTGAGCTTTCGCTGCTCAGCTCCTGTTCGTCACGGTGCTACAGTTTACATCGCAGTGTCTTAAGATAAATTAGCCCTGTTTCAATTGTCTAAAGAGAGCCCTGAAAGACTAACCTGGCAATTTTGAGTGAACTGCAAGAACATTGTTCCTCCTTCTTATTACCAGCATTGGTGGAGAACTCAGCATGGTAATGTGTTTAATGAAATAAAGCTGTTTGTTTTACTGAGGTGGAGTCCTCACAGAGAACTCGTGGAAAATAGCTCCCAAACATGAAGTACTGTCATGTCTTATTTTTACAAGTAGAGTTTATTTCTGTTACAGCTGACACTGAAATACTTGGCTAAACTTACTATAGTGCATTCTAGAGCTGCAGACTACAGCCACTGAGTGGCTTTTCCCCATTTGAACTCCGGTGAGTTGCATGGGTCCTCTCTGACCCCACTGCTGATGAGAACTGCATGCTTTGTGTGCTCTGCAAGTACCGGGATATTGTGAAGTGGACAAAATGCTTTTCAGCAGAAAGAGTATCTTGTCTTCTACACAAAGATTCAGCTTTCCTGCCAGAATCATGATTTCTCCTTTACATCCAGCCAGTGTTGGAAGAAATCGACAAAACAAGGAATATAGAATCTCTCCAGTTCATCTAGTCCCGGCAAAATCTAATAATAGATGACCCGGAAAATGCAAAAAACTGTTCAGATTTCCTGACCATTTTATAGAGATGTACTTTCAGAAAACTAGGGAGAATGTAAGTAGCATTCAGATTAGCATTCTCTCCATCATTCACGCAAAAGATTCCTATTCATGTTTCTCTTCAGAGTTAGAATTTGATGTACTCCTCCATGTTCAAGAGGAAGTCAAATGCATCTTGTCAGAGCCTTAATTAGCATCCACATTCTCCCTCCACCGAAATATCACCTGTTTAGAAATGACATGATGTGCTTTTTCGTAGCTGAAGGTAGATGAAGGACTCTGAAATTCAAATCGTTATGTGTGCTGCCTGGAGAAGCACTTTCTGTACTCTCAGTCCCAGTGTACATAACAAGAATTCAGTTGTCAAGCCTGGGTCTGCCTGGGTCTGTCAAGTCTTTTCTAGCTCTGATCCCTTAGTAACCCACTGTGCTTTTGAGATGCCTTTTGATATCCTCCTAAAAGCCTTGGCTGGCTGAAGCTATTTACTGAAATCGATAAACGTTTGTGATTAAAACATAGGTAAGTGAAAGGTAACAGACTTCACATACATCAGCTCCTTTTTTATGGCACACAGTGTTCTAGATCAAAAGTCAGATAGAGCATTTCACATAACCTAATGAATTATTTTAATTAGGAGATTAAAAAACTGGTTATTTTACTTATGTTTTTATCTATTACAAACTCAGTGAAATATCCCTTTTTATGACTGTGGTAGCAGGTGCTGGGTTACGTTGACAGGCTTCATGTCTACTTGAAGTCTGTGTTTGTCTCCTAATTTATGCCTTGTGAAATTTCTCTCCTTCAGGTGGTTCATGCAGACATCTGTACTCAGGCTTCACTTCAGAAGGCTGTTGTTGTTGTAATGAATAATGTCTTTGAATATTTTCTTGACAGACAGGAACAGACCAGGTAAGCTATGTGTCCAAACAAGTAATCTATTTCTTTGGCAATGTACATATAACCTTGTGAGCCATGGAAAACCTTAAGGTTGTGCTTTTTGAAGTTGCATATGTAATTTACATAAGGAAATTGCTTTAAACTGCCTGCATGTAATTGTTAGTTGTAACTACTAAGCTGTTATGGTGGTTGTTTTTTTGTTAAGCCCACTGAACACTCTTTGTTTATCCAGATCTTATGCTGGATCCTTGCACTGGATAGTAAAAAAGTATCTAACCTTAATAGGTTTGAAATTACTCTGCCTGCATACCTTTACTGTAACTTCAGGTTAAGTAATCTTTGGAAAGAGAACAGGTTGCTTTGACTTCTGGATATCTGAGCTCTAATATGCTTTAATATGAGCTTTAATTGCTTAACTCCAAGAGATAGTTAATGGTATTTTTGATAGGATCATAAGTAATAACACACTGATACATCATTAAGGTTGTCATTGCCCTCTTTCTGATGCAGGACACTCACAGGTGGGCTTCTGCATTTAAGATACCAATAACTTTTACTTGATGAAGTTATTGTGCCTTTAGCAAAGACAGCCAAAGGATTGGTTGCCTGTGTCTCAGGTAGCCCAAGCGAGCATCTGACATCTAGCCATTTAAGCTAAGGCTTGGCCCTTGCTATCCCTTGATTGAGCAGGTAAAGCTGCAGAGAGCAGAATGCCTAAGTGAAGGGTGGCGGATGTTTCAAATTGAGTTAGAATTTATCTGATTCCTGAAGAACTCAGAGTAGTGGTTTAATGTTACACAGTACCATGAAGACAAATGATGTTTGAAGAATACTAGAAATTAAGGGTTTTTTTTCAGTCTAAATTGCCTTGCTGTGAGAAATGATCTGACTTGCCAAATCAGAAAAAAAGGAATGCTGGGGGCTTTCATTAAATACTGCCATTGCTAGTATCTTATGTGAAGCCTTCTTGTCACAACTGCAATGTAAGTATATAAAGAGCAAGTTGTTAAACTTAATGAAACAGTTGGACCGGGACCTGGACTTTATTCTTCAAAACTAACACTTTAGAGGGACAAACGTATAAATGTTTTATCCTAGTCCAGAGTGAAGGTGTTCACAGTGCAACATGGCATGCAGGTAAGTGTCAGAATGAAATAAAGTGCCTCAAGTATTAACATTATAAGAGGATGCATTCTCTTTCTTTCTTATAGAACTTGATTTTTGTTCATACAAAGATACTTGGTGAAGTGCTAAGAGATAAACAGATAAATCAGTATTAGCTGATAAATCTTTATAGCAAGTCTTTTAAGCTTAGTCTATTTTTAGGTCATTAAATTGTGGAAGTGTTAGATTTGTTGTATAATAAATGCATTTTTATTCCTAAAAACTGGTGATCTACTTTTAAAATGTGTTTCAGAGCTTGGAAATCTATTGCTTGTAACGTAAGAAAAAGATGGTCATTATTAGTAAGAGTTCCAAGGCTTGAAGAATCTCTCTCAAAGCTCCAGGTAAATTCTCAGAGCCAACACATGCTGTTGCCTTCTGTGCAGAACAGAAGATAGTACTCTGGATTCTGTTCCTCAGTTGACCACCAGCTCATCGTCCTCTACTTCAATTGTCTCCAGCTATGACATGGAAACCACAGGTTTCCTGAATTATTGTATGTATTATTGACAATACCTTAGCTGGGAGGTTAAAAATACAATATTATTAGCAAAGCTGAAATACAGTGTTAGTAAGTTATGTGATAATCATATCCACCTTCGTCAGACTATTTCCAGATATAGAGAACCTGTGGAGCTTTACAAGCATAGACATATTTATAAACTTCTAGTTAAAAACTAAACCTTGAAACAACTTTTTTCTGTTCAGCTTTGCACTTGCATGTTGCCTTCAAATATGACAAACTGTTTTGCCAGTGTAATGTGAGAAAGAATCATAATAAGGAAGGACCCTGAGGATATACAGTCTGCTGCTAACATGGCAAATGATTCATAATATGCCAATATGAGCTGTTAGACTGGGGAGAGATGCGATCTCCAGCCAGACAGGTGATTACCAGTAGGTGTTTTTGTTTTAGATTGCTCCTGGAAACAAACAGAATGACAGTGCAACTTTCAGAGATGTTCAGTAATACCTTGTGCCGCTGCTGGTGTTGAAGGGTAGTAACCCCTTCTGATGGGGCAGCGCCTGCTTTGTGTCCTTTCTGCACAGGTTTTCTAGAGGTTACAGTTGTGTGTATGTTGCCTAGGGAAATTATGTGACCTGCCTTTGGTTAGGAAACAAAGGGCTGATAATCCGCGGCAGGGATATCAAGTGGCTCCCTGGCCACAGTGGGCTGCTTTAGAGAAACTGAAGTACTCCTTGCTTCTGTGCTGATAGGTGAAATATATGCTCAGCCCCAGGAGCAGCCGTGGTGTCATCTGACCTTTTCTTGGAGCACGCAAGTTGCTTGTAGTTACACAACAGCTGAGAAGCCCTTTGTAGTCTTGATACAATTCCCCCTGGGTGTCAAACAAGAAAGTACCTGTGATTCTTCCCCGCTACAGTTAGCTGCTCCCTCACCACTTCTATCAAAATGTTACCTTCTGATCCGGATGCTTGAGGCTTATACAAATGCAAATAGAAGGCAGTTGTAACATGCCAGCAAAATACCTAAATGACTGAATAAGATAATTTTAAAAGATATCTTTTAATTCTCTCCTATTTAGGTTAAATGACAATTCCAGAAAAGAATTATCAGTGCTGTATAATATGGAAGGACTAATCTCTCTTATTATGCCTTCCCTTAATGTTGTACTGACCATGAAAGTCCTGTTATGTTTCTCAGGACTGTGTTAATTTAAGGATGTGTTTTTGTTGTTTCAGACAGATATAGAGCTCAACCAGTTGGTAGAAGAGATGCATCTAAACTCTCATGTGTTCATGGAAAAGGAGGTTGACAGAGAAGCACTCGAACAAATACATTTATACAGGATTCTCTAGTAGTGCACCAGTTTACTGATATCTTTGTAAAATCATATATGTTTTGAATATGAAAAGAACACCAAATAATTTCACTTTATTCTTCTGAATAAAGTGAAAAATCTTATTGTGATTGATCTCAGTAGTCATGGCTATAGTTTGAAAAGGGTGTTTTGAAACAGGATTTTCCGGGGAGTGTTCTATCTCAACAGAGATATCCTTATGGTTTCATTTTGGAAAATGTATGAAGGAATATCTATGTACTGATGCTGAAAGAGTGTTTTTGAGCACTGGCGTTGTGCACTGCTGATATCTGTGAAATATATCAAACCTTAGAATAGTGAGTCACTATTAAGGTGAATGATAGTAGTACATTTAGCATGATTGTACTTAAAAGTTGCAGAATATTAGAGTTTGCTGGGGATTGTTTTTGCTTTTTGCTTTTTTTTTTAATAAAGACCATTTTGCCATATTTTCTTTACTGTTCCTCCTGTGGAATTTCTTGTTTCTATGTTTGTTTCTTGGTTTGCTTGAAAAGTAGAGAATCTACTGTTCTTAGTTAAACCAAAAATGAGTAGTTACATTTTGTTAGTCATCCTTAAGGTGGCTGGTAATGTGAAATACTTAAAGAATTAATACTGCAAGTCCAAGAGGACAAAATTCTGTTCCACTTCCTGAACTTCTCATGAGGATTATAGGAAGTATAATAAAGGGTTAAGGAACTGAAAATTCTGAACAGGTGTCACGGCTTAATGCAGGCTTGGTGGTAGCGTAAAACATTGGAAATTCGTAACAGAGCCTCCTCAGAGAGAAAAGCTCCCCATCCGCCCACCACATTTATATTTAGATTTTGTGTTCTAAGGGTATAAAGCTTTTAGTCAGATGAAGAATGTTTCAGCTTTTACAAAACATAGACAATCAAATGCAAAAACATTAATTTCAGAAGTTTCAGACAAAGCTCATTCTCAATTCAGAAGTAATGTTAGTTTCTAAAAGTTTGCTGTACAACTGATGTCTAGTACAAATGGGAAAACTGGAAACTCTGTTTTAGCCTTCAAATGATTTCCAAGTCAGGGAACTTTGTAAGATATACAGTAGGCAAAAAGGAGCAGTGGCTGTTAAGCACTCAGTAACATAATTGCTAAACGGTACTGTATGAAGTATATGGAGTTTTAAGAAGTCATATTTTTAGTGGTTTGTTTGGAGTGGAGGAGGAAGTTTTAACTTGAGTGATGTTGAACCACTGCCCAAATACTGTGTTGAATCTATTTTTTATGTATTTAAAAATAACAGAGATGGAAACTTTTGCTTAAAATGCACCTTTGGTTACTTAGTTCTCAGTGAAGCAAATGCACTAAAAAGGGAACCTGGAGAGATTAAGTGACAGAGCAATTCAAAGCAATACAAGATCTGTCAAGGAGAGAGTAAGAAATGTGGAAAGAAATGCATGTGCCCTTCGGTAGGAGGAAATGAACACTTCAGTAACCAGCAGAGTACACTGGAAGCCATGATTGAATTTGGAGTGTATAAACAGGATCCTCTGAAAGGAAGACTGACTGGTTCTTAGCAAGATGCTACATAAGCCATCGTCATGTGAGAAGAGGACTCCAAACTGGAAGTTTGTTAGTTGTTTCAGAGGTCCTGCAGGATTCCCCCATCAATTGTCAGTACTTGTGTCTCAGTACTGGCTATAATCTGCGCCCTGAACCTTGCTTTGTTAAAAAAGAAGCTACAGTTTCATTGCTGTTGTTTCCCCTCTTCGTGCTGTCTTCAAATATCTTTTTAGTGTTGATCTCCGATTAAAAAAAAAGAAAAATCAATAGACTGGGGCAGATCACCAGCATATTTAATGACATCTGTATCCTCTGACTCTGGAAACAACATGTGTGCAGCTGGAGCTCATATGCAGCAGAGGATATGGTGGGGAAGCTCCCCCAGTCTTTTTTAGACATCAGGAGAAAGTTGAAGGCAATTTCAAGACGCTGAAACTTCTGTGTTCCTCTCCTGCTCTTAATAGGCCCTTTAAAGCCACACACCTAAGAGTTTACAGAGAAAGAGTGGTAGTAAGTATGTTTGATTTTGTTAAAACTGATACTTAGAAGTACATTTTTTTCTCTCCTTTTTGCATTTCTCCCTAAAATGTCTTTACAGTATCTCCTCACTTCTCATGGATGTATGAGTTGCTTAATATGTTTATTGAAGAGCTAGAAACAATTACTGTGTGAAAGAAGGAGCTAGCTGATTTTGTCCTTCTCTAGCTTTAATTTCTGTTACCAGCTCTGTCTAGTTGCATTACAGATTCTTTTACATATCAGATAAGAGAGAGAAGACAAAATACAGGAAGGCTTGCAAGGTAGGTAGGCAAGTTTGTCCCTGCCACGTGCTCTGGAAGGCCCAGAGTGCCCGCTGCGTTTCTCCTGGGGATGCGTGTGTCGCATGGGCTCCGGTGCCGCTTACTTGGAAGCTGCCAGGGGCCCACGGAGCAGTCCAAGTCCGTGCTCTGCCACTGCCGGACTGCGTGGGTGCTGGCAGCCCATCGAAGGTGCCTCGGCCTCAGTGCCTCCAGTAGAGACGGGAGCAACTAATCCAAAATCAAAATGAGGTTGTGAATTAATTGAATACCAGCTGCTTTGTGATTGTCCTATAAAAACTGCTAAGCAGCCAAGCAGTTCTTTTGTAAAACTGACCTAATTTAAGAATTCTGAAAGGCAAAGTAAAATATCAGTACTTCTCTAAGGTAATTTTCTAGCCCTTTTCTTTACAAGACAGGATTGACAGGAAACCTGGATAAATGACTCTGCAGTGTTAAAAATACTAAAGTAATTCTTTCCAATTCCCCTCAGCTTTTACAGTCTCTTCGCAGCTGGGGCAGAGGGGAAGGCAGAGGAACAGGATGGGCTTGGTTCCCAGGTTGGGGTTCGTGTGCGCCGGGCAGTTGTGCTACCACAGATGGTGCTGTGGCCTCTGCCCGCGGCGGCCTGTGGCTGCGCAGCCCCTGTGCTGCGTCCTGCGGGGACCGACAGCCCCGCGGGAGAACGGGGAGATCAGCTAGCCCGACCGCGGCACCACAGCCCCGTGGTCGTGAACAACTCGTAAATCATGGGACTTCGCCTTCGTAGGCCTGAATGAAATCGCAGGGAGTCGTGCCTCTGCAGCGTGTGTTGTAATCTCCAGGAGTTTCTGGCATGCGTGAAAGCAGCTCTGCCCTTCCTTGGCAGCGTAACTTTCCATGTAGTCCCTGGTTCTTGCAGAATGCAGCTATCTGAAATTTAAACCCATCAAGAACTATTGCAGTAAGTCAAGGAAGACTCTCCGGATCCACTAGAATAGAGCAAGAACTGACAAGCTGTTAAAATGATAGATTAGGTTTGCACACAGAAAACATTGCACATGTTATCATTTGAGATAAGGTCCTTTTAGAAAAACATCAAATGTCTGTTGGGGGCAGCTCGGCTGTCAAAGCGAGTCACTTAGGGATGCTTTTTCCCCAGGAACAATAGGGGAAAGAACTAACGACCATACTCAGGAGTTGCCAACAGGAGAGCTGGCTTAAAGAAAGCCCGGTGCAGCCCCTTCGCTCCTCAGCATGGATGTTTTTCTCTCCTTTTGCCTTTCCCATGTTTACTCTGTCTCTCGTTTCTCCTCGGTGGTAGGCCCAGGCCGTGGTGACGGAGGAGGCGAGTGGAAGCTCAGCTCGAGTGTGGCTCTTGCCTATGTATCATCTGTTACTGCAAGGCAACAATAAAGTGACTGTAGCCAGTTACTTTAGCAGAGGAACTTCTAATGGTCAGCGCTGACTGAAATGATGATGGAAACATTTGTGAAGGGCGGCTTGTCGCTCTCCAGGAACTGCGTGACCCCCGCCCCGGGCTGAGCCTGTTCTGGCAGGAGCGACTGCACCGTTTGTGAGGGCTGGAGCCGGGAGTGCTGCGTGGCAGGCCCTGCAGTAGGGCTTGGGGGACTCTTTCCCCTCTTGTCTCCTTCAGGAATCCCACCTCCCCGAATCAAAAGAAGCAAATAGATCTTAACTCAAACCTGGAAGTTCATGCTGGTTGAAAACTTCTCTCAACCAAGCATTCTGTGTGTCCCCCGCCGCCACTTCTGCTGCATGACCCTCACTATGTGATGTCCCCTCCTGCACCTGTGATCTTACCTCTCGGCCCTGTTTCTGGGGCAGTTTCAGGTTCTTCTGACCAGCTCCCCCTTTCTCTATTGGGGACTGACAGAGGAGAGAATACAGTTTTTTCTTTTTCTTTTTTTTTTTTTTTGAATTAAAATGGTTCTGGAGGCTCCAACTTCCATTACCTGCTCCAAAACCCACCTAAGGCCCTAAGGGCAAGTGGGGGAGAGGGAAGGCTCTGCTTAGCACTTCTGCTTAACTGTTTTTCTCGGGTTTGTGGGAGCATGGAAGGCAGCCAAACAAAACTGTCAGCCTGGGCTAGAAATAGCAGGGAAAGAGAAAGTCAGTGAGAGATTTCATGCAAAAAAAATGAAGCTGAGTATTTTCAATAGAGTTGATAGAGGCCTCAGCTGAGATCAGGCTCTGATTGTTTGCAGAGTCTGTATTGTGTCTGTCAGTGCATATACAAAATGAGACTGTTTATCCTTAAGAGTGTACTATGAACACAGGCAGAGGTAGAAGAAAGGAAATATTATTTCCTATCTTACAGATGGAACATTGAATTCCGTGTTATTGTGATTGTGTAAATGAGGTAATGGCCTACGTTATTACTGGTGAGTACACTTCTTGTGCTGATGCATAAATGGAGCTTGTAATTGTGAGCATGGAAATAGGCACACAAAGCTGTTAAAAGGAATAGTTTCCAGTTTTAAAATGTCATTGAGAAGATAAATATACACAAGGGAGGGAGAAAAGGAAAGGAACATCACTGGCAGGTTCCTAGCAAAATGTTTAAGACACTATAAATACAGACACCAAACTGATAAAGGAAGCAAAGACATGGGTGCAACGAAAAGAGAAATTTAGGTGGAACTGCCAGTTTTGCTTCCAAGTGTTTCAACAGAGAAACAAATAAAGGAAAAAAATAACAATTTCTTTAGTAAGTCAAATGGAAAATAGCAAAGTGTGATGTTTAGTGGCTAGAAAGTTTTTTTAAAAAAAGAAAAGAGAAGAAAAATGGAAAAGGAAAGGAAAGAAGGAAGGGAAGGGATATCACATCACAGGATAGAAAAAAGATGACCTGAACTTAGCAGCATGCTGCGCTGTGTATATGCAGCAAAGGCAGCTCTTTCATAAGTCTGCACTGCTAACAGCCTTCCAACAGTGCCTCAGACTGCTCCTGGATCCTCTCCCACTTGGACATTTAAAAAGACCAGATAAAAGAGCTCTGATAAAAACCCAGCAACTGGAAGGTCATCATCAAAAAATCTCAAATACAGCCAGGCAATGACTAGGTAACAGTGGGAATTCATTGCTTTTGTAATCAAAAATCCTGCGCGTGCAAGTATACCGTGCAGTGTTGCAATGTCTGAGTCTGTGATTCTTACGCACTTACTGGAATTAGTAAGGAGCTTCACTTCCTGGTTAAAATCTGTGTTTCATAGACTGATTATCTCTATTTCAATGTCATAAAGGTGTCAGCCAAAATTTCTGAAGTGGCGCTAAGATCTGCTAAGGAAAAGAAGACTGCAGAGCTTTTGGCGCCCTTTCAGGAGGGGCTGACTGTGGACTACAGTACATGGTGTTGGTCTTTTTTAATTTTTAATGACTCATATTTTGGGCCTTATTGCTATCTGTTTTCCAAAGCCAAACAGAAATTGCTATTTAGGTCAAACTGCTGTTTTGGTACTAACACAAGCAGACATTAGTTTTGTGTATGGTTTTCGCAGCTATGCATTCTTCAGAGTGAAGTTCCCTCTTCAGGCTACCGCTGACATTTAGCTGTGCTGGGGATGCTGCTGCTGCTTTCAGACCGTGCTACCTGCGCTGCTTGCGCACGCGCAGCTGCACACAGTGGAGACCTCCCTTCCGTGTGTATGTCCTTGCTTGTCTGGATGGACAGGCCCCCTGGGAGAAATACAGGAGCGTAGTCAGGGAATGCAGAGTTATGACGAGGAAAGCTAAGGCGCATTT